>VWZZ01004465.1:1268851-1386846 GCA_013399095.1 Psophia crepitans | reverse complement strand
TTTTTTTTTTACATTCCCATCACTGCCTCGCATTTTCCGGTAGGACATGTTTTGGCCTGACGCTGAACAGGATGTGTTTCAGTGGCCGTGTTCTGGTCTGAACACTGAGCCTGAAGAATAAGAAGAGAATTGAAAAACTGTAGGGGTGGCTTTGTCTTAGAGGAGTGTATTGGATCAGTGAACCTGTTAGTTTGGTATCCAGACCCGTTGTGGCTGGTATCTGATGATTCAGCAGAGGAACAGGGGTGAGAAGCAAACCATGCCTTTGTAACCCCTGTGTGGTGAAAACCTGGGTGCTTACACAAGAGATGTGGGTTTGATTATCATAAACACTTGTAACTAATAATTAAATTGGGGTCTTGTGGGCGTTGTTTCATATATCTGTCAACATGGCTCCTGTCCCAGAGTCCCTGTTGTCAGACAAGCTGATAACATCAAGGTGCTTGTGCTGTGTGAAGATGGAAAGCATTTTCCTACATTATTTCTTTCCTCCTTTTTTTTTTTTTTTAAATTTTATTGTCCTCCAAATTTTTGCACAGTGTATCCCCACTTTCACCTAATTCACAGTGAGCTGTTGAGGGTAAAAAGTCAGTCATCTTTACCCATTTTTGTGCACCTTTTCCATGTTTGGTGGGGTCTGATCTGAGCCTTTGTCATATTTGTAATTCATGACCTGGAAGTCTTGAGGATTCACCTGACACTTCAGTTTTAGTCACAGCTGAATCCTTATGCCCACCCCCAGAAAAAAAACACAACGCACTTTGTCTTTGCAGTTGCTCATGTGCCCTTTCTTTCTTTCATGGAGATGGAGCAATTTCTGAGCATTCCCCATCTGGGAATAGGGCAGAGCCTGTCATGGTTTTACCCCAGCCAGCGGCTGGGCACCACGCTGACGCTCGCTCAGTCCCCCTCATCGGAAACGGGGAGAGAATCAGAAGGGTGAAGGTGAGAAAACTCGTGGGTTCAGATACAAGAGTTTAATCAGCGAAGCAAAAGCCGTGTGCACAAGCAAAGCAAACCAAGGAATTCATCCCCCGCGCCCCACGGCAGGCAGGGGTTCAGCCATCCCCAGGACAGCAGGGCTCCGTCACACGTAATGGTTACTTGGGAAGACAAACGCCATCACTCCGAACGCCGCTGCCCCCCCCTTCCTCTTCCCCCCAGCCCCTTACAAACCGAGCATGACGCCATATGGTGTGGAATGTCCCTTTGGTCAGTTGGGGTCAGCTGCCCTGTCTGTCCCCTCCCAACTCCCCGCACACCCCCAGCCATCCCGCCGACGGGGCGGTGCGAGAAGCAGCAAAGGCCTTGGCTCTGTGTGAGCATCGCTCAGCAACAGCAAAAACATCTCTGCACTATCAGCGCTGCTTCCAGCACAAACCCAAACACAGCCCCACACTGGCTGCTGTGAAGAAAATTGACACTCTCTCAGCTGAAACCAGGACAAGCCCCAGAAGACATTTTGTCCTCCTCACCTCCTGCCGCGGCCCTTCTGTGCTTGAGCCTGTGCCCAAAACGTGCATGGAAAGAAAAATTTCCCTTCCTTTCAGCGATGAGTAAGGAGGTTTGAGAGACCCTACCTCAGCTTTCTAAAGGTTTTGAACTGCCCTTTTAACCTCCTACATTGGTTTGGTGTTTGCTGCACAATCCTCCTCTGTCTTGGATGTGACCTGACACCACTGGCTGCTGCTGGAAATGTCAGATCCTTGCTGTCCCCAAGTCCGAGGCAACTAATCAATACAAGAGAAGCATTTGATGCTGCCAATTCTGGGGAGCTTCAAGAAGTGGGAATATAGATACAGACTATAAAGGTGAGAGCAGAGGGGACAGAGCGGGAGGGAAACAATTGTCAGAAAGAATGTTCTGCTTCTAAGAATAAGGAAGCATTGAAGGGAAGGTAGCATGTCTTTTAGCAGAAGGAGGAAAAGAAATGCAAACATGAGGGTTAAATACGGTGAAAATGATGTGGCACGGCCGCAGCACAGAGATGTTAGTGTTGGCTCATATTGCTGACTGACCATCTCCTGCTAAAATACAAGGTGACAAAGACTCGCCTTTGCTTCTGATCCACAAGAGTTTAAAAACAAAACCAGTAGTAGTAGTTGAAATGGAAAAAAATTTGCAAATATCTCAAGAACACTTTGGGTAGTAATTTGCTCACGTAAAGATTTGGGCAAGTGAGCACTTGCCTTAGACGCTTAGAAGAACTCATGTAGCTACAGTGGATGAGTTGGGCCTGCTTGAACCAAAACTGAACCTAGATTTATTTATTTACTTTTACTCGGTGACATCTACTTCTCTTACAAGCTCACTAAATTATTTTTGCTTATTTTCTCAGTTTAGGCTTAATTGCACTTGATGCTACCAAAGTGCTTGGTGAATACTTTGTGATACACTGGCGCAAGTTTAAGCTTTAGTTTTTTTCCAGCATTCTTGTGGCCTGTGTAAGCTGAGCAGAATCTGTCTGTTGAAGTGAAATTTGCAAATGATTTCAATCTCTCTTACGCTTAAATTCACAACAGATTTATATGCTTTTGTATTTTGGGATCTTCAATACTCCTCTTAACGCCTTACAACTTTTAAGCTTATAATGTCTGCTGAGTATTTTCCCCCACAGTTCTGGCAAGCTTTAATTTCCTAACACTTCTCATTCTTACACAGATACAATTAAAATAATATTTTAAAAAAACCAAAACAAACAAGAACAACCACGAATGTTTGATAAGGTATTTTTATGTAGATGTGGCTGAGCACAAAATCTTCGAAAGTAAAAGTGACGTTTGAGAGGTTATGAGCCATTGTCTGAGACAAACTTTATAGAGTGTTTATGTCAGCAGGTGAGATTGTTTTTAAGATGGTATTTGGTGTTGCTTTCTGTTTGTTATAAAGTCTTCACGGAACAATTAAACGGGTTTTCTGAGAGGTGATTGTTTGGGGGGGGGGGGCTTTCGTTTTTTTTTGGCCTAGTCTGTTTGTGTTTAAGCTGTGACTGATTGCTGCTGTACAAGAGAGAATATCTTGGCAGAAGGGAATGAATTATGGAAACAATGCAAGCTTTTAACGCTCGCTTAATGTCTTTTGGAGGGAAAATGACTAAACTCAGGATAGTTACTCTATTGATGATGTAGTAGTCTTTCTAACTACTAAGCTTCTATGTGAAAAATGGAATGTAGAATACATTCCTAAAATGTATTACAGAGTTTAGGAAGCCAAAGTTTTAATGAGCACAGTGACTTCAGAGATAACTAATGCTTCTCAATTACTAACAGATTATTTTTCCTTTACATATGAAACCGCTCCACGTGAGCAGACTATAAATTTCAGTGACACGTGGAGTCACTAAAATACACGTACAAGGCTAAGTATATAATGTGTAACAGTTTTACGCATTTCTGTATTTGCAAATATTTTCCATTCAAGGCCTCTCAAGTATGGAAATTTATAAGTGTGCCTGCTGTTGATAGTGATCTTGGAGTCCCTTGGCCAAAAGAGTTGCCAGTTACCTCCTTTCCAAGTTTTGGAAGGAAGGTGATGGCTCAACAAGTCAGTCATTTTCCACAAAGTCGTGTTAACCCATAAGGAACCACTCCGCGAGTGTGTAAGTGAATGCTGGGACTAATGGGGCCTTTGCCTTGCATTTCTTGGAGCTGCCTACGAAGGAGCAACATTGAAAAACTAAATTGTAAAGAGAATATGGTTGTGGGGTTTTTGTATCTATTACACCTGGCTGAAGGGAGCTTTCCTGGAGCAGAAAGCTCCTAGCGCAATTTGAGCGAGTTGGAGCAAGGACAGGCTGAAGTTCCCTTCGTGGCAGGGCTGCTAGACTAAGGTGTCTTGAATGGATAGCTTGGGCTTACATGGACGTTGGGACAAAGTCAAGTTTCAGCACAACTGAGGTAAACAACACGGTCCAAAAAAAATAAAGGGGGGGAGGGAGGATAATTAAATCTCAGTTATCACTTTGGTAGGAAATCGAACTGAGGAGAAGAGAATTAGATATCTCATGTAAGTGAACGTGGCTTCCCACACTTCCTAGCCACTTCTGTGAAAAGCTGTTAAGGTTGGGGCTATTTTAGCTCCAGATAAATTTCAGAGCTAATATTTTAAACTAATGAATAAAATCTATGGGTCACTTTATTTTTAATGAGGAACAAAAGTAAATCCATCCTTACATTAGCTGGTTTTTAATGACACACAATATAGTTCCTGCAAGTAGTAGAGAACAAATCCGCTCACAGATGGTGTTACGTGAAACGCATAGAGGTGAGTGGAGGCAGCATACCAGTGCTAAAATTAATAATATATTAATATAAAGTTTCGAATTTCTCTTGATGCGGGGGAAAAGAAGGGTTTTTGAGGACTTAATCTGCTGTTAAGTATAATTGAGCCTGAGGCATATCGCAGCCTTCCTGGAGAAGTGTAATACCTTGCAGGGCTGGACCTGAAATGTTTCTGCTGTAAGTCAGTATTTAGCAGATGCAGCACATCTTCAGTAAAGATCTGAATAAAGGACACCGTGAAACTATTCCTTTTGTTTTTCTTTTCTTTCTTTTAAAGAGAAAGATGGAGACGGTTGTAGCTTGTGATGTGGCTTTGTCTGAAGATGTAATTTCATGGCAAATCTTTATTTTTAAAGCTAAACCTTTTAATTTTGTTCATAGATATTTTTCTTGGCTGAGATGGGTAGGTTCTTCTCCCCCGCGCCTCGTACATGAGGATTAGAGAATGTCTCCTTGTTAAGATGAGATATGATGAATGCACACTGTGGGTGAGGCCAAAAGGAAGTATGGGGATGAGCTACAGGAATTGCAAACGTTAGATATTTACTCTTGACAACCCTATTCATTGTATAACTGGCCCAAATGATTTTATTTTTAAAAATGCTAAGAATTCATCTGATGTTTCTCGTGTCACTCTGGTTTTGTGGGGTTTTTTAGAACACCCCGGAAGGCACTGCTCGTGATGAATCACCAAAGCATTACCTTTTCCCACTTTTGGAATTTTTCCTTTTTCCTTTTTTTTTTTTTTGCTGCTTTTTTTCTCTCGGTCACATTGGATTTTGGGGGTGGTGGTGGTGGGGTTTCTTGTGTGTTGTCTTTTTTTCATAGAATGGTTTGGGTTGGAAAGGATCTTAAAGATTATCTTGTTCTCCTGTAAAATTGGTGGCAATTTGGCATTCACAGTCTCAGGAGAAACTTTTATACCCCTTTCTGGTTTGACATGTGCAACCCATCCAATACCTTTTTTTCAAAGTTCGGGGGCTTGTTAGTTAGCATGTAAATTGTGGTGTCATTGACCTTGCACACTTATTTTAAGCTCTGTCCATAGTTATTGGGTGAAAGATTTGAGGAAACAATGTGAAGTTGGCTGCAGTTTATCTTCACTTCTTAAAATAACACAGATACCTCAGAGAGTGGCATGATCTTCAGTGACATTTTAATTCTGTTGGCACCCGTTGAAACAGCCAGCTGGGGCATCACAGGCAAACTTCAGTTTTGAAGCTTTGCAGATACCATCTTAATGCCAAACTTCTGAGCAGCAAAATAATGCATTTATATATAGATTAAACACGCAGTAATCAGAAGTGCCCCACAACGCATGCCAGTAATTGCGAACAGCTGCATTAGAACAATGCAGCTGTTAAAACTCCTCTATGCCCCAGAACACATGTATTTGTCTGGCCCCAATATTACTCATGGGTATGCCTGTATGCTTTTTCTGAAGATACAGAGAATCGTTTGGGACATATTCATTTGAGGAAATAAGTCCTTGATTATGTTCTGTCAAGGGAGTGGAAGGTTTAAGCAGACTCACAGGCGTTTAACAAAATAATCAACCCCATTCTCATGCAGCAAACGAACAGTATCTTGCCCTCAGGATCTTGCTTTGGTGTCTGAAAACAAACATCGCTGTGCCGAAGTTGTATAGTTTGTGTGTCGTGTCGAATATGTTGCAGTGCTGTCTCCTTGCAGGCTTTAGCTGTACCTGCAAAATACACGGTGCTTCTACAGACACACCTAATCCGCTATTTCAGCTTGGTTCCTGCTCTTTGTATGCTGTGTTTGGCTGCTTGTTACTCTAAGGGGGTGGAAAAATGCCTGACTGAATCTTGAGCCAGTTTACAAGGGAGTAGGCAAGAGTATTGAAGGGCAGGGCACTCGGATGTGTCACCACAAGCAGTCCGCCTCCATGCGTTAGGACAACTCTCTGGCTCTTTTCCATGGAGTCAGCAATCTAGGCTCTGTGAGGCATTTTTTAAAAGAGGAAATTATAATTTTAGATATGGTAGAACTATTTTTTTTTTTTTCTTAGAAGACTTGCTCCTCTCCTCGTAAGTAGTAAATTACCTCTCGGATTTTACCCACTCTGTTTCTATGCCAACTACAGTTATTGAGTTGGAGCAAGCCTGGCCTGCATGGGCAGTCTGAAAAAGTCACAGCGTTTGATTCACTGAAAAAATGAGACCCTTTAAATTGTATGTACCAGCAACTTAATCCAGCAACTGAACAGGATTTTATGTGGTATGAGGATGTGAAATGCTCAGACATCTCTTCCTCAGGTAATTGAACCCAAGGTTGAGAGGTGTCAGCTCTTAACTGACAAAATATTGTCTTGAGTGGTATGTTTTTGTTAAGCCATATATAATGTTACTGCCTGTGTAAAGGACACCAAATTTGTTGTATGACTGAGATGATAGAGGTGGATTAATTGATCACTTTCTCTCTGTGTTTGTTTTCCTACAAATGGATTCACTTACACGTTTCTTTATATGGCTGGTACTTTAAAAGCATTAAACATAGGAAGATTAAAGATAAATATGAGAACATCAAAGGTGACTTAATCATTATGCCATAACAAACCAGCAGCAAAATGGAGACAAGAATCTTGGGGTTTCTCTAGCCTCTTCCAACATGCCAGTACGTAGCTATAAAACTATTGGTAGTAACAGCCGGTGCTATTCTGTGCCTGTTGCTGAGGCATGTTTCATCCCAGTGAGTGTTTGAGGACTGGAACATAAAGTTGAAGAAATTCTTTCACCATGATGGAAACCAGTCTTGTCATCATAGTTGTCATCATGCTGTCTATATCTTGTTTTCCCCTTGGGGTTTTTATTAGAGAAAGCTGTCGGCAGCCTCCATTTCAACTGCAGAAAGTTATGTCATACAAAGGAGACCAAGAGCAAAACTGTCAGGCTCTCAAACTAGGAAATACAGGGGAAGCCTGTGCTTCTGTGTGAGGAGCTTTGTTTTGGAAGTCTGATGTGCTTTGTGTGCACTGTGATTACCTAAGGAATAATACAGCAGCACAGATTTGATTTTGACTGCATTACCAATTTACAAACAGCCTGATCAAAAACTTCTCAAGGCTGGCATGACCATAGTGTTTGTAGTGCTTGGGGACACTAATCAATATTTTTTCTTCCCTATCTTAGTTACATGAAGTGTTAACAGGGAGATACCAAACAGTCAAGAAAACCATGACTGCAAATGTCATGGCAAAACTTTCTTGCTGCTGCTTTTGAGTCTCCAAGGCTAGTGTTAAGTCAGGTGTCCATTGAATTCAATAGTTTAATGAGGCTGCCAGAAAGACGGTGAGCTTGAATAATAGTTGTTTGACCCAGGTCCAAAAGTTTTCTGATGAAAAAGTTTCTAAAGCACTGTTGGTTTACTTCCCAGAACCTGAAGGAGCCTTGGGATTTGGCAGTCGCTTGGCAGTCATGCGTGAGCAGTGGTGCTTCCTGCGCTCCTGGCCAAGTCTAGACAAATGGAAAAGCTTGCATTTTGGAAAATTGAAACATTTCTTGGAATATGACTCTTCTTACCTGTGAATTTGAATAGTATGTGAATATATTTGAGAGTGAACTTTTGTCCTCTTTTCAGAAAATGTGGGGCATTGTATTTGATATATATTATCTGGATTGCGTGACATGCTCAATGACATTTATTTCAAATCTTTTGAAAATTGACTTAATCTTGCTTCTGTTATGGGAAGAGAATAATTTTCACTGTTCTCTCTGCTGTGGATTAAATCTGGTACTGTACAGGCAGCTCACCTGACTCAATGATGCCCAAGTCCATCCTACCTCAGTCTGTTGTGTAAACAGTGTCACTTTTTCCTTCATAAATACTCATTATCTCGTTGTTTGGGTGCCACAAGTGATGTTACTTTGTCTCTATTTACACTTTTGTTTTTCAGATACAGAATATGCCCCACACCTGTTGCTTTCCTTTGAAAAGCGTGTCTCTTGGACATGCATGGTTTATGATGCTAACTTGCAGGCATTCTTTAATTATAAAAGGGTATGTGATGATCTGTCAAGGGACAGTTGTCTCTAAATGGATTAAAAGAAGCTTACATGGTTTAAAATTGGGCTGTGTCCTTTGTATACTGAAAATAGTTCAAGTTAGCTTGAACTGGCTAAATAATGTGAGCGTTCAGTACCTCTGCAGGTAACTTTTCAGTTTCTTGATTTCAGATAGTAACTTTTGCACCGCTGAATGTGGGATGTAAAGAATAGAGGGGAAAAAAACCCCAACAAACACAAGGTAAATATGCAGACTGATCAGTGTTGTTTAATAAACTGTTTCTAAGCATCAGCCCACAGGAAAAAATGAGACACTGTTTAAATAAAACCTGTCCTCTGCCATGCAAGATCATCTCTCAGCTGTTGAGAATCAAAATTGCAGTGTCCTGACTCATCAATAGGGCTCTTAATACCTTCCTGGTAAAGAGTGGAGAGGTAATAAAATAATGATTGGCTGTTTGGAAAATTACCCCCTTCCTGAAAGGTGGTGGCAGTGTCACAAAAGCACAACAGCATAAGAAAGATGGGATTTTTTGGTATTCCTAGGAAAAGCAGGCATGTTTTCAGGTACACAGGATTTTCTAGAAGTCTGAAACAAAGCTAAATACAAGTTGAGAGCCAGTGCTGCAAGTTTAACTAGATACGGAGCTGTTGCACCACCTAATAAAAAGGTAAGTGGTAGCTGCAGAGTTGAGTGTCTATTAATAGCTGAATTGCACAGCTGCACTGGTTTTGGGGCCTTTTTTTTTTTTTTTTTTTTAAAAAATTACTGCCTTTGAAAAATTCCAGGGCATTGTCAGTAGAAAGTCATGTCTGTGGCACAGAACCACAAAACCCCATGAGGTAATAAAAAGACATATTGTGCCTGTCACACATTGTTCACTCACTTCCATCTTGCCTTATAGCTGAAGTAACATTTGCAGCGTTGTGAAAAATCCCAACAGGTTTTGTGACCGTCAGATGTTTTGCATCTGTTTTGCATCAGTGATTAGTTGCCCGCAAAAGCAGTTAATTGCTTCGTACGCTGTGAGCGTGCTGTGAATGTTACCAGGTAAGTATTTTGACCTGAGGAGGGTAAAAGCTACTTTTTCTAAAGCTAGACTGTGGGAAGGGAAGACACTGTAGTTAGCCGGGTCAGTCACAGTCAGATGGGATTATTATTTTTTCTCTTCTTTCACAATTGTTGCAAACAAGGGAACAATTACAGGACTTGCACCTTTATTTAATCAGTGTTAGAGTTTCTGGTGTAATCAGTTCCTTGGCCGGTTTATTGAGTACTGTTAACTGTTTGAGATCACTAGTGCTTTTTGATCTTTCTTGCTTAGCTCTGGCAGTAAACAAAGTAATTTCCAGGTACTGCTCGTACTCTGGCAGTTGCTCTTTTGACTTCCCTTTCTCTTAAAGGTGAGACCTCTTGGCCAGGCTAACTTGATGTCTTCAAGATGCAATAGTTGAAGTTTTCCTTATAAGACTTCTTTCAAATTGAAGTTGTTGGGTATCTAAAGCTATAGCAGACACAAATAGCTTTTCTCAGCACATTAGACCTGTAATACATCCTGCTAAGCCAGTGACCTTAAAGATGTAAAGATATAAACAATACACGGAAATGATAAAGGGCAACAAAAGTGAGGACCTGTAGTGGAAAAGTTAACTTCTTCTGGCAAGTGTGTGTTCATTAAATTGATCCTGTAATAATTCTGTCATGCGGTTTATAGTGCTTCAGCTCTGCTGTCCGCAGCCACCACCACCTGTGGTGGTGTCCCTTTTGGGGACAGCCTGGGGAGTCCCTCTAAACATGCCCACTGCAAAGAACACTGGTGCAGGTACATGCTGGCTGCAGTGTCCCAGCGGTGGAAAGGCCTGTGGTTGTCCTTGCGGCAGCTTGCCAGCCGGTGCCTGGGCTTGTGCACCTCGAGGGTGGGTGTTCATCCCTTGCTGCTGGGGTGTCATACGAGGGAGGAAAAAGGTGTCTGAGGGCCTGGATGGGAAAGAAGATTTGCCTGTTTGGTGGTGGGTCGTGCTCAGGAGTCAGACAAATGCTTAATGGTGTTCCTGACCTTAATTGGAAAGAATGAAAACCATAGCATATTCTATTAAAATCATGAGAGTTAATTCTTTTTAATATATTTAGCATCATATTCCTTTATTGGTGACTTCTGCCATAAAATCATAGAATCACTAAGGACCTCTGAGATAATCAAGCCCAACCATCAACCTAACACCACCGTGCCTACTAGACCATGTCCTGGAGTGCCGCATCTATGCATTTTTTGAAGATCTCCAGGGACGACGACTCAACCACCTCTCTGGGGAGCCTGTTCCAATGCCTCACTACTCTTTCCGTGAAGAAGTTCTTCCTAATATCCAATCTGAACCTGCCCTGACGCAACTTGAGGCCATTCCCTCTTGTCCTGTCGCTAGCCACTTGGGAGAAGAGACCGACACCCTCCTCACTATAACCTCCTTTTACATAGTTGTAGAGCACGATCAGGTCTCCCCTCAGCCTCCTCTTCTCCAGGCTAAAGAGCCCCAGTTCCCTCAGTCGCTCCCCATAAGATTTGTTTTCCAGTCCCTTCACCAGTTTTGCTGCCCTTCTCTGGACACGCTCCAGCAGCTCAATGCCCTTCTTATATTGAGGGGCCCAAAACTGGACACAGTACTCGAGGTGAGGCCTCACCAGGGCCGAGTACAGGAGGACTATCACTTCCCTACTCCTGCTGGCCGCGCCATTCCTGATGCAGGCCAGGATGCCATTGGCTTTCTTGGCCACCTGGGCACACTGCTGGCTCATGTTCAGCCGGCTGTCAACCAGAACCCCCAGGTCCTTCTCTGCCAGGCAGCTCTCCAGCCACTCCGCCCCAAGCCTGTAGCGCTGCCCGGGGTTGTTGTGGCCAAAGTGCAGGACCTGACACTTGCCCTTGTTGAATCTCATACAGTTAAAAGCCATGTCCCTGGCTTTTCTGGACCAGCTCCAGCCTCGGCAATTTTCCTGACAACCATGCAGTTGTGGCAGGCTCTCTGCACGTCCGTGTGGCTGAGACAGTGTGCAGCTCCAAATACCACAGATGAAAACTCAGAAGTTGTAGTATTAGATTGCTTGTATTATTCCCATATCATCGCAAGTTGGTAAGAAGCTGGAGTTGTGAGGAAGTAGCTGGGATTTGGCCAAAGATATCTGGGCAGTGTTTCTGAGCTGGGTGGGTGACATTGCTTACCGTGCTGGTGACCTGCTGAAGGACAAAGCTCTTCTTTGTTACTCTCTGACACCTTGGAAACAGTTTTTGTCTCATTTGGTTACCTGTGTTTCCACTACATTTCTCAGTTTTTCTTGAAGCTGTGGATGGGTGAGCAGCTCTGTGAAGGGGAGATGTGCTGAGCTCCTATAAGAAGTAAAATATAATAATCTAATGGCTCTCTAAATTGCCAGATTCTTCATTTGAGAGAAAAAATATTGCTAGAAATGCTCATTCCCAAGCATGCACTTAAGGGGAAAAAAAATCCCAAATAAGGATATGTTGGGGACTGGGGAGCTGTTTGTCATAAATTTCCAGTTAAAATATATATGACAGCACTTTCAAGCTCATTTGGGCTGTGTTTTAGACAAAGGAGGTAATTTAAGCATTAGTCAACATATTGTGGAAAGCATTGGAAAAAATAATTTAGTGTTTAGTTTTGAATCTCCTAAATTATAACCTAGGTTTGATGACAGACTGAAGTCAGCATGAAGTTGAGCGCTTTTTTTTTTTTTTGAGGGCTTTGAGTACTGACTAGGTCTGTGAAACATTTAGACCTATGTTTTTCATTAAGCTGGGTATTTTTTTAAAAGCTAGCTTGCTGCGTTAGAATTAGTAGCTAATAAGTATATCTTTAGAAAATCAAATGTATAAATTCCATGTTATTGAAAGTCAGGGGTATAGTTGTTTTGTCTTGCTGTTCGTATTTAACTTATGTGGAGACTGTTATTTGGCCAGACAGCTTTAGGGAAGCTTAAAGAAGAAATTCAGTTTATAACAAGGCGTAACCGGTAGAAATAACTACCATCTCTGAAGGTAATGTATGAGGAGGTCTTGTATACAAACCATTAGTTTTCCTGCTGCTTGTGAGTAGCCAAGCAATGGCAAGATGGGATTCCTGCCTGCCAGACTCCATCATTTAGACATGCTGAGCTACCACTTGTATATAGGGTACCTTATAATATTTTAGGGCAACCCGGCAGTGATCTGCTATACAGGGTTGTAAGACATTGGCCATACTTGGTACTGGGGATGCTTTACCTGTCAGGCCTCTGACCAGGGGAGTCGTTAGGTACGGACAGACAGGCTCCCTAATCCAGTGATGGTCATGCGTGTGGGCTCTCCAGGTTTCTAAACTTTCTGCCTTCATGAAAGTGAGAAGCATGTTTTTAAAAGTCTAGCAGTGAGAAGGTAAGTGAGATAAATTCCACGGTATTTTTTCCTTAGTTTTTTGGTTGGTTTTTCATTTTGCTTTAATAGAATAAAATATTATCTGCCTGCACTTAAACTCTCTTTACAAATGCGTTCGGTAGGGTTGCCACAGACCACAGGAATGAGACTATGAGCAGTGGTTGCCTTTGGGAGGTCGTGAAAACAACTAATCCTTTCTGGGTAGGAATACCAAAGCAGAGGGCAGCTTATTTCTCTCCTAAAATGTCAGTACTGTTTATTTTAACACATAATGATGAAATCCCAAACCTTCTTTAAATTTAAGAAGGGAGGGAACAACATTTGATTTGGCCAACTATCAAATAACCAGTAGAGCAAGAACATTATTTCTCTTGCTTTTAACTGACATAGTGCTTCATCGTAATCTGGTGTGCTGGGGGAGTGCACGGTGTGAGGATGTAAAGGTATTATCTAGTGTAGAATGCTGACATGCACATTAAATTAATTCTCTCCCTTTAAACTTACTGAAAATGTAGAATCTGTTGAGAGTGGCTCATGAGCTACTATTCCCAGGCAAACTATAATGAAGTAAGGTGTTAAGTATTATCTTGAGGTACTATTCTGTCAAGAAATAAGTACTGCTATTCTCAGCATACTCCATTATATAAACCTCATCAAAGGGCATGAAGCCCAAAAGTTATAAGCTGTTTAAAGTGGTTTCTAACTCTAAAGAGATCCTTTTCTGAGATTTCACAAACAAAGGAAGCATCCACAGAAATTCTTTTCAATATTTTGTTAATGCTGAGACAACTGTCTCTCGCACTCTTGGCATTTTAATGTTTTGAATTATCATGAGTTTACAGCCTGTATTTTGTAGGGCAAGAGGAGAAAGAATGTGTTTTTAATGTTAGAATTAGTTTTCAGAATGAAAACTACTACTATTTCTGATGTAGAGTTGGTTTTCCTCAAGACTCTGGGACATGTATGGTATCTGAAATGCCATTATGCATCCCATCTTGTTTCTCCTGTGTCACTGGTTTGAAGTTGGCATTTGCTCCCCTAAATTAAGCGGGCGGTCAGCGCTGAAGTCCGCATTGTTTGACTGTAATTAATGTTCCCGTGTTTGTTATAATTTGGTCTGTTCAACTAAACGAAAACTGGTGTTATCAAACTAGAACAAAGAGAACGACTTAAAAAATAAAATGTTGTTGACAGCCATCTGTTGGTATGTTGGCAAGCTCGATGACCAGAGTATAGATTTGAAGACGTTATCGTGCTTCTTAAGCAGAGGAAAAAAATAATCTCCTTTTTCTGCAGTGACTGCAACAAATTCCAGTTCTCATGGAGTAGTCTTTAATGCTAATGTTCTTTTTTTATTATTCTTCTTACATCCAGTACCGAAAGGGCGCCTACAGGAAAGATGGAGAGGGACTGTTTGCAAGGGCATGTAGTGATAGCACAAGGGGTAATGGCTTTAAGCTGAAAGAAGGAAGATTTAGATTAGATGTTAGGAAGAAATTCTTTACTGTGAGGGTGATGAGGCACTGGAACAGGGTGCCCAGAGAAGCTGTGGAGGCCCCATCCCTGGAAGTGTCCAAGGCCAGGTTGGATGGGGCTTTGGGCAACCTGGTCTAGTGGAGGGTGTCCCAGCCCATGGCAGGAGGGTTGGAACTAGATGATCTATGAGAACTTTTCTAACCCAAACCATTCTACGATTCTATAATTTTCTACCTCTGCTTTGCCACACATGGGGACGTGTGCAGGTTTGCAGTCTCAAGACCACATGTGCTAGGGGTGGCAAGATTGCTGAAGCAGTGATTTACCAACTGGTGTGTTTGGGACAGTGTGTATGTTTCCAAAAAACTGTGGGAAACCTGTGTATATTAGTGTATGTAAGGCAACCATGTCTGTTGGTGTGCAACAAAAGTTGCACAAAAAAGTTGCAACAAAAAGCAAGCTTAAGAATGTTTTTGCTTTTCTATTGTGAGCCAGAGCAAGGTTGGTAAGAAATGAATTATATCTGTGATAGAGGGCTTAGGTCTAAGGAAAAAAGAAATATATTTGGATCATTCTTTTTTCTGTGCTTTAAATTACATCTACATTTGTTTTCATTCAGATAACCCCTAATGAAAGTCATGGCTTGTTATATATGTTAAACGTTTTCCGCTTGTCATCTTTTTTCATGAGTTGGCTAATTTATGAAAAGCAAAGGCATTTAGCTTTCTGCCCTGTCAACTGACTGCTCTCTAGAAATAAAATGCAGAAAGCTAACAGAACTGCAGACGACAATGGCAAAACTGCCAAAAGATCAGGTTTTTGGAGGAAGATCTGACCAGTGGCTTTCCAGGGATGTACCGTCTGCTGCCAGAAACCATATCCTGATTGATCAGCTAGGGAAAAGGAATTAGTTTTGAAAATGAGAAAGGTGGGAAAAATTCCTTCCTGCTTTTAGAAAGGTTCAGTTCAGAACAACAGATACAATTGTGCAGATAAGCTTCCAGCTCTGCCTTCATTTCAACGATGAAAGTTTTGTAGGTTCCCATTGTATCTCACACTAGATTTTGAGCAGTCCTTTAAGATGGAGATACAAAACTGCCAAATGCAATAGCTACGTTAGTACTGGTATCGCATGCTCCCCTTGTTTGTAGAGGGGCTCATAAGCACAGTTACCTTCTTGTGATTTTTTTCATTGAGTTTGGCATCTGCTTTTTAACTTAAGAATATAATATAGTGCCTTTATCAAGGGGCAGAAGGATGTGGGATGGTGGGACTTGAAATGGAGTTCAGAGGAGAGGTGAATCTGAAACATCTTTTGGATTTTTAGATTCAGTGAAGCTTGATTTATTGGCTGAGGGTTTGGGCCTCTGTTGTGTGGTTATACAGCCACGACAGCTGGGACTTGCTCAAAATATCCTGCTTTGCATGGAATTTGCTTCCACAATGCTAATTATTAAGATTACGGCATTTTCATTGATGATAGGTCTTTAAAGGTGACCTATCATTTGTACTCATTGAAGAAGCATGAAATACTGTAGCTTTACTTTTAATAATGGATTTTCCCAGATAATAGTAATCATAGAAGGATTCTGTTATATTGCTATTGTCTTTTTTTTTTTTTTTTCTTTGTGGGTGATGTACTTGGAAAGGGAATGAATAAAAGGAGAATTTGAGGAATGAATAGTTTTTGCTGGGCATCTTTCTCAGAGCAAAGAGCAGACTAATGTATTTTCCTAATAAGGCTGTGCTGGAAGTTGGAATGTTTTGAATTACATTAAATGTCACAAAAGTATTCATCAGAGAGGAATGGCTTGTGGTATGTTTAGAGAGCAAATTCGATCATGTTTGGTCAAAATGAACTGTTTACACAGGCTAAGTATAGCTTTTTTCTGAAGGAACAAATGGCTTGAATGGAGAAGCCTGTGCAAAACCTCCGTGCGCTTTCATTTTCAGTATTAGGCTGTCAGTAAGTGATGGCTGCTGCTGCTTCTATTTTTGTTGTCTGTTATAATTTGTAAGCAGCTCAGAACTGTAACCGTTTGCCAAGGTCTTTTGTGTTGTTGTTTGTAATAAGCATTTATACTGAGATTTTTATGTCTTTGCTTTGTTTGTATGTTACTGAAAATATTGTATAAACTAATATACTGAACTGCTAGTTTTAAATCATTCAGAAAATACCGTGCTTAAGCCATCCTGCTTTTCCAGTACATCGTAACAGGGCAAGTGTCCTCTCATTTTGAAAGCCTTTATCATCAGTTAGTTATTCACACATTCAATGTGACCAAACCAGCGTGAAATCCTAATGGGTTTAATTGCTAGGTGGCAAGTGAAGTACTAACAGCTAAGTAAATGTACAAGATTCTGCATGGATCTTTTTTTGGATGCAGTTTGGTAGGATCTATCAAAATCCTAAGGGAAGTATTTGCTTAAATGTATGTGTTGGACGTGCTTTGCTTTTCAGCTCGAAGTGTGCGTTACCTTTTGTACTGTCCTGTCTAACCACCGTGCATTCTTCACATTCAGGTCCTGGTGCCTCAGTTTGCTGGGTGAGCGTTTTCTTTATACGATACAGGATAAATCACAGATTTTTAGGCTGACTATGCTCTGGAGTCAACAAGGCCAAGTTAAACTGTTTGAAGTATGTCTGGGACACACAAATTTATGTCCTTGTTTCAAGTATGTTTGGGGGAAATAAAGTAATGTTATGCTGTCTGACTCCAATGTTAAAAGAACATGGGGAACATTTCAGTTATCGAGCCTTTTTTTCCACCATTTTTCCCTCTTTCTTCTTTTTGAATCATATTTTTGAAGATGAATTTTTTAAGAGTATGTCTTCGGGTCACCTGGAAATTGTGATTTGAAATCACTTTTGCTCAATGCTGCATTGATGAATGCAGAGCAATGTCATACCTTGCAAACTCAAGTTTGATAATTTTGTAAAACCAAACAGAATTGACTATGTTCTTTTTATGAGACAGAAACTTCAAGGTCCAGCATTAGCAAAGAGAAGTGTTTTTTTTTTTCTCAAGTATGAAATATGGTAGTTGACTTGAATAATGATTGTCTTTCTATTTCTTACTGTTAGATTAGTTTAATAAATACACAAAACATTCGAAGTTTCTTTCTTAAAAAACCCCAAAACCTAAGATACAGAGCAAGATGCATGCTTCCTTCGAACTCTGGTCATAAAAAAAGAAAGAGAATCTTCCATATGTGTTGGCATTTATTTTTTTTCTTCTTGTTGCTTTTGTTGCTGCAAACTGACAACTCTGCAATTAGGAGCGATTAATGATGCACCCCAGTGCTTTGCAGGGCCAGAGGTCAGCCTTCTCATAGGCTGCACGCTCTGTGGGAAAGGGGAGGATGGACCTGTTCCTCAGAGTGAACAAAACCCTCTCTCTGTTGAGAATTACTGTTGATGTGGACATAATGTCTGTCAGCAGTGATGTACAAATGGTGAAGGCAAAGTGTAGAAGACAATCTTCTCATACCGTGGGTTTTTTCTTTTTTTTACCCTTTTTTCCTGCCAGCATAGCGTGTGGATTATATGAATCTCCCTTTTTATAAGCTGGCTACTGAAGCAACAGGATTGCTGCTGCAGGAATCTGATGAGGGAAGAAATAAACATTTTGAATGTAATTAGTGTTTAAAAAGAAAAGTTAAATGGACCAAGTGTGCTTAATTTAACTCTAGCTTTCCATGTTTTCCTGGTATAAAATAGAGAAGCTGTTTTATAGAATGGAGGTGTTTTAATTAAATTGTAGCCTCTGTTAGCCAGAAACAAACGTTTTTCTCTCCCTGCAAATTATCTTTTGGAAAATGAGAATCTGGCTTCTGTTCTTCAAAACAGAAGATTCATCGGAAATGAGAATGGTGTGATTTCAGGCAGGATATGATTGCTGGGTCCTGGATCATTAAGGTCGCCAGCTTTTCTAAGCAGCTACCAAATATGGCCAGAAATGTTTTTAAATGTGGCAGGAAGCCACTTTTCTACTGAAACAGCAAGAAAAGGCTCAAGTGTATCAGCAGCAGTGTTTGCAGACAAAATGTCTGCAAACAGATTTTTTGTTGTGTGTTTTTTCTTTTTGATATTGTGTGTGTGTGTGTATTTTTGCACGTATGTGTCTGCAAATCTAGAAGAAAACCCCAAGCAATCAAGTGAGCTGCCTTTACCCATAACACGATGCCAGTTCCACTTTAGGTATAGCAAAATCTGTCAATTTTTTATCTTCTTCATCCTTTCCATTGCAATACTTCCTTTCCTTCTCGCCACCCTGCAGTAGTTTCAATGGACCCGTTGTTTGGAAGAAATTTTTTTTGCCGTCTGCTGTGGAGTTCAAGTGACGTTAACCTTACCTTTGAAGACCAAAGACTGTGCAAAATGTTCTTGTATTATTTAACTTGCTAAATCTTTCAGAAGGAGTTTTGCTGCTGTTATTTAAAAAGGAAGCTTTCTGTTTTAAGCCTGAATAAAGGTTGTGTGCTGTTTAAAATGCAGTTTATCTGACCAGAACTTTTGAGTTACATGACAATTTCTTACGAAAGGATGGAAAACAATAAGCAAATCAGAGCGAAAGTGGTGATATGGTATTATGAGTTTATAAATCAAATAATACTTGATGATAGATACTAGAGTTACAAAAGTTGTATGTGGATAGATCCATCCAGTTTGGTTTTGTCTTTTCCTTGCATTAACAACAATGTTGTAGGTTTAACTTTAATACTTCTTGTTACCCTTTGAGTAAACGAAATGAAATATTTATATATCTGTGGGTGGATGTGGTGAGTTGGAAGAAGGAAATGCGTAAATGTTAAAAAGCTTGGGTTTTATGATTATATGTATGTTCTTTCTCTTCCAGAGTGGCTTCTGTAACAAAACCCGATCTTGTTCATGTACCAAAGGTATGTTCATCATCATAACCAAGAAATGCAGCATGTGGCGCTGTTTGTTACCCATCTGTCAAACCCTGTTGTTGATAAGCACTGTTGATAAGCTAACTTTCCTTTCAGTGTAACATGCTTGATTTCCATCTCTTACATTAAGAGTAGTGCAGCATTGGAATCTTTGAGTGATGTCTGTCCATCCCCATGCCCCACCCACCCCCCCCCCCCAAAGGAGACACCTGTCAAATGATTATTAACCCTCCACAAAAAAAAACCAAAACAAACCACAAAACAAAACCCACTAAAAAACCCCAACCTAGTGAATAAATGTTCCAAGTCTCAGAACATTTTTTTTCTTTAATAAAGATATTGCTGAAGTTTTTCCTCTATCCCCAAGACAGAAACAGTAGTAGGGGTTTTTTTTTGTTAGTGGAGTGAATTTTTGTTATTTTGGTTGGGGGGCTGTTGTTTTTTGCTTTGGGGGTGGTTTTTTTTTTCTTTTTAATGGGCATTGAAATCTTCCTCTGTATTTGAAAGAAGCTTATCTGAATACTGGAGTTTCAGAGAACAATTTCCCTCGCTTTCCTTAGAACCCTGGAGAATTATTTGTTCTTGACTTTTTCTGATGTTATGTTCTCAAGCAAGGGTTTCAAACCCGCCTTTTCCCTAAGAAGGCTGGGCGCACACCTGAAAGTGCTTTCAAATGGCCTGTACTTGAAAAACCTCTCCAGTAGATATAAATAATGTATGGTATATTACTGTTCTGCTGATTGTGATTTGAAAAAGGCCACAGCTTGGGAACTACCATGTTTAAAACATAGCTCTCAGGGAAAAGAAGAGGGGAAAAAATCCCAAGCAAAACAAACAAAAAAAAACCCCACCAAAAAAACATGCTTCTCTTAGTGTTTTGATCTGGTAAGAGTATATGGCGATGTTGGGGCACATTGATGGAATACAACTGGAAAAACTCACTGAGTCCCAAAGCACTGGCCTCTAGTAACTGAGCTCCAGGGCTCTGGTTCCACTCCTGAGGGCCCTATCAACAGGTCGATACACACAGTGTGTGTGCACATGTACATGCCATTTGTGTGTGGGGAACGTGCATATCTCAAATTGAGTTTGAGAGGTGGAATGTGGATTTTTTTTTATAAAAACTGCTAATTTTTCCACAAGTTACCCGGTGGGTTTTGCAATGGAGTGGTGGTTCAGTTTGTCTTGAATTTGGTTTCTGGGGTGTCTGTTTTGGGTATGATGAGAGGAGTTAGCACTGCGGGTTTTCATATTGGTTATACATGCTTGGATCGTTGCCTTTCCTAAAACGCATGGCTTGGGTTTTTTCCATATATTTCATGGCTGCAGTTTTGGTATAGCTGGCTTCTCTGCTTCTTCATTTCACACTAGGCAGATATCTCCTGTGAGAGCAGTGAAAATTTCTGCTGAGGAATGTGCATGCGTTTGGTGTGGTTTTGTGTGTTCCTTTTTTGTTTTTCGTCTCGCATAGGGAGAACCTGCAGAAGTAGTTAAGCCTGTGCCCATTGCCTCTGCTGTTGCACCCAAAGTCACTGCCACGGCGAGCGTGGCTTACAATAAGACACCGAGGCCGTTTGGAGCCGTAACCTCCTCCAAAGTCACCTCCATCCCATCGCCATCCTCAGCCTTCACCCCAGCCCAGGTGGCAGCTCCATCCCTGGCGGCTGCCGCCCCGGCCCCATTTGCTGCACCCGGACTGCATGTTAACACCAAGCCTAACGCTGAGCAGTGGTCGCCCACGCCGAGCGCTGCTAAACCTGCAGTTAATGTTCCACGGCAGCCCGCCGCGCACAATGCCGCCCCGAGCGCCTCTGTCGGCGACGGCGCCCAGGATGTAGCCGAGGGGTCGCGACGAGGATTCAGAGAGAACCAGGGGGAGAGTAAACAGCAAAATGGGTAGGTGGGATTTTTTTTTGCTGTGAGGGTCTCTTCCTCGCAGGAAAAAAGCTGGGCTTGTTTAAGGGCCAAGTAAAAAAACAGCTTGGAAGAGTTGTTTAATCCTCAGAAGCGAATCTCTGAGGAAGGACTTGCATCTTAAGAGATGCCTCCAAGTGTCAAGCTGGACATCCAGTACTGATTTTTCTGAGAAGTGACATTATATCAGTTTATCGAGTGTCACAGCTAAATTGAATCAGGACCACAAAATGCTTTACATGATTGGTTGTGTCATGATGTGTTCTGGATCTTACAACAAGCCCGGTATTAATTTCAATGTCTGTGTCTTACTGTGTATTTTGACTCCCGATATGATGCCTGAAAGCAGCAGGCACTCAAAAATGCAGAGCAGTCTGTCAAGAAGGGTCATTGAGTGTTGCAGTGGCCAGGAATGAGATGCTCTGAAAGACCATCTGACAGGACCGGTGGAAGAGGATCCCAGAAGGAAGGCAAAGGAACAGATGTTGCATTAATTGTCCGTACCATGCACAGGAATCTAAGATGCGTGCAAGAAAGCTGGCAGGGTTGAGCAGGTGTTTTGCAGCATTATAATGTAAATACCTCAACTTTAAATGTTACTCCTACCCGAAGAAGGCTACACGGAATTAAAATTTGAGTCATTTTCATATTCATGTAGTTGTTTATGTTAAAGTGGGTATCAGAGGCCTACCGTTTAAGTGACTGTAAGGCAGCATAGAAGACTTCTGCTGTATCGGCTCTAGCATCTAGACTAGTAAACAATAGATGATTAAATGAAACTGAGCCCAGCAGCAATGCTGGGCACTCGGACCTGCACCGCTACCCTGTTTGGGCGGCACACTTTTGGCCATGGCTGCCTCAGACTCTTCCAGAAATTCCTGGGCAGGGCTCGGGAGCTGCAGCGCCGCAGGGACCGGTTTCCACTGGCTCCTGTGCCGCAGGGAGAGGAGGAGGCTGGGCGTGAGTGGTCCCATGCCAGTTGGCCTCCCTGCCCAGCAGCACTGTCCAGCGGGTTGAATGGAGTAATGAAAAGGGCAGGAGGGGAACTGTAGGTTTTTCCTGGATCGTAAGAACATAAAACCTCTGCTTAAAAACCGAAAAGCTGTGGTTACTCTTTCCCATCCCTCAAAGGAAAGGGGCTAGAGGGATAGAAATCGTGCCTCTCTCCTCTGATATTCTCTCAGTATATAAAGTACCTGAAGAACCCTACAGAATCATGTCAACATGATTAACAAACATGTCAAACAAACATCCATGTAAACTAAAATACAGAGTAAATTGCAGTTTCAGCTGAGTTTCTCATGGATTGGGGAAACTTCTTTAGGTACCTATTCCCTTTATATTGCAGTACGAATATTTTCCATATGTGGATTCATATAATGCGGTCCGTACGCATTTTATATCAGTTGTCATGGTAATTTCCAGCCCTTTCTTAAACAGCTGATGGCAGGAGTCCACACTGCCTAGAAGCAGGATGAAATTGGGAGATCCCGAGGACTTGCTCAGTGCTGGTAGACTTGTTGAATACACTTTGGCAAACTGTCCATATCTTTCCAGAAATGCTGTTTTGGCAAATATTGTGCAAGGAGTACTCAAAAAGCGGCACTTAGTACTAAAAAAGGTGAACAGCAGCAACAAAATTAAGCCTCCTGGAAGGAAGTGCTGCAGGCGTACAGTAAGTGCTTATGACAACCAAGGTAGGACAACTGGGCGAGCGCTGTTATGCGCCCTGCCTTACAGTTAGGGGCTGAATAATGCTGACTGAAGAGTACTGCAGCTGACAAGTGGAGAGATCCCTGTCTCGTTGCCAACCTTGCAGATCTAGTTTGGGAAAGCCCGAGCTGTAAAAACCTACTTTATTTTGTCATCTTTCTTGCAATAGTTTGTTTGAGCTGTTTAACTGTCTTGCAGTGCTAAGGTAGGAAACAAAACCAAGCAAACAAAACCCCTGAAGTGATTATATTGGTTTGCCACTACACTACTTAGAAAAATGACATTTTTCAGTCATGCTTAACTGTTCCCCCCATTTAAAATGGAATCAGTGACATTTCTGAAACATCAGAAACATTGAATTTTGGCATAACTGATCAGTCTGAACGAAATTCCATTTTGCTTCTGTGTTTTGTATTGTTCGTTTTCTCAAAAAAAAAAAAACCAAAACCAAAATAGCTTGTATCTTGTTCATAGATAGGACTGCTAATCAAATGCAGTTCTTCAGACATACTCCTTGTATTCAGCATTTCCTCCCTTCCTCCTGGCTCCCCTCAAACCATATTCAGGTTATAAACTATCTACCTTCACTTCAGGATGGGGAAGGAAGTTTTGTTTCCCTTGATTGGTCTTGGCTTAGAAAGCAAGCAATTTGCCTTCACTAGGCTGCGTACAGTTACGCATTTATAAAGACCTTCTTGCCAACTCTTGCATGAAAATGTGCCTGCTGCTTGAAAAAGGTAAGATGTTCACAGACTGCACTCAATTTAAGCTCAGGTGGGCCAAATTTTTCCCTTGTAGGTTCTCTTGATGATTGTAAGTTTGACTTACATGTTACATGGATTTACCAGAGGTTGGATTTGGAAACTCCTGTAATATTTAAAAAATCAAAGAATGTATTAACACATCAAATACTTTTTTTTCCCTTGCAGATAACAACAGTGACAAAGTTAGTATCAACAGCACTGGAGTTGAATTATGGTCGTTTTTCCTGTTGGAATAACCAGCATGTATTCTGGTTTTGCAAAATTATGGCTCTTACGGAGTCTTATATTTAAATTTTGCAAAACAGCTTCAGCTTTTCTTAGTAACTTCTTAGCATAGTAAATGGTTTTGTTTGCATTGGACATGATGTGATCTTGCTTTTCACTGCGTTAAATTTTGCAACGTGCTTTTATTCCACAAAACATTTGTGTGGTGTTTGTGTGTATTGGTAAATACTTGGTGCACCTATAGCTAATTGGTGTTAGTAGTACAACTAGTGAATGGTGACATACAGTATAAAAGCAAAAAAATGTATGAGGACTATGGAATGAAGGGCCAGATACTGAATTCATGCAAGTAACAATAATGTCCATGTGCCATGATTTGTATATGTTAGGGACGATAAATACGATTGAGGTTTTATTGTGTTGTCCCATCTCCCCTCGCCTCAAGGCCGAGTTACAGGGAGAGATTTTCCTTTGTCTCTGGCACCACCTTGTTGCCTCAGTGAGTCATTACCAGTACACTCTTAAGCCCTAAAAAAGGACCAGTAGGATCCACAAGAGAAGTCAGCAGGATATTTTGTTTATAATACCACTTTCAACAAATGTGAAGGACTACTTATTTCACTGTGGTAGTTGTTAGAATGCAATCAACTGCATGCCAATAATCACATTTTCATGTAGTTCTACACTGTTAATTACTGCTTTAATTTTCAGATTTTATTTTTGCTATTAACTGTTTTGATGCTTTACATGATTATTTTTTTTTTTTCTGTGTAATTCTCATACTCCATCCTGGAAATACCACTGGTTTTGTTTCTATACCCCTCCTTCTTTTAGTAACCTGGATAGGTATGTGTATCTTACTAATACCGTGTGTCAGTAAGTGCAATCTTTTCCTATAATTTTGTCTGATACATTTCACATCAATCTTCTAAATATTCTTTTAAGCTTAAGTATTTACTAGTGCATTCCACTGAATGGGCCTAATTCTTACTTGTTGACAATTAATACTTTATATCATTCTCATTCATATTTCCCACCTTTCTTTGCCAGAAACACTTTGGACATTAAAAATACAGTGGGGATGTAGTGGCAAAAATGGAAGTGACTTTTAAAGGGATTTTTGGGCAGAATTGTTATGTCTTAGGAGCTGGGTTTGCACTGTTAGTTTCCTGTAAATTATGCACAAATAAATGTATGTTTAAAGGGTCTTAAAGGTTAATGCTTTAGGATAACAAATGTAGACTTTAGGAGAAATGTACATAAAGTGATTCTTCTATTATCTTTTCCTAAACTGATTAGTGCCATTACATGTTCTTTATATCAGTTACCAAAAGCAAAGTTTTAAACCCCTATATTCTTGCAAGTCTGTTAGCACAGGGATTAGTAACAGCATACAGGCTACTGTGGGGAAAATTTTCCCCACTTCTTTCACTTTCAGAGAGGCTATCAAGCATCAATATCTTCATGTTATGCTCCAGAACATCACTACCTACGCTGTCAAATGGCCTGGTACTGATCTAGGCTTCGCCAACTGGAAAAGAGTTGGTGGTACTGGGTGGCCCATGCGCGCAGCTGCTCCGTTGCCTCTTGTGAGCCAAGTGAGAAATTTGTCTGGGTCACCTGGTCTGAACTAGGTGGATGACCCTGCTTTACCAAAACAAACAAATCCCTCTTACTCCTGTAAGGAAATTGTTGTGAGTTTAATTTAAGTACGGGGGTTCTGTGCTGCGATTTTGGTAGTAGGGTAGGAATATCGCTATTAATTGGATTTCAGTGCCCTTTCCCACAAAACTTAATTCAATAGAATAATTAGCTTCACCTTTATTTCAACTTTCTGACTTGATTTCTTGTTTTCTTTTTCTCCTTTTCCTGTTCATGCTGGGAAACCTCTCTCTTGCTGTCTTGCTCTGTCATCTCCAAGGAAAAACCCACCCAAACGGTAAAGGCTTTGACATGGGAATGTCTCAATGATACTGTCTCTTAACATTTCAAATGTACAAGCGATGAAACAAGAAAAAATACTTCATTCACGTTAGAGTAATTATAAAGCTGTATTTGGTTCAGAGGACTGCATCCGCGTTCAGGTGTGCCTGTAGAGCTCACTGCTGCACATCCGCATCCAAGCGCAGAAGCTGCCTTTAAACGCAGTGAAAAGTCACAGTCCTGCCCGTGTCTTTGTAGCTACCCCAAACCAGGTGGTCCCTGAAGCTTTTCGCTCACTGCTCTCTCCTCTCCTTGGCACAGCCCCCCGCGGAAGCACATTGTGGATACCTATACGGAGTTTTACCACACACCCACCCACAGTGATGCCAGCAAGAAAAGACTGATCGAAGACACCGAAGACTGGCATCCCCGGACAGGCACCACCCAGTCCCGCTCTTTCCGCATCCTTGCCCAAATCACCGGCACTGATCATAGTGAGTAGTTTGATGTAAACGGAATTGAAGTAATGGCCATGGACAGATAGATGGTTTTAATATATTTTTGTAAAACTCCTACAATTGCTGAACAACTCAGGACGTACACGTGACTGGACATTATTCCTGATTCAGTTGAATATTAATGCGTTCTAGATAAAACTCAAAATTCCCGTTTCTACTCCCAAAGACGTTGGCAAATATCTGTTTGTTTTTTCTTTTCCCCCGTGTATTGTGGTGACATTCCTGGTCAAATTTAGTGCTCCAGAAAGATTAAGGTGTTTTCAGGCATGTAGAAAATCTTTGTCAGTAATATAAATGTACATGATGATCTGCAATGATTTAACCAATCAGAAGAATAAATCCATAGCTCCTCAGTTTATTCCCAGGGCAGGTTTTCATCCCCTGCTTATGCTATGATACTGTGATTACATGTTCTGTGGACTAAAACAGATGATGCAGAGAAGGTTGTTCCCAGTCATATAAATAATGAGAAAACTTCAGTTTTGTATTATGCTGTCAGTTGTAATTTTTTGGCTGAGATCTGTAGTGTTGTGTAAAAGCCATCCGAAGTGCCATCTGGAGATTTGAGCTCAGTAGTGTTCAGACTGAGGCAGCTAATGCAGAGGAGATTATTTCATTCTTCTGCTTTTCACAGCTAGTGCTATAATAAAGAAGGCAGCAAGGAAATCAGACCCCCCTTCCCAGGGGCAAATTTGATTAAATCAGCTATCAATTCTCTGGTAGAATTACTCTAGAAGCCAACAATGGCAACTCCCCAAGTAAGGATTATTGTCCATGTGTGATAAATATTCTGAACTTGGACAGTTACCTTATTGTTTTCTGGTCTTGCATAGCAGTAGTCTGTTAATAGATCGTTGTCTATCTTTGGATTCTCTTCATTAATCCTTGTAAGGGCAGAATATGAAACCTGGACATCAAATAACATGCCATCCAGTCCTGATGAATTCATCGTGTTGAGAAATACTGTAAGAAAGTGACTACAATTAGATTTGTCAAACTTAGTCAGGGCTGGGAATTTACATTTATCCCATGTGCAGTCCTCTAGCACCTTAATGGGTCACAGCCTGGCTGCAGACAGACACTTGGGTTATCACCTGATATAAACCCACTGAACACTCGTCCAAAAGAAATGCCTCCCAACTTCTGTTCACCTTCCCCTTCTCAACTCGCATTTCTCAATGCCAGCGTGGAGAGTGGGCCAAAGGAGAGGGCAGAGACCAGCAGAGCCACCTTTCAGCAATCCTGCTGGCAAAGGGGCTCTTCACGTTTATAGGTGTGCCCCATTTCCGTTGGGGCATATTTGGAATCGGTGAGTCCTAACGAGCCTTGTTGTAACTTTCTGCTGTGGTGAATGCATTGGCACAGGAGAGAATCTCAGTGTACAGTGGTACAGTGCCTTTAGTGCCTTAGAAATAAAATTTTTCTGTTTTCTTACAGTGAAAGAACCAGAACATGAAGCTGCAAAGAAGACTAAGTGAGTTAATGTTTTATATTTTTATTACTTTAATACTTTGCATGTGTTCTTAACTGATAGTTTGGTGCATTTGTGTGATATCTGGGTGTTTTTAAAATGTTGCAGCTTTTTTTTTTTGCCTTCTACTTCAGCATGTAAAAACCAAGTTCTCTTTCTGCATAGACAGACCTTTTAAAAATCTGTTGGTGCAGTCCAGTATTAATGTTTGTGCAGGAGTTTGAGATTTTTCCATAAACTGGGACTGGTTTGGTTTTCTGTGCGAGGTCAGTTTGTCGATGTGTTTCCCTTTTCCTAAATCTAACCAGCCATTTTTGATTTGCGGGTGTGGATCAGATTACAGGGCATAGCTGGAAAATCTTACCGTTCTGGACTGCGAACAAGGGTCTGCTGTCTCCTTGCTTTGGGATAAGTGTTGCTGAAAATGGGGAGCAACCAGTGGCTAAATCTAATGGTTCTTGCAGTCAGTGGCAGTTTTTCTACTGACTTTGCCTAACGCTGGATCCAAATTTTTGACAGAGAGGAAGGCGATGTGTGGGTAGGAATATTGCATGGAGATTGCATGCTCGCTTGTGAAACTACTTTAGACAAACTTTCTTTCTCTTCCTTACTTTTTCTTCTATCACTTCTTTCCACAGGGAAAAGGTTCCCATCCACGTCTTTAGCCCCAAATATACAAAATTACGTGACTGGCACCACGAAGTCTCAGCACGTGTCCTTAATGTCCAGTGATTTTACCCAAGTTGCAAAATACAAACACTTCCTTCCTTTCTTCTTTTCCCATCTGCTTTGCAAAAAAGAAAAGGAAAAGAAAAAACAAAAAAAAAACCAAAAAGAAAACTTATTTCACTAGCCTTACTTCGAGAGAAATTCTAGCCTTTTCTATACTTTTCTAACACTTTCCTACTGACGTGTAAAAATGAGATGAAAATGTTTTTGTGCTAATCACTAGTTGACAAAACATACATATTTAAAACAGAACAACTTGGGTGGCTGATTCTCCCAACATGAGGGAGGAGATGGCTGTTGCAATTCTTTTTTTTTGCCTTAAAGGAGTCATTTGCATTGCTGAGTTTGAGTTACTGTAGGCTATTAGAAAGCAGGAAATTATGAACAAAAGAATAAGAAATTGTATTACTTTGATATTGGGGCTGAGGAGAGAAGATGAAGAGGGACTGTATGCACTTATTTCAGATTCTTGTACTTACCAGCATAATTATCTTGGATTTCACTAGACTTTTCAGTAGGTCAATTTTAGAGTGGTTGTAAATGTTTTACAAAGTAGAGCAAGAAGACAGACTACTTTTAAAGCAATTAAAAAATAAATTAAAAATATTTCTGATGTTGCAAATCAAAGTGCAAGCTCACTATAAAGATTCCGCTGCTTAAACTAGTAGTATGTTCATATTGTGGAAAACTTAGAAAAAGTTGAGCAGAATGTTGCTGTGTACCTGTGAGAGCTTCGACACACATCCTCTAACA
The DNA here is from genome assembly GCA_013399095.1 of Psophia crepitans. NCBI lineage: Eukaryota > Metazoa > Chordata > Aves > Gruiformes > Psophiidae > Psophia > Psophia crepitans. The sequence continues at coordinate 1,357,717 of VWZZ01004465.1, read as the reverse complement.
CGAACAAGATAAGATGGTAGTATTTATTTATTTCAGAGTGAAACTCATAGGCTTTCTTGTGTTTATAAAGGCTTCATGGCCCTATGGTTCTCCTGTAAAATAATGTATTATAGTAGCTACACATTCATTAATTTATGCTTTCTGAAGCTTGAAGAGTATTTTAATAAAAGTTGCTTTTATCTTAGCTCTGTCTGTTTTTCTTCTGAGTCTCTCTGGCTCCTCGAATAGTCTTGCACAGAGCTGTAATTTCATTGCACCTTCACAGATTATAGTAAGAGAAACAATTAAATCCCTGCTGCATAGTAGAAACAATCTGAATCATACACAACTATCACAGTAGTAGAGTTCCTGATCATGTTAAATGTGGTGTGTGTTTGAGGTGTCAAAATCAACACAAGACTTGCTTGCAGAAATCAATAAAATGATTGACTTTGGGGGGCGCTACAGGAGTAAGAATTCTACTAAGTAAAACTGGCTCTCAACTTTTGCAACATTTATTGAGTCACAGAAGTTTCAAACCTCAAAGGTGAACTGTAAAGCACATATAAAAGCCCAATCTTTAATAATTGCTTAGTGAGATCTGTTGCAATTGGCTTGTAGTTTGTGCAGCTGACCCACACACTTTGCTGATGGAATTGGTCCTGTGAACAGATCGATGTCGACTGCAAACACTTCTGCAGACGTTGACGGAGGGGGTGGGAAGGTGGGGATGTTGACATTTTTTTATTGCACAACTTGGAAAACTGAGAGGAATGAGGACCTTTGGAAGTATTGTGAGCTTATGTTTCCTTTTCAGATGGTTTATACGGCTATACAGTACAACCGTAGCTTACAGTATTTGTCATTTTATCTTTAGGAAAAGCCAAACAGAAAATGGAGACTTCAGGTAATAGCCAAGTTATCTAATGCTAACAGTCACCAACGTGGATGCCTAACGTGCACTGCATAAAGTACAGTTAGGTTTGCACTGGCAATGATGGACCAAGGCATAGCACGTCTCACACACCTTTTGAGTTAACTCCATAGGGACAGTAGTGGAAAATACTCACTTTAATAATTTCACTGAAGACTGTTTTGATGAAAGTGCCAATCAGTTTGATCCCACCTGCCCCCTCAATGTGTAACTCGGTAGTGAGTAGTGTGTTACTAAACCTCAAGTGTGTTACTGAGTGCACATATACCACAATATAATAATTGGGTAGAATACTGCCTGTTAAAGTAGGAACACGAAGTACTGTATTAAAATTGTTGTGCTGGGTTTAAAGATTAATTTTTTCATGAATGGAAAGGAAGGTGGGAGCTTCAAAGGCCCTCAGTGCAATTAAAACTACGAAAGGCTACCACTTAGATTCTCCATAAAGTTCTCTTCACAAGGGCAGAATGGTTTCAGCTTCAAGTATTTTTGTTTTGGCGATGTCCCTAGGTAATGAGAATATTTTCATATTGGTATTTGGTTTAGCATTATGTTTATCTCTCATACTAGCTTTTATCCTTTTGAAGGGTGAGTTGCTTTAGCAAGAAATGGAAGAAAAAGTCTCTCTAAATAATCCAAAGTATAGAAGCTTCTCTTTTGATGAAAATTAAACATACATAGAGTTTATCTATTGAGGATATGAGAATTGTTCAAGAAACACTGCCAAAATTATTTCCTCTAAATTCATAGTAATAAATCACTAGTTTCAAAAACATTTTATGGATGTGTAAGATGAATTTCATTTACTGCTTTAAAGATGCCATCCTCTCGCCCAGTATCCCCATTGCACAACACTTGTTCATGTTAGATTTTGGACTTAATTACTGTTTCCAAAACAATGGACTACTTTTCCCTTTGCATGTGGATAACATGCCCTAGCTCAATCAGGTGATTGCCAGCATACATCTGATATTTGAAAAAATATTCTGATGGGTTTTGTTATAAAATAATAAGCTTATGTTTAAGAGATCACCTAGAAGGATGGATATGACAAACAATGGTATAGAGACTTCTCTTCCATCAGTAATTTACAGATAAATATTCCAATTTTTTCAAGCATTGTCCAAGACAAGTGCCCTGTCGATTTTCTTATTATTTATCCCTAAACTGTAACCCACTAGGGATTTGTGTGTGGGTAAAACAGATTTTTCTTTTCAGCAGCTGGAAGGAAATAAAGCCCTCACTGAAATGCTTAAATTGCAACTCTTAAAACAGTTACTTAAAGCTTGGAAAGGCAAAGTGTAGCCTTCATGTAAAGTTTATTTGTGTTTTAGTGACTGATTAGTTCTAATTCTGCAGCACCTTATTTCCGTGTATATTTTAGATGTTCACTTTTAGCCATCTCCTTTTGAGCAACCAGGTACAGGTTCGTTTGGCCTTAAACTGTAGAGTCTGCTCATTGTCCTGAGTGAAGATGTGTCTGGATTTTTCAGATTATTAGCTTAACTAATCTGTAGTCACTGGAAAATATTTGTCCTGTTCTTGGTCAGTCTTGAAACAACCTGCCATAAATCATGTATTTATTCCACCCCCCCGATCTGTTAAGCGTACCTGCCAAGGATACCTATATTAATCTGAATAAGAACTCCATAGCTACCCAGACTCTGCAGGTGCCACCAGTACCAGAACTTCCACCCACACCTTAACCACCTAGGATGTCCTGCTTTCTGGTTATTCCTAAGTCTGTTCAATAATTTTCAGCACTTAAGTCGTCCTACTTTAGTAAGATACTGAATTCTATGTGCTAATTTATTAAAAAAAAAACCCAATGAAGGTAGTAATGCCTACTCCTGTGGCTACTTTAGTCTGCTCATAAATTGTGGTTGCGATTGCTTCCTACCTTGTAGTTCACTTTTATTTTTGTGTATTACAGCGAGATGTCTGACAGGTACTTTTCTTCAAGTAGAGGGCTTTAATATAACATTTTTTAGATTTTTTTTTTCCCGTATCAACTGAAAAAAAAGGAAGGATATACGAAATATTGTGAAATATATAGTCTAACCTTCACAAAACTAACACCCTAAAACGTTGCAGCAAAAAATTTATAAAACCTTGGGAGTGAATCCCACTAGCACTTGTCTGCTTCTTTTTCCAGTATTTCCTAAAAGTTTTCCATCACATAATGTAATAATATATGTATTCCATCTTTGTAAATATAAAATATTACTTGGCTTTCTGAGTTTATAAGGAGCAGGACACTTCTCAACCTTCACTAAAAGCATGACACTTCCTAAGTGTATTGTGCCTCTTTTACCCACCCATCCCCCCATTTGTATTTTGCTGTAAACTCCACTTTTTTTATTTTTAATTCTTCAATTTATTAACGCTTTCATGCACAGTGTCTCCCGTCCAGCATACTATTTCAAGGTGGATTAAAAATTTCTTTGTGTGTCTCTATTTGGTTTTATTACTGTGAATGGAGTGAAACCAGTTCTAGACCAGAACCTGCAGCTGCTCTTTTACCAAAAGCAGAGTCCTCCCCTGGCAGTGTCCCCTCTCCCGTGCTTTCTGAACGCACTGCCACAGCAGCTCCTGGGAGGTAAATCATTCAGAGGGGGTTTTGATTCAGTTAACAATCTATCTATATGTTGTTCTAGTCTAGAATTTGTCTGTCTGGGGGGTGAGAATCTGTCAGTCACTTAAAATAAACCTTATTAATCTGCCATGACTAAGGATTTTCCTAGAAATGGTTGAAGGGGGAGGGAGAAGATAAGTGAAATAAAACTGAGCAGATTCATGAACAGTCTTATGGATACCAGTTAAAATAAGACACGGTATTTAATGTGTGTCAGTGCATAGTCAGTGAGCATCCACCCTGTAACCTGGATGAAGTAACTTCTCAGTGACCTTAACTCCAGCATGAATTCGGGTTTCTTCAACACACAGAAAAGTGCATTTATAAAAATATTTTCTTAATAAAATAGTTCCACTTGCATAACATTGGATCAATGGGCAGAGGCCAATGGGATGAGGTTCAATGTGGCAAAGTGCTGGGTCCTGCACTTTGGCCACAACAGCCCCAGGCAGCGCTACAGGCTGGGAGCAGAGTGGCTGGAAAGCTGTGTAGAGGAAAAGGACCTGGGAGTGTTGGTTGACGCTCGCCTGGACATGAGCCGGCAGTGTGCCCAGGTGGCCCAGAAGGCCAACGGCATCCTGGCTGGTATGAGGAATAGTGTGGCCAGCAGGAGCAGAGAGGTGATTGTCCCCCTGTACTCAGCCCTGGTGAGGCCGCACCTCAAGTGCTGTGTCCAGTTTTGGGCCCCTCACCACAAGAAAGACATCGAGGCCCTGGAGCGTGTCCAGAGAAGGCCAACGAAGCTGGTGAAGGTGCTGGAGCACAGGTCTTATGAGGAGCAGCTGAGGGAACTGGGACTGTTTACCCTGGAGAAGAGGAGACTCAGGGGAGACCTTATTGCCCTCTACAACTCCCTGAAAGGAAGTTGTGGCGAGCTGGGGGTTGGCCTCTTCTCGCAGATAACTAGTGACAGGACAAGGGGGAATTGTTTCAAGTTGCGCCAGGGGAGGATTAGGTTGGAGATGAGGAGAAATTTCTTCTTGGAAAGAGTGGTCGGGCATTGGAACAAGTTGCCCAGGGAGGTGGTGGAGTCGCCGTTCCCTGCGGGTATTTAAGGAAAGGTTGGACATGGTAATACAGGTGGTAGGGGAACAGTTAGACTAGATCCTGGAGGTCTTTTCCAACCTTTATGATTCTGTGCTTATGCTGTGATGCAATCGAAGAAAACCAGATGATTATGTGGCAAATTTCCTGTCACTGACCTTGGATAGCTTCATTGGTGGTTATCTTGGCAGATTATTGATGTTTTGGAGGTCATCCGTGGGTACTAGACAGAGATGGCAATTCTGGGTGTAAAAGATCGATAACATTTTTTGATGCTTTGTGTTTCATAGTGCAGAAGTGTTTTTTAATTGTAGGTAGCTAGAGTTCTTTATACAAACACAAAGTTATAGCACGAAGGAAAACTGCTCCTTTAAAAATGAGAATTGAATGAACAATACCTGGTTCTGCCAGGGACCTCAACATAGTCCTGCCCTTGGAAAAGAATATGGGAATATACTATTGTCCTTACCTGTGTGTGCGTTCTGCAACTTGAAATCTAATAGTCAGATTTGGGATTGACAGTTTCCCTTTAAAGCAATAGTCTCAACCAGCTGAAAGGCAAGAGGTGAAACCTCTCAATAAAATACTTCTGGTCTGTTTTGTTGCAGTGTCTTTTGAAGGTTTTTTTTGATGTCTGGGAGAAGAGGGTACCTTTATAAGCTGACATGAGATTAGTCAGGAGGGGATGGTGGTGATGACAGAAGTTTGCTGGGACAGCAGGGCAATACCTTCATGACAGCCTTTGGTTTGAACCAATGCAGAAAAGATTTGGCTGTGATGGTTTCAGAAGCTTTCTCTTAAATCGCAGGAAGCAGATGGGGTGAGGAGTTTTTGAGTCATCAAAGATGAAAAATGCACACAAAGCGTGCATGGCAATGCTTATGGAGTTTTGTTTTTTTTTTAAAAATAAATAAGCAGAAAACCTGAGATGGAAAAGGCAGGGGGAAAAGTACTACTTCAATAACTGATTTTCACATCTACCAATGAAATCCTAGCATGATTACACCCACCGAGCTGCAGATGCCTTGCAGATTACGGCTACTGTGTTCTGAGTACCAAGGAGTTTTTTCTAGATCCTAGCTCTGTATGTGTGTCCAGGGAGAGGAAATTTAAATCTACTTTTACTCAAGGCCTGTGGCTCTAAGTTTATTATTTGGCAAAAGGAACTTAGGAAGAGAGCAGCTTTAAAATGAGCCACAGGAGATCAGGACGGACAGCTACGTTCAAGGTGACTCGGGGTGGGAGCCAATGTATTGATTCAAATAGTCAAAAAAGTGGATGAGTATTTTCTACTCAAGAAGGACAGAAATCTGAGTAGTTGCTGTAGAGCTGTAGAAGGAAGGATTAGCATTGGGTGTGGGAAGGGGAACATAAATTGACAAAGTTATGCAGTCTTGGTTCTGTCCTGAAATGAGAGGTCGCCAGCGTAGCAACTACATTTGGTGCTCGTGCTTTGTTACTGAGCAGATGTTGCTGCTTTTATAACACTCTTTCAGGTGAAAAATACATCCAAAGCTGTTCTCCAAAACCCCATATTTAAAAAATGGGAGCTATCAGAAATCTGTACGGAGCAATTACTGCATACCATGTCAGACTTTCAGTGAAGCAGAATCGGGCCATCCAAAAGTCAATAGACTTGCTTTTGCCACTAAAGCCTCACATTTCTTGGTGGTGACTGGCATAGCTCTTGATTTTCTTAATGGACTCTGTCTTTTCTTGGCTGAAGCTCTGTCATTTGTACCACCCACTGCTGTACCACCAAGAAGGAGAAACAGCTTGCTGTGGAATGTATGAAGGATCTGGATTTGATTACTGGATTAAAGTTAGGTTTGCTGCTCATAAGGCAGACTTCCATAATGCTTTTTTATTGTAGTTTTAGTTCTTTATTGAAAGTCTAAACTAGTCATATGGTAGTATAGCCAACTACTGTAATTTATAGTGTATTATTACTCAATTTCATATATGCAATATCCTCCTGTAAGTTTAACAGTAAAATATTTAAGAGCAATTACAGCCTTTTCAGAAAGTTGCAAAAAGTCATCTTAAATAGTCATGCTGGCAACTTTAGACCGTGTAAACCACAGAATCTGGCACTTCCTGAGAAATATATAACTAATATAGGGCAAATCCAGTGCTAGCAAGTCTTTAGACTTTTTTAAATACATACTTGTAACAGTTATACAGACATACTTTTATCTTTTCTTTTAATGGAATTATTCCTGATAGTCATAAATACAAAGAGTTCGTATTAAATAGTAGGTATTAATCCTGATTTTTTAGTACCTTCTGATTAGTGGACAGCCAAGAATATTCTCTGCAGAAATTGTAATCTCAGCTCCTTTTCTAGCTACTGCCAAAGCAATTGAAAAATGGAAATACAACGAGCATTTATGAATAAGATTTGGATTCAGCTTTCTCTTTGCTTGCTCTCCCTTTGGAGCATATACCTGTTGTGATTTATCCCCATTCTCCCCTTCTTCAAGGCCCTTTTTATGACTTACAAGGCTTCACAGAGATGCTGTATGATGTTTTGGTGAACTTGAGGGCAATTCCAGGAAAGGGTATAGTCTCTGCATACCCCTTTTTTTTTTTGTGAATTGTTGTAACTGTCGCTGTACTCTTTGTAACTCAGCCAGATCTGCTTTTTGGCACATTTGACATTTCTACATCAATTTTCCTAAATAACTTCCCTCAGTTGTAGCCATTGTGCAAAAAGAAATTTACAAAGACAGGAGCTGCTCATTTAATTGGCAAATGAGCATCAGGCTGGGGAAAAGAGGAGGTCTCAGACTGATCAAACTGAAACTGTCAGATATTTTATGGTTGTCTTGGTTTGGTGACAAGCAAGCAGTAGTAAATTATGGGGGGAAAATACTGCTTTCATGTGGTGAATGTTTCTTGTCCTTCTGCTTTCTTTTACTTCAGAGAACTTTTGTTTGAGAACCCTTTGGAAGCCTTATCAACGTGTGCACCTCATCCCTCTGCAATTGTTCAGGTTTTAAATGCCAGCAGCCAAGTAGCCACAGTTTCTAAAGAGTCATCTATTTACACTAGGTAGAGTTTCTAATATACTGGTTGTGCTCTAGTTCAAGTTTTTCTGTTTTTTCAGTAAGGGCTTTAAATTGCCTGAATAGTTTGGTTTTGTGGTGAAACAAACCTGGTTCTAAACTCCTAAGCTTCAGCTGTAAAAATGCCCCACTGAACCAGTTGCAGCATGGTCTGATTCTTAGGGGATGAGTATTTGGTTCCTAGGGAAGAAGAAAAAGCCTTTGCGTGCTACTCACTTATTCGTACAAAAGATGCAAGAACACCAGCTAGAAAGAGTTGTTCGTTACTGTCTAGTATTTTTAATCAAATAAGAGATTTCTTCTCCATATGTTTTTTCATTATAATTACTTGTGAAATTAACATCAACCAGGAAAATAACTGAGGAGTTGCCTGCTCCAGATGCAACAAGCTTTTTGACAGGTGATAAAGCACCTCCTCTCCCCGCAAAATGCACTGTGGCCACGCAGACCTCTGAGCAACCTTTGCCCACAGCCCCAGCCGTGCAGCCGCCTTCTGCAGCCCCACCAGCCGTGGAAATGGCCCTCGGGCTGCCTCCTTCTCCGGCCAGGTATAGCCGAGACAGCTGTGTTAAAAAGACACGATCAGAAACTATAATTTTACGTACGGTTTCATGTGATATTTTTTTTTTTTTTCATATGATGATGATGCTGTCATGATGTAGCAGCTTATACATGTCTCCTGACACTCAGGCTGCTCTGGAAATTTGTGTAGCACTTAGAAATTTGAGTAGTTTTTAGGCAAAAGTTAGAAAAATAATTAAAAAGTTCAAGTGGCCCTTAGATGCAGGCAAGGAAATCAGTCATGAGTAGGAGATTCAGTTGGAAGGTGACTTTGTTGTCAAAAGTTGGTGACATGGGGTGAATATATAGTGTGAAAGTATGGAAGAAGGTTTTTGGAGGAAGGCACAGCAGAGTGCAGAATGTATGGTGCTTTGAAATTCCCCATTTTGTTCACCTGGTTTTCAAACGTTGGTCACCCTTGCTCTAAAATGTGTATCTTTGAATTGTCTAGCAGCCTAAAGTTTTTGGAGGAGAATGCAAGCATTAACTTGTGTAGTGGTGGGACATCCAGAGTATAGTGTTTACCAATGGGGGAAGAAACTGCTTCCCTCGGTAATTAACACTCAGGGATATTAAACCTTATCTGGTTGGGGTTTTTTGTTTTGTTTTTAATGGGTAAGAAGGTATTTTAAAAATCCTTAAATGAACTCCTGAGCTTTAGTTAGCATTGCCAGGGATGTAATAAGTGTTTGATTAATGACTTTTCTTCTCTTGCTGCTTTTGAGCAGGCATGAAACATCTCTGTCTACTTGCGAAACCAGTTCTTTCAGTAAAATCTCAAGCTGTCAGTCTAAGTCATCTGTAAGTCATACAAGGTAAATCTTTCAAGGTATATCTACAGTAGACTGTTAGCTAGGTGTGAGCAAAGTTTTCCGGCAGCGTTTTTGCATTTAAATCTGAGAAACGATATAAAGTGCAGTTGTGTGTTTGGTGTGTTCCGTTGATTTCTGAAATGATTAAAAAAAATACACAGCAACTCTGTGGATAATCTTGAAATTTTAAAATAAGAGCCTGAATTATGGATTCAACAGTGTAGAAATTATTTTTGAGCCAGTCTATTTTTTCACTTTTTTTTTGCCTATTCACATTCCTCTCAACCCAGATAAGTAGGCAAAATGAAAAGGGGGTGAGGAGCACACTGACTTTTGTAAAGGTGGCTAAAAATAGACCTGCTGAAGTTACATCAGGAAATACTCCAAAGTTTTCCATGTTTATTATTATGAACAAGAGGAGAAGCTAAATGATCTTCTGGGCTTTTTCTGTACGCACCATGGAGACTTAGATGGATCGATGTGGAGTGTCCTGGAGTTCAGTGGGAATGAGCCAGAGGTGAGAGGCAGAGTCTGGGATGGGCAATTTGGAGGCTGGTAGATGCTGAAAACTGACTTGATGAGGGGGAAGTTTCAATTGTGGGTGAACTTAAAATTGCTGTTCTCTACATTAGTAGAGTGGCTAATACGTTGCCCGATGTTTCTGTGAGCTGGGAACCTACAGTAGCTTTTCGTCGGTTAATGTGGTCTGGTACTGTACTGTGTCTCTGTCAACCTTTTTTGTTTCTCTGTTTTCCCCTCCGTTGGCTCAAAGCTTCCGTGCTAGAAAAGTACTGCTGGAAAATCCTTCGGGAAGTCTGCCCAAGGTTGGACCTGCTCCTCTATCCGTTCTTTCTCCTTTCAAGCAGAGATCCAAAATTAAGAGCATGGCTGCTGCTGCCGTGTCTGCTGCCATTGCTGTCCGGGCCAGGTAGATATCAACTTTTAAAGGAACATTTTATAGCTTGGTTTAAGAAAGTTCAAGCTTACACCAAAGTGATCGGTCCCTGGCAGGGTTGCAAAGTTGCCTTTTTCACAATAGCATGGTGGGCAAGTTGTTTGTCCGAGTATGTCCAAGGCTTCCATGCTGTATTTTTAACTTAGCTCTAGATTGCTGCTCTGAACCTTGGTGAGTAATTCTGCCTTTCTGATCCTCATGATATGTGTTTTACGGTTCAGTCAGTAAACAAACTGTAAATAACAATTGTGTTACATGGATGACAAAGATTAATACGTACCTTTGAGTAACTTTTGTATACTCAAAGACAATAACTCTGAGTTCCATCTAAATCTCTACTGCATTGCTTTTTATAAAGGCTTACTTAAACCAGTGGTCTCAAGTTTTTTCATCATTCTTTCACATCAGTAAAATTTCTTTCAGCATGCGATATATCTGTATTTATGTATTTCTAAATTATATAAATGTTCTAATGTATTTGGGCATTACGGACGTTATAAAACATAAAATCAGAAATGAAAAAAGGATGAGAAAAAGATGAAATAAGCACTATTTTCAAAGTATTTTCTGTTTATTATTGGTAAAAATAAAATATTAAAAAAAAAAATCTTCTCGCACCCCAGTGGGTTGTGTTGTGCACACCCTGTGGTGTGCCACATCCACTTTGGGGACTGCTTGTTTAGACGTAATTTCTACATCTGTTACCCTAGGTTCAATTTCTCCATGCTGCTACAGAACTTTCAGGCTTTTCATAAGGGTTTTTGAGTTTTCAGTGGTGCCAGCCAACTTGAACCTCGTTTGGTCACCTAGTTTGTTTACCTGGTCTTTTTAAACGCTTGCTAGACTCTCTGAACCTAGTGTCTACCGCTCGCTCTTGGATGCCCTGCTCATCACACCTGTCGCTAAGCCTCCTCTATCGGCCATCGGGCCCTCCAGGAAGTCCACAAGTGCTCTGGAGTTGCAAAAGAGCAAGAGGTATTGTCTGAGTGCGGTGCGTGGTCAACACTTAGGGCTTGCAAGAAACTGGCTTCTCCTTCAAAGCCTGTTTCTGTTCCCTGCACGCTTGAAGCAGTCTGCCTGCTGTGGGCTTTGGCATGAGGTCACCAACCCCAAACCCTACTGGTTTCACCTCTGCAGAACTAACCTGCACCCTGGTCCTGCCAACGGCGTTTTTGTGCAAGTCCACCCTACTAAGCAGAGGTTTCTGCACTGGCATCGGGCGCCCTTCTGGGGCGCAGGGGGCTGTCTGTGTTGCACCACGAACCCCCGCGGGAGGCACTGTCACTCTGAATAGCTGACTGGAGAAGAAACAAGATATTCTGGCTTGAAACTTCTATCCAGGTGAATTATTTGCAACAGTTGCTTGAGCAAGTAAGTGATATGTTAGCCTGCGAGGGTGCTCCGGGAACAAAGAGCTGTTACTTTTCAAAGCTTACTTTTAATGTATAAAATCAAGTAACTGGCATGCGGTGCAGCAAGTAACTATTTTAAAAATTATTTGCTGTCCAGGCCCTTTGTTCCAGAGCTGATTCTGTTCAGTGCACAGGACTTTTTGTTCTCGTTTCCTGACCACAGCTATGTTAACTCTCGCTTCTGTAGAAAGCAGCTTTTATGTAATTGACTTCAGCCTCAAAGGCAGAAATCTTTTTGGTTATTTTACAGGACAGTATGTATTAAGTTGTGCTAATGAAGAAATAATTTGGGGATTTTAATGTACTTATTTGCATTTTTACAGGAGTAAAACCTTCTAGAGTTAAGGCCCAATTATAAGTACAGCTGAGATCCACTTAATGTAGGAACTTCCATTGAGTAAGAAGTGTTAGTTCTTTCCCTCCCATTTAATGGCTTCCAAGGTGACCTCAGTCACTGGAAAAGGTTAAAGTAGCCCTAACCTTGAGGAGAGAAATGGTAGTTGTTAGACACAACCTTAAGTTACTAATGTTGTGGCATATCCGCTTTAAAAAGCAAAGAATAATAGTAATGGAATTATGGGGATATAACACAATCTTAAAAGTTAATTTTCATTTTGCCACTGAATGATACTTACTAGGAAATCTTTTAATATACATGTCCAAAGGGAAAACCTCTCCAGGAGTTCTGATACCTGTGCACTACAGGTGAAGTCCAGGACATACTGCCAGCAAGACTTTATTCTTTAGCTGTGGTGTTTGTTGCTAATATTTTGATAGAGCCAATAATGGTGGTGAAAATGAATTCCCTGACTTCTTTTCTTTTTTCCTTCGCTCACTAATGTGCATTGTTTATGGCATAAGCTGCAAATGAAGGTGGATTGTTACAAGAATGGAAACATTCTCCATTCTGACTCTCAAACTGGCTTTATGTTTATCCATCATTTGTTCACCATATGGGGAGAAAATCCTGGTTTTGAAGGTTTATTTTTGGAGATGTAAACACTTACTTCTGCTAGAAAGTTAAGATTCCAAAACTGGCTCTGTTCAGTTGCTGTCTGTTGGGAAAGGCAGCATGTCTGTTGGGACATGGGACTGTCTGTTGGGAAAGGCAGCAAGCAATGGAGAACTTATTTCATCCTGCCATAGCTAAACTGCAGTGTTGGAGGTTTTTCTGTGTTTCGCTCTTCGAACTGACCGAGCTGGATAGAGATGTGCCGTGGAGCCAGGAGGTGTACTGAGAATACAGAGACTGTGTAAGCCTCCCCAAAAGACCTTATCAGTGTTGGATGTATCAAAAATCCAGGCTTGAACAGCTTGAAATAAACATGGATAAATTATTAGCAGTTTAAAAATGTTATTTCTAAACTTGTGAAAAATATTTTTTTCTCTTAAACCATTGGAATAGCCGGGTTATCCTGCTTCAGGTTGCTGTGTACAGGCTGTGGTGTAAGGCGATACAGAAAGTGTATCATTTTCAGTCCCTTAGGGACATCCCAAATAAGATGTGACCTAAAATTTGGGAAATGTGATGCAGCAGTACCATTAGTCTGAGAATGTTATGCATTAACGGCGGTGTTGTACGATTTTTCCCAAAATAACTGATGTTGATTTGAAGATACCATACGACACACCAGGGGTAATGGTTTCTGTTTTCCTTGCTACCATCCTGAGCTGCCAGTGCTGGTAAGGAGGAAGGGGATGCCAGTAGATGGAGCTGTCGAAATGCAGCTTTGTGCTGCCTCGTCCTAGTGAATCAAGGAGCCTTATTGTATGGCTTGAGAAACATGTAGGAAAAGGAGATAAAAGAAGATGAATTATGCTTATAGTTTACTGTTGGTAAGTACATACTCTCATTTAAATTCAACAAAGATCAAGCAAAACGAATCAATTATGTCAGGAAAAAAATTATAATAGATTTGAGGGAAGTGTACCCAATGAGTGTGAGAAACTAGGTATTAAAATGTCTTTGCATTACTGTCCATCTAATGACATATTATAATATGTGCACAAATGTAATGCTGAAGAGTTGTTTTAAGTGGCAACTCACATCATCTCATAACAATAGTTGATAAGGAAGGAGGGAGAGCAGAAATCTTATGTCCCATAACTGAAGGAATGAGTATATGGTATTGTATAGTAGAATAAGTTGCTCAAAACCAGCTGGCTCAGCCAAGAAAGCCAAGTAAATAAGCTTAAACAACTTTGGGGTTTGTATTTTCTGGTTCTATCTTGTATAACCTTTTCATGAAAAGGTAATGAAACGATTTTACCGAAGTAGCTTAGGCTTGTTTGTGTTATCTCTGGGGAAAAACTCAAGAAGGCTGTAGGTGAAAACTCAAAAAGCTGGGGTTTGAGTTTGTTCTGCAGTAGAGTAGCTTCAGAAATACTTCCTTTTTATCCTCCTCACTTCACTGTGTCTGTTCCAAAAAGCTGACTGTCTTAAACTGCTCTGTACTGACTGGCTGCCAATACCTTGTCCTTTTTCTGCCTTAATATCTGTTATTAACCGGCCTGAAGTGGTGCTGAACATCCACACATTTTCTTCCCCTACCTGACTCCTTAGAAATGGACTTTTTTTTTTGGTATAACAGCCATGCAGTCTTTCACTAAGCTAAGTGTTCACTCTGATGGCAACAAGACATGGTCTTAAGTTTATGAGGGTTTGTGTTTTTTAACAAACTACGCATACGCAACAAAGGAAATGATGCATTTAGTATCTTGCGTTTTCAAGAATTGGAGCTCTGTCCTAAAATTAAATCACATAGCAAAAACACTGTGAAATTTTGGGAGATGCTAGCAAAAATACACAGTGACATGGCTTTTGCTTTATCTACCTGACGCTATGTCACATACAGTTGGTTGAAAAGAGGATGGTCTGGCCACACTGGTCTTAACTCTGAGAGAAGATGTATTCTGAAAGATGCTTTGAGTTGTTTCAGTGTAGAGCGCTGCATATGGAAGGGTTACGTACTCCCTCACCATAACTTCATATGGAAAAACCTCCACCGACATGACTTCTTCTGCTCTTTCGTTCTATTATTTTACTTTGCATTTGCTTCTTTTTTGCAAGTTATAGAACACTGCTAGGTTAGCATGAAACATAAACGCTGTTTTAGAAAGCTGACTGAGACCGTAGGTGGGAACAAGGTCAGCACTCAGTATTTCTTGGCTTCTGTTTCGCTGTTGTTACAACAGAAAGCCCTTGCGAAAAGGTAGATGTGGTTCTGCTATTCGTGGGGTTTTGTCATCATTCTCATACCTGGCTCTTTCTTGTCTAAGCTGTGCTAATACCTTGTTACAAAGCTTTGGAGAGGCATCTGTGTAACAGTTTACTTGGTCTTAGGGCAGACAAATCATTCTTTCCTTACTTTGAAGTTGCACAGTTTCTTCAATAGAAATGCTTTTCAAAGTTGATATTAATAATTTCTATTTTTTCCCCGTCAGTGCTGTGTCAAGCACTGGGTGTATAGTTGCGTTTCTGCACTGTGCTCGATGTCTGTTTGGGGTTAACAGGAAACCAGCAGGCAGCAGTGTGTAATGCAAGGGGGAAGTCTTTTTCGTTAAACTGTTTTGGTTTTAGCAGCCATAAAACAGAATCACAGCTGTGATATTCCACTTGGTTGTGCCAGAAACCAAGAAGAGTGATTTGCTCATACCTATTGTTTTGTTTGTGGTGTTTTTGTCTTTAAAGATTTAGTGTTCTTCAGGCAAAATAACCTCACAGAATTCCTGGCCATCTGAGGAAAGCATTTAGAGACTATCTCTTAGATACTGTATGACCTCTCCATCAGCAAGCTTCCTCAGACCACAGGGGACTTGTTCCTGACTCTCACAATTGTTTTGGACAACAAGTGGGGAGTTAAAATATCATTTATAATCCAGAGAACTATTAGGAAAATACTGATGCACCAGACTCAGCGCAGGGCTCAAGTGATGATGTTTACAGATGGATACTCTGGGATCTTGGGCTTGCATGAGGAAAAAGTCCACCCAGACCTCTTGAACCTGCTTGGGAAAGTCTGAGAGACTGTTACCATTTTAGTGGTGTTAGAAGTTACACAATAACAGGCTGGATTTCATTTTCAGTTAGGACTGTAGCTTCTCCTTTGTCTAATAACAACATGACACATAGTTATCTTTTCTAAAGTGTGTGTGAAGAAATTCTAGGCAGCATTATACAGGAGTTTCCTTGAAAGGATGGAGGGGGGGTTAGGCATCTATAGCCCCAGGTCATGTGTTTTTCTTTTCTTCGGTTTTTGGGAGGGAGAGGCATCAAAACCTCAAAGTCCATTCAGAAGGATTTTCCAGTGCAAATTCTTAAAATGGCTCTGAAATGTTGTTCAGCCTCGTCTTGGTGCACTTGATTTTGGAAAGGAAGGGGGTGTGATATGGATACAAATATCCCTTAATGGTGTCCAAAAAAACCTGGTGCTCATTTCACATGTGACTTGGACCTACTTCCTTCCCACCCCCCGGCCCCCTGGTTCCTCACCTATCACCCCTCTGCAGCATCCAAGAAGCTCTCAGTACCACATTCAGTGATGGGGCAGTCATCTGGCAAATGTATTTTTTTTTCTATGTCCTCCCACCGAAACACAGGGTGTAATACAGTGTTTGCTATTTGGGGAGGAAGGTGAGGAGGAATAGAAGAAGAATTATTACTTGCTTTTTAGTCCATTTTGCCTGTTTCCTGAGTGCTTTTGTTGATCAGGAGGAGGTAAGCCTGAAGAGCCCGTGCTGAGCTCTGGATAAAGTTTGCACTGGCATCGAAGCCAGGTGTGTCTCCCCAGGTCTCAGACTGGCCCGCCAGAAAGTTATTTCTTTTCCACACATTAATTTACTCTGATAGAATTGGGCTCCACTGTGCAGGAGGAGTTGTTCTCCATGGAAATTCAGGAGAGTATGTTGTGTATGAGCAAGCGTATGTCAAAGTTAGAGAGATATCTTCAGCTTGCTTCTTTGCTGGACTTCTTTCTTAGGCTCTTTTTGCAATCTGTTTCCATTGCAACCCACTTCCAGGGTTATTTTGATTAATCTTCCCATAACTTATAAATTAAAGGCATTGTGGGTTTTCAGGGCACAAAGTTCAGAGTCAGTCAGGCTCATGTTCCACCATTCCTTCATTCCTGCAGTGTTGAAACCCTTTGCCCAAAGCTTGACAGCAGAGCATTCACGTCTTGCCAGTGACATTGTCTATTCGCTCTTGGTTGCGTTAGTTTTCATCCTGGAAAACTTTCATTTTTTTCTGTAAGTATTCATCAGGTGGAAGAAGAATCACTGAAGAGTTATGAAACAGAGCTAAAAGATTAGAGCAGGAGTTAGAAGGTAGGCTTGTCATTAACAACAGTACGAGTGTTTTGACATTGAAATATGCTTGTCCTGAACCTGACCTATGAGTGTCATCGGGAAGTCTGTGAAAGCTACTCATGCGGAGCTTGGTAAATACGTGAGGTTTGTCATTCCTCCTTTAGTTTTCTAGTGACAACACTGAAAAGCAGATGAGAGCTCTCTTCCATAACCTATTCATTTTCTTGAATTTCTGTATATGTCTCTTCAAATCATGTATTTTCTGGGTAATGACTCTTTGGGTTGTTATTGTACAATATCCTAGTGAGTTACAAAATACTAGTAGGGCTAATTGTGGGTATTGTACAACTACTTTGCAGAAGGTAAGTGTGCTTCTGAAAAGCTACATAGATATATTTATAAAGATGGATAGAAATAATTGTAGTTTTGAGTGTTTCTCAGTGTAGAAGAACATAAAGTAAAATGTTGAATCAATTTTGAAGCATGGATTTGAAGAAGTTTAGCACTTAAAAGGTTGAACATCTCTAAGGTGCAGCACTACTTTGAAAGAGAGAAAGATAGATTCGTCTTTGTGTCGCTGTGGAGAACGCTGCACGTGCATTTCCAGGCAACTGTGTGATTAGAGGCTGTAATTCAAGAAAACTGGTGTGTGCAAGTATTTCCTGCAGCCCACTGTAGGTGGGCAGTCTCACACTGCAGAGACTTGCCAAGCTGCAGTAGCAGCCTGACTGTTAAATTAACAGGCTATAGTGTCAGCTTGAGTTTATTCAACTCTTGCTTGAAAGAACTAGGAACAAAGTACAAAAGGATGTCCAAGACATGACAGAAGTTTGAGACCAACACCTCTGTCAGAGTGACAGCTTCAAGCTTCTCCCTGTGTTGTGGTTTAACCCTGGCCAGCAACTGAGCACCACACAGCTGCTTGCTTACTCCTGCCCCAGTGGGATATGGGACAAAATCAGAAAGGTAAAGGTGAGAAAACTCATGGGTTGGGTTAAGGACAGTTTAATAGTTGAAGCAAAGCTATGAACTCAAGCAAAGCAAACCAAGGAATTCATTCACCACTTCCCACGGGTAGGCAGGGGTTCAGCCATCCCCAGGCAAGCAGGGTTCCATCACATGTAACAGGTACTTGGGAAGACAAACACCATTACTCTCAACGTCCCTTGCTTCCTCCTCCTTCCCCCAGCCCATTATATATGCTGAGTATGATGTCATATGGTACGGCATATCCTTTTGGTCAGTTGGGGTCAGCTGCCCTGGCTGTGTCTCGTCTCAAGTCCTTGTGCACCCCCAGCCTACTCACTAGTGGGGTGGTGTGAGGAGCAGGAAAGGCCTTGGCTCTGTGTAAGCACTGCTCAGCGATGACAAAAACATCCCTGTGTTACCAACACTGTTTCCAGCATAAATCCAAAACATAGCCCCATACTAGGTATCATGAAGAAAATTAACTCCATCCCAGCCAAAACCAGCACACCTTGGGAAGCTCCTTTCTAGGATAGGCTCCTGGCACATAAACCGCCTGTGTCAAAAATCACAGGTGGGTTTAGAGCTGGGTTTATTGTTGCCTTTTAGTTTGGGGTCATTAGGATTCACCTTTCCAGTCTTTTTGTTTTCTCAATGAAAGCCTAAGTATGTCCGGTAATGTGTTGTGTCTGGAACTGGCATGCCACGTCATGCGCAAGCCTCAGCGTGAAACCACGAAAATGTCGGTGGTGGAAGTACGAATTGGCATTACAGGTAGCCTTGTGGCTAGTGTCTGAGTGCTTCTCCTCCTATACCTACTCTGAGGCCGCTGTTTGCCAGCAGTACGCCTCAGCCACTTGTACATTTTCCTACCCTTCTCTGGCCTGAAGGATACCCTTTTTGCCTGTCTTGCATCCGTTTTTGCTTGTTAAGTAGCCTCTTCTGTGTAAAGACGGCTGCTGGCTCAGCAGGATTTTCTCATTTATGACAAATGATTTATATGATTTATGATTTATATGTTCCAGACAAAGGCAGGAAAGAGGTGCTAGACTTGCAAAGTGATTTGACAAGTGGTACTGAGTCTTTTGGGTGAAGGGGGAAAGCAAACTTGCTTTCTTCTAGGACCAATCGTATTTTGAGGAATTCTTAAAGTTGTAATGGGGCTCTGGCCTGGAGTGGGTTTGATGGGTTAGCTGTCAAATGTACTCAGCAGTCTAGAATGAGATTTCTGTGACAGTGATGTTGCAGGCACACACTTTTTTCATGGTGGAAACCAGTCCTAAACTACCTTGTTTTCAGCTACTGAGCCTGCTACTTAACGTCAGACGATGTCTTCCTATCTTTTTTTCTTCCAGTCCGCAGCAGTGCTTTTATGCAGTGCATCTCCCCGCTCTGAAAATCTGTTATTAAAAAGACTTGTATCCAAAGCCTTTAAGCAGTCTAACGTGTACCTTAAATGCCTCCATTTGCGCTACAGAAATGTCTTTAAATATCTTTTAGCATTTGAACGCAACAGAATTCAAGGTCTTGCTTTGTGCTTCACTGCGCTCGTGCATGCCGAGTAATAGCAAATCCATCAGAGTGTCAGTTCGGCACCGCTACTGCTGTTATCCAAAGCCTACAAATGCAATAGCTGTTACTCATTAAACTGAGCATTCAGATATATTCTCTAAACTTTGAATCCTTCTTTTATCCCTTACCAAGAAAAGGATCCTAAATGCATCAATTATTAACCCTGTAAATCTAGAGACAAAAACAAGGTTATGGACTTGTGTTTTTGCTTCATGGTTTGTTCAAGTTCTTGCATGTCATATGACCAAGGCAATATTGTTCATGTGCGATACTTGTAAAGTAAAACTAGCTCAAGGATCTTTATTTTACGAACTTGGCGCAATCTATAATTCTGTGAATGACCCCGGTGAAATGATGCACGTGTGCTGTAAATTTGGTTTTCTTCAATAGTGGAAAGAACACAAGGCTTCGGATGTGTTAACTGGTGGGTTTCCAGATTGTGCAAAATATGTATTTGGAATGGTTTTGGCTGCATTTCACAACGTTGTTGAGATTTTCCTGGTTTTGTTTTCCTCTTAGCTTGCAAATGACCTTCATTAGCAATTACTCCTCTACTTTGAAGATTTTTAATGGAAATATTTGTTTACTGCTTCCCAAAGGCACATATCCATTATACAAATGGTTTTACACTGCATAAAAATTTTGTTATGTTAACTTGCGCATTCTTGAACAGCCTCTGAAAATGAGAAATGAAAAATTTTCTTGCTGGCAATGTAATTAGTGGCTACTTACACGCTATGTGAATTGTGATTAAATGGAGTTTTCATCATGCGTGTTTTTAAATAGCGTGTTTTTAAAGAGTTCTGCTAACCCTTAAAATATAAAAGCAGCTGTAAACTTCTGTAAACAGGCAATATAAAATATTGTGCATGTTATATTTAATGAATAAAGAAGCTTATAGCTCTCTTAAAATACTTAATCATTTGGGGGAGCAGTGGCCCACAGAAGAAAATAGCATATAATCAAGTCACTTTTAGATTGATGATTTTTATTAAGATCTACAAGTATAATCTGACTATGTGAGTACTATACGAGTATTTGTCTACTCTCCAAGAAAAAAAAAAGGTATTGTGAAAGTGCAGGAGTGTACCAAATTTACAGTAAACTTTAACCTGTATCATGCCAACACTTAATTATTTTAAACGGAAATTGTGATGGGATTATAGTTGTCTATATTGGCTTTTGGCAGAAATTACTGGAGTGTCCATTTCTTAAAAAAAAACCAACAAAAACTTGAAAAATGTAGCTTCCACAGCATTGTCTTGGGGTGATCACCCCAGTATCGGTGATGGTAGAGTAGTGGCTGCTGCCCAGTTGCACCAGGGTGCAGGGATGCAGCTCCGCATCTCTGTTTCATAAATGCTCTTCTTGTAGCAAGAAATGCATTTTACTTTTTTCTGCCCTCGTTTCTGTACAGTGATTCCCTGGAGGCTCCCCAGCCCGCTGCTTTTACGGCTGCCTCGGCGAGGAGTATGCCTGCCCGCCAAGAAAACGCTGACACGAGACCTGGTCCCGCCAGCACTGCATCTGCTGCAGCTCTCAAACCAACGGGAACCCCGGGTGCTGCCAAGTACTCGGGCTGGCAGCCTCCAAACCAAGCAGGTAACTTTCAGTGGGGCTTTTTCTTGTTCGTTTAAAGACTTTTGGATAGCTCGGGAAAATATACTTCACTGTGGGTGTGAAAACAACAGCCTTCAAATGGCTATTTGTGTGTTTTGAATACAGGCCAGTTTGTTTAGAATAGAGATGGAAAACAGTTTTAGCAGTTGCAGTAAACGAGTAGTCCTTTGTAAGTAGCCTTATAGATGGAATTGGTCTCAAAAACAAGCAAAATCCAATGTTTCTGACCTCTGTTAAAAGCATCTACATCAATCAAATACATACATACCTCTCTCAGTTTCAACTTGGCACTTCCCATGTGACTGTAAATTCAACAGAGTATATTCCATGCTATTTCAGGGGTGGGAATATCAACCCATGTGTGTTTTCCAACTGATCTTTTCTGAAGTAAATGTTAGTTTAAAGAAAAAAACAAGCAAAACCACCCCAACAACAAACAAAACCCACAACCAAACAAAAAACCCCAACCACAAACATTTGGCGTATGTATTGGACAGTTGTAGGTTTTATTTGAGTAGTGTGGCAGAGTATTGCATAGGTTTGTGAAACGAAGACTTATTTAAAAGTGGGTTCTTGCAAGGACAACTTACATAGCTACTCCCTTTGGATATAGTTTGGTGATTCTTACCCCTGTAAACTCTCATCGAAAAGTCTTATGTCTGGAAAGCATGCAATTTTCTTTGTGAACACTCCTGTATTATAACTGTGTCTGTATTAAGACATACAGTATGTGTAACTGTGTAGCTACCTATATTGCATGCAGTAATTCGGGGTAGTATTTTAATGTAACTTGTTCCTTAAACTGAATCAGTCTTTGTTGCTGAGCTAAACTTCAGTAGTGATTCTGAAGGATCTGGGAAATCTGTATTGCTAATTAAGCTTTAACAGCAGATTTTTCTTGTAAGAGTGAGATTAATATTCTTGATTTTCTTTCTGACAGGATTTAAGATGCTAAATAACTTTTTAAAATTTTTTTATTTCTACTGTTAAGGACTTTCCCTCTTTAAAAGTATACCCAGTCCAGAAAAGGAACTACGGAGGCCCTGGCATAAAAGTAAAGATAAATCATATGAAGTTAATGCTGTGTGGCTTATAATGGCTTTGGCACATCTGGCTAAATTACTGTTGTGCCTGGTAACAAATATGTGTTCTGTTTTGGACGTGCATTCTCCTAGCAAGCCTCAAGATGGCAGTACACTGTCATTTCCTTACTCCCTGTCAAATATCCAGTATATTCTTAAGGGCAAGGTAAAGATTTATTCAAATTTAGATCTGTTTAATTCTAGCATTGTTTTACTACTTTGAGTTAGCTATCATTAGAGGTGAGAAAAAAACCACACGAACCCAACTCTAAAATTTTAAAGTTGCATTTTTGTATATTTTGCATATGTACTTAGGGTAAATATTGTAGCAATATGGTAATCCGGCATTTTTTTAAGTGATTGATGGTGCTCCATGTTTCAGGTAACACTCTTTCAGTCTCACCAAGTGATAAATTTTTCACTTGTACACAAACTACCTGTCAGCTTGGGGTTTCGGTAGTACCGCACCCATTTTCTGTATGTTGGTAGGTGTTTCGCTGCTAAATCCTATTATCACACTTTAGTATTAATACTAGTCTAATGATGGAAATAGATAGGGGTTTTGTGGTTGTTTTGGGTTTTTTGGTGGGTTTTTTTTTTTATGACTAGCACATGAAAGAGAAAGATTTAGAAGGATGAATTGAATTACACGTGATTCCATATTTCTCTGAAATTCTATGACCATGCTCATGGATAACAAGAAAATCTCTTTTTCCACATTAGAGGTACCAAGTAGATAGGTGAGGGGTAAAGCCAGCCAGAGAATTTTTGATTGTTATGTTCCAGAATAGCTTACAAAAAAACCTTGTGAAATTCATACTGACAGAGAAGCTGATGGAAAGCAATCATAGAATCATAGAATATCCTGAGCTGGAAGAGACCTGTAAGGATCATTGAGTCCAACTCCTGGCTCCACAGAGGACCAGCCCAATCAGAGCAGATGACTGAGAGCATTGTCCAGACGCTTCTTGAACTCAGCCAAGCTCAGTGCGGTGACCACCTCCCTGGGAAGCCTGTACCAGTGCCCAACCACCCTCTCAGTGAAGAACCTTTTCCTGATCTCNCTCCTTTGGTCACTCTCCAATAGTTTGGTGTCCTTTTTGTACTGTGGCACCCAAAACTGCACACAGTACTCGAGGAGAGACTGCACCAGCACAGTGTAGAGTGGCAATGGTCGTGAGGATGTCAGCTCGGTGCTGCCTTGCTGTACAGTCCTGAGATGTACTCTTATCATCCAAAGAAGCAAAGTCATTACCTCCTCCAAATATATTGAGAGAGACAGAAATTAAAACTAGGAGAACAAGGTGTTGAAAACCTGAAGTTTCCTAGCGTGGGAACATGCAGGGAGGAAAAGGCACCCATGTGAATGGCAGCTGCCTGGGAATTGACAGGGGCAGGGGAAGGTATGATGTCCCAGGGAGCTTCGGTCAGCATTTGCATCTTGGGCATGCAAGGAGTCACATGCTTACCATGGAAAGCCAGTCTGCGCTCGTCCCCCGTTTGTAGAGCTGCTTACTGGAACAGTAAGGAAAACTGGGCCATTTGGAGAAGTCAAAATGCTCTTTGGGTTTTGTTCTAAATTATCTGACCCCATCAGTCTGAAGGCACCTTCATCTTACAGTAGAGTCTGCAAGTGAGAGAAGTGGTGACATACCTAGCGTGCCTGCTAGCCCAGTTTCTGAGTTGAAAGGAAGCGTTTCATGATTTGATTGAAATTCCAACAGTTGCCAAGGTGCCAGAGGCTTGTTCAGAGGTTGTCTGACAGATTTCACTGCTGGTCTGCCCCTTAAACCTGCCTTAGGCTCACCTCTGGTTTTGTGTGCTCTGCATTATCCAACTCATTCAAGAAGTCAGTAATGCAAAATTAGCAGATGGGAGAGACCTAAGCATGGTTACAGCAGAGATGGGATAGCCAACTTTTTCTCAGGCCTATATTTTACAAAAGAAAAAATATCCAAGGTTTTGCCCTACCTGAGCTTGCTCAATAAGGCTGAAACCAGCAGTCTGACAGGTAAAACTGTTTCAATAGAAAGAGAAAGATTCTAACAGTTTTGGGGTATGTTTGGACTTCAGTCCTTAATTCTAGTGTTTGTTTGCAGTCTGTGAGCAGAAAGTTTTCTTTAAAATTGCCAGTGCTTCACAGGCCAAACAAAATTCGGCTTCATAGGTCGCAGGCATGACAAATTTTTAAACAAACAAAACCTCCTTCCTTTGAGTCCGATTGATTTCATAGTTGAAGTCTAGCCTAGAAAATAATTAGAAGGAAGGCATAATCTTACTTAAATGCATATATCAGTATGCTATTAATAGCAGAAACGTATTCGGAGTACAGTTCTGTAGCTCTAATAGCACTCACCTCTAATGAACAGTGTCTGTAACACCAGGTTGTTTCCATAGCAAAGCGGACATGTCACAGGATTTTGTTTGCATCTGAGGAAACTGTAATCTGCTGCTTGCTGGCATGGCGTGAATATTACCAGTGATGTTATTTATTAAGATGTCTATCTATGCAGATGAGTCATTTGGTCAGACAGCATCTTTTAGTGTATTATCTGGAATCTTCCTTTCTTGGATAGGCCATCAGAGAATACCCTTATTTTTTTAGTAGAAGCAGCATGGCTTTTTTTGTTACAGTTTAGGGTTCTGAGTTTTTTTGGTTGGTTCATTTTGTGGTGTTCATGGGTGGCTTTTGTTTTTTTTTTTCCCTCTTTTGAGATTGTGCAGAAATGCCTAGAGGTGCCAGACAGTATTTGTTAGGACTGAGGTATGATCTCCATTGATCTGTATTTTATGACCTGGCAAGGAAAAGGTGTGTAGGGAAGAAAGATGGTCTAAAATGAATGGCTGAGATAGCAAAACTGGAGATCTGTCAGATGCTGCGTTTCTCTGCACAGAAGTCAATCGTGATCCAAGTGATCTCACAATGACAGCACCCTTGGAGCTGAACTATTCTCCAGTGCTGTTGGAGGGCACTCATGGGGTGGCATCTGCCTGGACAGAGGTTTGCAAGCAATGCATTTGCTATCAGCTTCTCTTGTCGGTGCTGTTGATTTTTTTCACTTGTTGAAATAAGACAAATTGTGGCTGTTGGTGTGTATTAAGTTCAGGCTAGAACTTACAATAGTTCTCGCTTCATTTTTGCTGAGCTATGATGTTCTTCTGTTCACCCACCAGAGGGAGAAGCTTTTTACAAGATTATCTTCAATTTAAAAAAAAAATAATTGCCTACATCACAGTGAGTTCTTTTACTGTTTGATACCTAACTATTACCCTGTGCTTATGCAGCATTGTTCATTCCCAAGGAACCCCAAAGCATTTTCCAGTCTCAGCACCATGTGCAAGCACACGATGCACGCATGGGAATGGCTTTCACCCACCACTGCTGTGCAGTCACTTCTTGGGTGAGACATAACAGCTGCTTGTCAGCATGCTGTAACACTCCAAGGTATCTAGAAAGGAAGTGAACAGCACTGTGGCAAATTGAAACTGCTGGGACGATTTAAGAAAGTATAATTATCCAATAAATGCAGTTACACAAACTGGAGTTTGGCCAGGAGATGAACTGTTCTCGCAGAAAGCACAGCAGGATCTGCGATGGTCAGAAGTGGTCAGGACTTCCAACCTTATGTTTCTCATGTGAAATAGCCTTTTCTTTCCCAGCATCCTCAAAACACTGTTGTCAGAGGGTGAGCTGCTGGTGCAGTGGGGACCGGAGAGGCTGGGCACCAGGCACAGCACTGCCAGCACTGCATCCTACCTTGCAGTGCAGGAGCTGGCAGGCAGCATCCTGCTTCACTCCAGGGTATCTGCCGGGGTCGTGGGGGTCCCGTGTGGAGCTGGTACAGCTGGTGGCCAGAAAACCTGGTTTGCTGCTTGGAGAGTAGGGTTTCATTGCAATTGATGACCTTTGTTCGTTCTAGGCTTAGCAGCTGAGTTACAAGCACGGGATGGGGAGGGTTTGCGACAGAAGTGTCCGAAGCTTGCAGTTTTCGGTGACCAGTTACCCACATGTGCCAATTCTCTTATTCCCAGGGTCTCTCTCAGCCTGATACCGTTGGGATATATAATCTCCTTCCAGTAGAGCTGCCCGGGAATGTCAGCATATTCTGCAATACCCACAACTGTCAGTTGCCTAATCCCGAGCCAGCACATGTGTTAAGCACATGCTCCCTTCAGCAGAGGGAACACACTGGGAAGCTGACTGTAAGCATAGAAAAATTGCTCCCCAGGCAACTTTGAAAAATTCTGCTATTTCCTTGCAGTTGTTTTTCATGTGTTTAGTAGACTTGTGTCTACCATCTCTAGAGTTATCCTTAAGTGTGCTGTCTTGTTGCATTTTTTTTTCTATATCCCATTCCCTCGATAATAGAAGAACTTTAAAAGAGGAAGAAAATACAAGCCTGCTCCTAGGTGTGATTTGACAACCTGTCCTGCATATACTGACAGTTTGGATCTGTGCCTCCTTCCTTGCCACTCATTTAAGGAAAATGGGGTAAAAATCCAGACTGTGTCAGCGTGAGGAGTTTGGTCAACAGCTCACACAGTACGAAGTTGGTGAGAGGGAGGAAGGCACTGAGATGTTTTGTGCTGTCGCAAAATGGTTGTCTGGCCAGTAAGGCCTTGCTTAAGGCCCATAAAGGGATGGACTGCGGCATTTTCTGTCCTTGTCAACTTTGTTTTTCTGTGTTTCATTTGTAATTACCCCAGCTCCTGTCTCCGTTCTGTTCACTTTACAGGCCACCCTGACTAGGTAAGTTAAGCTGGTGGCCCGTCAGCTTTGGGAATACTTTTGCATGGAAAAGGCAACTGAACTATTGCATCAGCATCATCTTGTTTGTAAAGTTTTGTATTTCTAGTTTTAGGACCATCTCATCCCAATTGGTTTCCTTTGCAGAACAGGAAATTGAAAGCAGGACTAATTATTATAGGGGTTCAAGGAGCTACATGCCCATTAAGGACTATGGTCTGAACTTGGGGAAGAAACTGGAGTAACACTACAAGTTGTTAAGGCAGATGCTTATACTGTTGGTAAGGCCCCTGCCAGACTGGCCCCTGCCAGTACTTTTTACTGACGAAGATTGTTAAATGCTCCTCCACGATGCAGTCACCATTCATAAAACCAGAAAGCTTTGTTCATAAAAGTGGTATGATTGACAAGTCAAAACATAAAAGCTTCCTGATCCTGGTGTATGGACTGTTATTCTTATTAATTTTTCATCTAATCTAAATTATTATATCGTCATGTGACAGCAAACCACAAGAATTTATACTTACAAGTTAAGTAATGTGAAGTCACTTAGCCAAGCAAAACCCATTGTGAAACCAGAGTAATTTATAAATGTCAACCTTAATTTGATGGTGGTATGAAATTGTAACTCCTGCAGACATGGTGAAAAAATTAATATGTTTCTAAAACTTGAATGTTTATATTTAAGAAGGGGTAGATCATCGTGATGATGCAGAAGTGTATTGCATACTTGTTGGAGGCAGAAACTACTGGATCCTCACTACAGGATCTGCTGAACAGAACCTCATCTTTCTGTTGCAAATATGACCTTAGACATTTTTCCTGTGATTTGGCGTTGCTAAATTCATGTGCTGTTGCACCAAGCTGTGCACTTAAACTAATTGCATACATAAATCAGATAGATGCGTATTCCTTTCCCTAGTCATTTAAACAGAGGTGAATTGATTGTTTGTCTGTGTGGATATTTTGTACCCATTGAGTGGGAACATTCACCAACTTTCAAAACTAGATGCTCGTTGTCTTTGATTTGTTAAAAAAGCAAGTAGTCTGTTGTCATGGACTGACTCACCAGATCAGTTCCCCTTCATTTGCTAGCACCAGCTCAGTGATGTGTCCTGTTCAGATGTGCAGGTGTAGGGCACCCAAGAATTATGCGTTAGATTTGTTCAACTAATACTCCTCTGGTAAGCACATTCTTACCACTATTCAATGTTAAACATCAGATCCGTGAAACTGGCCGATAATCTGTGTGAGTGAGACTGGACACTCATACTCCCCACAGGCACAGTCAAGCTGTCGAGGTCAGAACAGGAGCTAAAATTGAGGGAGGCATCATGTTATCTGCAGAAAGCTACCAAATGGATTTCTAAAGTGTCACTCCAGAGAAATGGAACACTGTTGTAGGGTCTTCATTTTTGCTTTCTCCTTGAGGCACGTTTTCGGTAAAGGAGACGCCAGTTGTGCCAAATTTGTGACGGTATGTGATGTAACAAATCACAAGGAGACAGACTGAGTGAGCCAAACCCACCATACTCATTTTAATTAAGATGCTTTACAGCTAATTTAGCCGGAGCCTTTCCAGTTGAAAGGCTGGTTGCTAGCGCAGGAACTAGCTCCTCCAGTTGCAGGGGTTGTTGAAATTGGGCCGGGGTGGCACCTGTTGTGATTTTCCACGGGGCACATACCAGCCTTCGCAGGCATTTAAAGACATGATAATGTTTTAATCCTTCCTGTTCTGCCTTTTAATCAGCAGCAGGGATTTAGCTTTTACTGCCCTTCCAAGACTCCGTAGGAAACAAAAGGAGAACTGCTGAACACAGGGGTTTGGGGTTTTTTTGGTGGTTTTGGGGTTAGGTGTGGGTTTTTTTTTTCCTCCCCTCTTGCTTGTTCTGTAGCTTTCTCCATTGAACTTGTGTGATTTCACACAGGCCTGGGAGTGGATGGGGTGTTATATATGGCTGAGGTAACGAGCTGACAGCCGAGCTTTTCAAACACGTTGCTTCATCCGGCCATCTGTTTGGTTTGGAGGGAAGGAGCAGAAGATTTCTTACTGTACAGATATATTAAAAGACAGTAAGTTGGATGTATGAAGCTTTATATTTTCCACTTATAATACAGTAGTTTGATAGCAGCTTATAAATCACTGAGTTAGAACACTTTAAAATGAAGTTCTGGCACTCCCACCCTTAAAGTAGCATTGTTATTTATAGATATTACATGAAGTCTGATGTTATGTTTAAGTGAGCGTTAAACAGTTCAGGCTGTTGTATTGTTGCTACGCACCGGAGAACCTCTGTCAAAGTGACTTTGGCACCGCTGCGTATCCACCTTTCTGCCTTTGTCCTCCAAACCTATCGGCAGTGTTTGCAGTTATCCATGTGCTCAGCGACGGAACAGCCTATTGTTCATCTGGCGAGGGCAAAGTCACACTGAGATTTTTGAAAAAGAAAAAAAAGCCAGTTCTTTACTTTGCCTAAAACTTTGTTAAATATTAAACTAGCCATACCAAGGAGTTTAGCGAAAGCAAACACTGAGGGTTTGCTAAACTAAAACCTAATAAAGTAGAAAGCTAATAGTCGGGTACAGGGTGTTTTCTGTTTTAGAAAAGCCAGCTATGACAATACACAAGTGCAAAGCTACAGTGCTTTAGAGGGTTTAATTAAAGAGAGTGAAGGCGAAGCGAAGCCTGCAAAACTCCAAAGTTTGGCCACAGAGATCTTTTCATGACTTGCGTAGAACCCAAACCTCTCTGGCACTCGGGGTGGAATTGCTCCTGGTGGGGTGTATAAGTCTCGTAAATTATTTTGTTTATTTATTTATTTATTGTATTTACTTATTACAGTTTATAATTCTTCAGTGTGAAAGTTGCTGCACTCTTGTCTCGTTTCAAGCAAGGTGGCACCCAGACAATATGTGGTGAGGTAGCTGGAGTGGTTTCCTTCCCCATCCCCATGCAGTCATCATTCCCAATTAATAATGTGCTTGCACCTCACAAGATCTTGGGTACCAGGCACCCCCCCAGCACTCTTTGAGAACAGAGCTGCTGATGGGATCCAAAATAATATAAGTAAATTGTAAAAAGCAAAGTATAAAGTACGAACCACAGGAGAGCTCAGATTGCCAAGAGTTGAGAGGTCTTTGCTTAAGATTGGGTGTAATAACTTGCGTCTACCTTATTCTTACCGATGTGCCCTGGTAAAAGCTTCTCATTGCAAGAAAACACACATGCATAAGTTTTCCAGGTCTGATATTTTTCTTTAAATCATGTGACTCTGTTTCAATCGGAAAGGTTTCCAAGGGAAAAGAGAAGAGAAAGGAGATGAGGAGAATGCAGGACCTCTGAGAGTGTTCCTTTCCTCTCAGCTTGTGGAAAAAAACATCTTGTCCAGTAGAGGAGCGTTAAACTTGCTCTTCTAGTAGAAGGCATAGTTGGAAACATCAGTGTTCATTCTAAACAAGAAAACAGACTTAATATTTTAGTTTCTGTAGCTACAAGAGGTGGAATATTGTTGGAAAAAATACTGAGAATTCATGCAGATTTTAAGTAGGGGACTAATAGTGATGATTTAAAAAAAACAACAACCAAACAAAAAAAACCCCACAAACAAAAACCAACCACACAACCACCAAAAAAAACCCCACCCCAACAAACCAACCAAACAAAAATGCCACCACCACCAAAAAAATGTTCTGTGGGTTGAAATAGAAGCAAAGATACAAGTGGGCAATAAAAG
The DNA here is from genome assembly GCA_013399095.1 of Psophia crepitans. Lineage (NCBI taxonomy): Eukaryota > Metazoa > Chordata > Aves > Gruiformes > Psophiidae > Psophia > Psophia crepitans. The sequence goes on along the minus strand of VWZZ01004465.1, from coordinate 1,327,289 downwards.
CTGTCCTCTGCCTGGTGTTCAGGTGGGAATGGGGAAGATAAAAGACTGAGACAAATCAAGTCGTGAGAAAGGGAGAATGATCTATGGTGAAAAAAATCTAGCAGAACAAGTGTAGAAGGTTTACAAAGTAACCAGTATAATAAATGTGGTGACATAGCTATTACTGTACTTTACTGGTGTATTTTCTTTAACAAGAGTATGGATCTAAAGGCAGACTGACTCCTCTTCTTTAGGATGAAAAGTCTAAACTGAGAGAAACGAGTCAACTTCATAACAAGAATAGAGAGGAATCATACTGTGCAAAACCAATAAGGTCTTAATGTGATTACCAGCAAAGAGAAAAACACCCCTTGAGAGAATGCTGTTGGGGACACGTGTGAGCATGGGCAGGGACCTGGCTTTGCACTGACCTCAAGAGATGGAAGAAGAGAGCATTCAATAAAATACTTGGTCATGCTTTTCAAGGATTTTTGAGCAGAAGGCAGCCTTTTCTGTCCTAGTTCTCAGCTGCTGATGGCATCTGCAGTGATCAGTTAGATATTGTTCCATCATAGTAGACCAAGTAGTGACAGACATTTAGAAACGACAGTTGAAAAGCCTTTTAGAACTTAGTTTTTGTCTAGTATCCAAAAATATTCTGGCAAATATAGAAGTATCTGAAGGCTTAGGGCTTACATGGTTTAGTGGTTAATAGGTGGTGGGGGGACGGTTGGACTGGATGATCCTTGAGGTCACTTCCAACCTTAATGATTCTATTCTATTCTATTCTATTCTATTCTATTCTATTCTATTCTATTCCCTTTATTCTGTTTGCACTGTGGCTGTGATCCCATGGGAGTCCCGCGTCTGCTGAAGGTCTGGGCGTTGAACCTGAGTTCACAGATTTCAGTGGAAGTGGAGTGGGTCCATTTGCCTTTGCTGGTCCCCAACACTAAACGTCCAGCTCATTTTCACTTACGCCACAGCTCTTGCTTAACACAGCACTAATTTAGGTAGTTTATATTAATAGTTTGCTTAAAAGAGTTTTTATTTTAACATAAGGTCATTAGTAGACCAAAGTTATTTCCTAAACTGATGGACTATCTCCTTCTCTCCTTTTTTAGTGCTTTGAATAACTCAGGAATGACTGATCTAACAACTCTGTAGAGAAAGTTTATGTAGATAAACTGCTCCTGGCCAGTAGTAACTTTAAAGTTGGGTAGTGTTCAAAAAAGCATCATTCATAAAAACAACATTAATGAAAGCTGTAGTGAGACCAAAGAAAAGGGAATAATTGTGATGTTTGTACTTTTTTGTTTCTCTTCTAAGCAAGCAGAAGGACTTTTTTTAACTATGCAGTGCAAACAAGAGCTAGCTGATGCATCTGAATGGGCTTTGGGATTCAGCAGATAAACAGAAATTAGCGATATACTAGAAGCTGCACTGCAGTTTGATTTACAGCAAAAGTAATTTTCAAACAGATTTGGTTTTAGTGTATATTTTTGTCTTCTCATGAAATGGGACCTGAAAATTTGAAAGCCATGTGTGGTGACAGAGAAGGAAAGTGCTATTAACCAAAACCACTTTTATTCATGTCTTCAAAGTCTTTCTGCCACCTTTTCCATTTTTATCTGTTCCTATGTTTTCAGTTTAGCAGACATTTATAATTTAAAATAAACTACAGTAGCAGAATGACTTGTTCAAGATCAAGTGCTTGTATTCCGAAATATTTTCCACTCAGGAATGCTGAACGTTTCTAGAATCATATTATTTTTTCCAAGATACTGCAAATTAATTAATTATACACTAAATATTATCAATAGTATTGTATTTTAAAAACAAACAAACAAACAAAACAAACACAAAAATCCCCACAACAAACAAACCTGAAGAACTGGCATACTTTCCGCTACTTCAGATACAGAAAAGCATCCAAAAATATGCCAATCTTGAAATGACCTGAGGTGAGAAAATTTGATGAACTGACCAGTTAGACAAAGTAAGGTATATGAATATACTGCTGCTTCATACAGGAGGGAGTAAGGAAAAGTAGGTATTGAGCCCGTGTCGGTGGATTAGTAAGAAGCATAATTGTAGTACAAAAGTATTGGTGTTGAAAAGGATTTCTAGCTGTGTTGCCTTAGCCTGCAAATAAGCATGAGTACAGGGAGGTTTTGTTAACTAGAGTTCCCTGTATTGTTGCGATTAAATTGTGTAGTGTGTGCCTATCTTTCTTCTGTAAATAGCAAGGGATTGGCATTTCTGTTCAGTTTTCTGTGTGTTCACTGTCGCTTAAATTTGTCTTCTCTGTGAATCAGTATGCCACTTCCATTTGAGCAGGGAAGGCAATATTTTACCTGAAAGGTATTTGCAACTTTTCTGTAGGGCAGAGGCTGATCAGCATTACATTATGGGAGATAACGATGAAGGATTTTTCGTCTTTTCCCTGGAAGTTGGTACGAAAAGATGAGAGGGGAAGACTAGCGCGAAGATTAACAGCTCCACAGACTTTTTTTTTTTTTTCATTTTGCAAAGCTACATACCAATGCCCTGACCTTGTGCTGGAGAGCTGCATCACTGCAACAGAAGCATTACCCTGCGCTGTCTGATGTCTCTGTTGTTGCTTGGTCGCTTCTCTCTGAGCTTCCACTTGGATCTTAATTTCACTTTTTGATTTACAAGGCTTAGTACGGCTGCACGAAAGCCAGGACACTGAGTGACGCTCACAGTTTCTCTTGCCTGTGGTTATGAACAAATGGCTATGGAAACGTGTGTGGGGGTTTAGCATACTTGAAAAAGAAAAAGAATTCTCCACTTGACAGGAATAACTGCTCCCATAAACTCGTGTTGCTGTAGCTTGTACGTTACCAAGGTGCATACATCAATAGAGGAAAAAGAAAAGCCGAGGACTGTTTGTTTCTTCATTACCCTTGGCAACTGTATCGTCTGTGCCTTTCATTTTTGTAAATGCATTTTTCCAACTCCATAAAAGCTTGTATCTATTCTATGACTCTAAAAACCTGAGCACAAATGGAAGCATGTGCGTTTCTGAACATGTCAGGGTTTTATTTGTGTTATAACTTTTATAAAGAGGATGTGAATGTGGCCTTTGGAGTGCTCCAGATTGGCAGCATCTCGTGATCTAGACAAGGGTTTAAATTTGATTTAGAAATGTGTTTTTCTTATACTGTAGTTTAAGTTCCTGTACATGTTGTATTGAATGTGTACTCTTGTTTAATGTGTTAGTAATGACGTATGATCAATTGCACTCACTGTAAAATTTTTTGAGTAGGTATGTCATATTCTCTAGTCTTTGTTCTTCACTGATATTCTTGGCCTCAGCTTTTGTATCTGAAGCAAAATAATGCCTTCACAGGTTGTACATTCTTTCACCTAAATTCTTTATTCTTTAGTACATTGAAATTTGTCCACTACTACTACAAATTAGCCCAAACCGTTCTGTATTATTTAACAGACATTTAATGAAGCAAATAGGACTTACTGGATTGGGGGGGGGGCGGGGGAGGAGAGGAAAATAAGTGCTTTTTAATTTATTCTTTTAAGTAGGCAAGTATACACTGGACAAAGATGTTAGGCAAATGTTCCTGGTTGCTTGTGTTTCAAGATCATTTACTTGTTACTGAAAGATGGTCTTCTAAATGCTTTTGGCACTCTTTCTCCAGCTCCTGCCAGTGGATGGACATCGAACAATGTTAAACCACCTGGAACCGCTGCCGCGAGTGAAAAATTTGCAACAGCACCTCAGCTAAATGAGCAAGACACGCTGGTTCAGAGGGCAGAGCATATTCCAGCAGGAAAGCGTACTCCCATGTGTGCGCATTGTAATCAAGTCATTAGGTTTGTATCTCTTTCCTGGGTATACTCTTAGCTGGGTAAAAAACTGGCTGGATGACCAGGCCCAAAGAGTTGTGGTGAATGGAGCTAAACCCAGTTGGTGGTCGATCACAAGTGGTGTTTCTGAGGGCTCAGTACTGGGGCCAGTTCTCTTTAATATCTTTATCAATGATCTGGAGGAGCGGATTGAGTGTACCCTCAGTGAGTTTGCAGATAACACCAAGTTGGGTGGGAGTATTTATCTGCTTGAGAGAAGGCAAGCTCTGCAGAGAAATCTGCACAGGCTGGATCGATGGGCTGAGGCCAACCCTATGAGGTTTAACAAGGCTCAGTGCCAGGTCCTGCACTTGGGTCACAACAACCCTGTGCAATGCCACAGGCTTGGGGAAGAGTGGCTGGAAAGCTGTCTCACAGAAAAGGACCTGGGGCTGGTAAATGACAGCCATCTGAACATGAGCCAGAAGCGTGCCCCGGTGGTTAAGTCAGCCCACAGCATCCTGGCTTGTATCAGAAATAGCATGGCCAGCAGGAGCAAGGAAGTGATCGGTCACCTGTACTTGGCACTGGTGATGCCACACCTTGAGTACTGTGTTCAGTTTTGGGCTCCTCACTAACAGACAGATATTGAGGTGCTGGAGTGTGTTCAGAGAAGGGCATCAGAGCTGGGGAAGGGTCTAGAGCATGAGTCTTACAAGAGGTGGCTGAGGGAACTGGGGTGGTTCAGCCTGGAGAAAAGGAGGCTCAGGGGAGACCTTATTGCCCTCTACAACTACCTGAAAGAAGATTGTAGTGAGGTGGGTGTTGGTCTCTTCTCCCAAGTAACAAGTGATAGGACAAGAGGAAATGGCCTCAAATTATGCCGGGGAGGGTTAGATTGGATATTAGGAAAAAATTCTTCACTTGAAAGAGACATCAGGCATTGGAACAGGCTTCCCAGGGAAGCGATTGAGTCACTATTCCTGGAGGTATTTAAAAGATGTGTAGATGTGGTTGGTGCTTAGGGACATGGTTTAGTGGTGGACATTGCAGTGCTATGTTAACAGTTGGACTTGATGATCTTGGAGGTCTTTTCCAACCTAAAAAATTCTATGATTTTATTCATCCTGCAGGCCCTCCGACAGCAGGGTTTTGTTTTGCTTTTGTGGTTTTTGATTCTTTAGTCACAAATGTTTTAAGGCTTCATTTTAGTATTCACAGGATCACAGAATGGTAGGGGTTGGAAGGCACCTCTGGAGATTTTTGGCTTTTGGCAGCCTCTTGAGCCCTGGCTTGGATTTTGCATCAGAAGATGCAGCTAACTCACATCACTTGATCTCTAGGGGTCAGTTGAGTCCAACTTGTTTTCTGTTCTGACAGTTCAATACCAGTTCAGTTAACGTCAGGTTAATTTTAAAAAATTCTTTTCCAACTGATCTGTGATGACTTGGAGAAGCTTTTCCTCTTCTGTTGTATATATCAAGGAGATAAAAATGTATGATCTGAATCCCCTTGAAGCAATAAGAAAAACATACACAAATTCCCAACAGAGGTGCACATCTTTTCTAATCCATGTTTTTTTTCTGCTTTGCCGCAAAATGGAAATTTAGTATCAGAAAGGTCTACACACTTCTGGGATGAGATTTATCCGATTCGTTGAATGGTTTGCCCTGTTTGATCAGTCTGTCTGTCTTTAGTATTCTGACCTTTTTGTTCCCTGGGCCGTGGATTTGTGTCTAGTAACTAATATGCAAGCAACCAGGCATTTTCCTTCTTGTTACTGTCATTGCAGTTTAAAATTAAACCGAAAATAGCAAATCCACTATATGCTGCATCTTTTGTGCAAAGAAACTGTAGTGCCTTTTACAGCACCTGTGGTTTTATCAGGGTTTTGCTGATGCTCTGTGCTGTGGGGTCTCTCGGCACAGTCCACAGATCGCTCCCGAGCAGCCAACCTCTCCTCTCGGCCCTTAAATCACTTGCTGCTACTCCAGGCTTTCCTGCTTTGATCACCGTTAAAAGGAGATGAGCTGCCGCCCTGTAAGTAGAGGAGTATGTTGGTCCATGGAGCAACTTTTGCTCCTTAGTGGATGCATGAGGAGAAACTGTCAAGCCTGAGCCCTACTTGACAGTACTTAAGCCATTGTCACCTATTGTAAGTGACACCTCTTCATGAATAGTAATTGATACCTATGTCTAACTTCTTTGTAATTTGCTGGTGGTTTTTTACATCCTTATATTTCCTCATATGTTAAATGCCACCTCAATTATTAAAAGCAAAGCGAGCATTGTTTCATTTGATGATGATTTGATGTGCATTAATCAATGTCAGTATGCCTCGTGTTCACGGCATGCAGTGGCATTTGAATTCAAGTTTTAGCGTAATTACAGTTCCTGCCCTTAGTGGTAGCTTTACCTATGAAAAGGTAGGAGGAGGATCAAGTGACTTTGCATTGTACATCTGTTTTGAAGCCAAAATGCATTGTGGAGTTGGTTACTTTACACTCAGGCATAGAATAACCGTGGCTGGTTGAACCAAAACCATTTCTTAGGGACATCTTATAACTTTTTAATATATCTTTAATTATTCATGCAGTGATTGTCTGAAGATTCTGGTTTTTTTCCAAAGCTTCATTAAGTAAGCATTTCTTTCCATGTCTAAAAGAATCAAAGCTGGAGGCAAACAAAATTTCCCATGATGTACTTGCTGTGGCGGTCTGACAAACTTCTGACACTTCTTGATGAAGACTTCTGGCTCCCAGGCAGGCTTACCGAGTGCTGCAGTGCAGAGTTGACTCTTCCTCTGAAGTCCAAATGTGTTCTCCCTGGATCTCCATTGAAAAGTGCTTTCTGGCATGTCTGCTTGTGAATGATGATTTGGTTTTGTCACCTTTTCATACAGCTTAATTGTTTTTGAAGGAAAAAGTAAAAAGTACGAGTGGTGCTTCCCTTCAGAAATTATATATCATGGTATTTTCAAGTGAGGGGAAAAAGAGACTTCCCAGAGTGTAGACTGCTGTATGGTTAGCTGTAAAGTGATTGTCCTACTTAGCAGATGTGCAAATCCTTTTGATGTCTCTACCACCAAATTGCAGTTCTGACTTGTTATAATAGAAGCCACATGAGAAGCTGGATTATCTGCATACTAATATATCATGACCTATTTCATTGCTACATGCAGAACCCTGATGTTTTAGGTGGCTACTAAATTTATGTGCCTGGTGATCCTCTGGGTCGTGAGATTCTGTAAATACTGTTGTAAATACGTCACAATCCCTTTTTAAAAAGTACTTACTGCTCTTTGCCTTCATCTGTGAGTTTGGTTCATGTGGTCTAGATGGTGGTGCCAGAAATTTGTTCAGAAATGCTTAGCATGTCCAAGCAGCCTGAGCTAGAGGTGCATTCATGGTTGGATCATCCTGTATCTTTGGATGGAAGGAAGGTGGGGTTTTAGCACCACCTTTAAAAATATTTTCTAGTTGACAGGGTCATGTGGGATTTTTTAATTGTATTTTTCTTTTTAAATGAGGAAGGAAGGATGAAGCCATCTGTAGCCATCTTCCTAGCATTTCATGCCCTAGCTACTTCCTGGCAGGTTGCCTGAGAATGGACATGTGGCCCCCTTACTTAAATTGGGGCTTTAAACTCCTTTTCAAATGAATAGAGCAAATAGCTTCCAATAATGAATGGTATTTATCGTTTTGATTGTAAAAATATGCAGAGACCAGGAACACCTCCAAGTTCTGAATATCATGTTTTAGTGTATTTTACGTGGCAGGTGTTTATCTTTTTTTTCTTCTTCTCTTTCTTCCATGTGCTTTGGGACAGCTTTTAAGTCACTGGTATCATTAAGCTGCCGCATCAGCTTGACATGTTTAAACTACGGCCTGATTAAAAGTAAAGTTGTGTTTAGAAAGCGTTCTTCTGGACACGTGTGCGCAGGGAGTCAGCCTGCTAATGGAACACCTCGGAGACATTGTGCAGGGCATGGCCGCAGCTGTCTGGGGACTTTGGGAAAGAAACTCCGTAGGTGCACGCTCAGGCTGTTCCCCATCCGTTTGGTTCCTGCGCGCTATCCTGAATGGCTAACCTCAGCATGTCAGAGCTGTGTACTCTGGAGAGCTCAATGCAGCAGATGTTGTAAAAATTCCTTCCCCTCCGGTCGCTAGTGTACTTGCTTTCTGTTGCAGAGCTAGCCGAGCCTATCGTTTCGGTGCAGATGGCCAGAAACTCTATCCTACCTGGAGCCGGGAGAGCCTCTTCGGTGTCAGCCCCGTGTTAATGAATCTGTTAAATTAGCCTGCGCTGACACGGCACACTCGGAGCACTTTGTTGTACATAAGGGCTTGTATTGTTTGATCAGTACATAACTGGAAGGGCATTGATGTAAAAAGGTGCTTGTAGGGCGGCGGGAGGGTATCGGGTTAGGTCACTGTTTGCACTGCTCAGGCATCCGCTGGGAGCGGGGGCCGGAGAGCTGCGCTCAACCCCGGCTCCCTCCTTAAAGGGCTACGAGCTGCTCTCCAGGAGCTGTTTTTCGCTGCTTTCTCTCCCAGAATCGGAACTGAAGCGAGGAAACTGTTTCAGATTAAATATGTTCGTCATCTCAGGAGGTGTGCGAGCTGTCTTCAGTCTCTTTGAGTCCCTTATCCTTGACTTTTCGTCCTGTTGAAAATACACAGTATCTCCAGAGAAAATGTAGGAGAGAAATGAAAGTAATTACCCCTGCTCTCAGTGAAGCTGCCCTCTGCCCACTTACATTCCTATCTTAGAGTCAGTATAACCCTGGAAACAAATTTTAAGGTTTTTTTTCTTGTCTGTCGCGGTTGCTTTGTTCATATGAAAACCTTATTTTACACAAAAAATTGTCTTGTAGCTTACTTGACTTCCAAAAAAATGTTTTAACAACAGGATGGTGGTATTAGTACCTTACACTTTTTTTTGCAGTGAAATATTAGATCAGAAAAAGTGATGCATTCCTGACAGAATGGCATCTTTATTGGTCTTGTAAAAACAGGAAATCTGGTGAGGTGGATGAGTTTGAACCACAAAGGTCGCCTGAAACCTAAATTCTGGAAGGTTGAGTGTTGGCGGGAGTTTGGAGGCACCTCGTGAAAGTAAATACATTCATTAAAGAAATTAGCATGCTGAATGTGTTTTCAAATTAATACACATACAATGGCATATGTCTGGGATTTACGAGTTACAATCTGAGAATTTTTTGTTGACTGCTAAATGGGCAAGTTTATCTTGTCTATTAACCTTGTTGCATTAGCCAGACAAATGCTATTAAGAACACCATTATTTTATGTTTGCAAATAACAGAGGAGGCTCTGTATTTAGAGAACATGGTCCTATTTTAACTAGCTTGTGAAGGAAAAGGGGGAAAAAAAAGGACACCCCACGCTTGTCCCCAACAAAAAAAATCCCCCAACAGCTGGAATGGGTTATCTTGTAACAAACTTGTTGGCTAAGGACTGCAATTGAATTTTTGTCTCAAGAAACTGATATTATTGGCTTTTAATGGAGTCAAGTCTAATTGAACATCTGTGGCCTCGATACAAATACACACTGAAAGAGAGCTGATCGTGTCACCAAGTGAAATATCTATTTGCAATAGATGCAAATAGTTGGGAACATAGGGAACATCTTTCTTCTTCTCTTCCCTAGCAGCAGCTTCGGCACTGTGTCTAACGCAGTTTTAAAATAAGATTTCTGAAGTGCAGTGAAGTGAAGAGAATTAGTATTCATTGTGGTCAGGTGTTTCTGGGAGATAGTTCAGTGGAAATAGATCTAGTCAGTACTTCATGCTTTCTTAGAGCCCGTAGGAGAAAGGAGGACTGGAGCAGCATAAGGTTGTGAACAGTGTAGTAATGTCACAGACGTATCGCAGGTTAAGCCTCTTAACAGCTTTTGCAGGAGCCAGCCCAGGGGCATTTGCTGACAAAATCTCTTCTTTTTAATAGAGGACCCTTCTTGGTGGCTTTGGGAAAGTCGTGGCATCCGGAGGAGTTTAATTGTGCTCATTGCAAAGCCTCCATGGCTTACATTGGATTTGTGGAAGAGAAAGGAGCGCTGTATTGCGAGGTCTGCTATGAGAAGTTCTTTGCCCCTGAGTGTTCGAAGTGCCAGAGGAAGATCCTTGGAGTAAGTGATCAGCATCTGGCTGATTTTTTCAGTGGGAACAATAACCGCAGTATTCTGTGCTTCTCTGTAATGAAATTCCCTTTTATCTGGCCCAGCTTGCATTCTTCCAAACATACTCTGACATACCTTTTCAGCTCCCATCACATACTGAATATGTGTTTTGCTTTAATGTTGAGCCTTCTCAGTCTCTTTGAGAAAAGGTAGTGTTGTCTCCTTGTGTCTTCCAAGTTCAGCTGCTGTTTTCACAAAGCTGTTCTGGAGCTGTTGTAATTGTTAGATTTTCTTGAACAAAATGCTTTTAAGTGGCAGCATTTTATAAAATTGGAGGGAAAAAAAAAGAAAGAAAAATAAATAATCCTCTTTAGCTAAACTGAGTGCTGAGGAACAAGCTGGTCGGCTCGATGTGAAATACTGATATATTCCCAAAGGTAACGTAGATAGAAAGAGGCATTATCCTACTCGGCACTGATATTGCTAATTTGAGCCCACCAGCTGATCGCCCACTGCTTTACTGTAGACAGCAATGTCGGGGCTCTTGTGTAACTGGGGTCATGCAGGGCTCTGGCAGCGCAATTCACAAGTCATATTTGGCACTATAGCATTTTCCAAAACAACACAGAGCAGTCGTAATTCTCTATGTGATGTCTTCTGATTAACTATTCACAGACTCGAGGAGATGTCAGAGATGCTGCTTTTCTTATTTCAGGGGACTGTGGTGCGTGAGATCTTAATTAAAAGAGAAGATGAACAAATGAGTTGTTAAATCTGTCCAACTGTATGTTGAACCTTTTAAAAAATGAAAGTTTGCTTAGGATGAATAAGGAGATGTGCCATAAAGCAAGCACCTCATTAAGTTTAACATCAGCAGGAATTGAGGACGCAACCCATTTTCAAAGTAGCAATAGGAAACAAAGTATTCTTGAAACAAATGGAGTGTGGAGGCATGGTCATCACAATCTAGTCATCACATCAAAATAATGTGTTAATAACACTTTTTCTAATCCCCACAGGAAGTAATAAATGCTTTGAAACAAACTTGGCACGTTTCCTGCTTCGTGTGTGTGGCCTGTCATAACCCCATCCGCAATAATGTCTTCCACTTAGAAGACGGCGATCCCTACTGTGAGACGGGTAAGAAGCGACAAAACCAAAGTTTACTGCGCCGTGCAGGGAAGCGGAGCCAAATAAGGTTGGAAAAAAATAATAATTTCTTTTTCTCAAGCTTCGCTTCAGAAGCGTCCCAGCCAATTTATGTGACTTCGATATGGCAGTGCAACGCAGCAAGAAGTGCTGTAGATGCTTTGGGTTTGCCACAGAAGTTGGTGAGAATTTATTGGCTTCGGCAGCAGCAGGCTTCTTGTCACTGGTTTTACTTGTTGTTTTTTTCAGGCCCTCAGCTGTAGGTATCAGTGATATGGCAAAGCATTAATTTTAGGGTGACTTTCTAGTTGGCTTTAAAGGAATCTGGAGTTTATGTAAATCTGCTTATTTACGAAACAAGTAAATGCAGTGGAGTAATGTTTTACACTGAATAGCTTTATTCACAGCCGGGAGAGACTTCCAACAGTAAGCAGTCTGCCCAGGAAGTTCTTTGCAGGATCAGGGATAACATCTGTTGAACATAAGCTTGGGATAAAAAAAACCCCACAGGCTGTCAGGGGGAAAATACAATGATATAATTATAGCACTTGAAAGCATGATGAGCAATATTACATGAAAGATGTGGCTTGGAAGTTCAGAGGGATTCTGGTTTGGTTTTTAGCACTTCCAGATAATCGTATCTTTTTTTATTAATATGAACAGTTTTTATTTATGTTGATTTCCTTGTCTGCTTAAAAGTTTCCATGTACTCTTCTGGGCTAGGGAGGAAATAAGTAATATTTGGAAAACAATTCCACAAAATGGAAAAGAAACGAAACTATCAAAATTGTTTATTTTTACACTGCTGTTTTATATCCATGTTAGAACCATCAGTCATACCTGCTCTGTGTTTTTCCTTCTACTGTAAGGACCATTGTAGTTTACCTAGAGGTGGAAGTGAGTTGACCAGGAAGAGATTTAGTGTGAAATCCTAGTGATCTGTTTGAAGCTAAAATTTCTTTCTGGGTTGATCCCACAACTGTTTGCAGGGGATGCGAAGGAGAGTGCTAGGTACTGAAAGGATGAGGAGAGCAGGCAAAATTTATCCAAAATTTCTCTGTGAGAGCAGCTTTAATGAGCTGTTGGCAGATACAAAAGGACGCAGTAGGTTATTGCTAACTTAGTGAGACAAGTAGGGTAACGTGTTGCTCCTATTGAATTAGTGGAGCAGCAGAGGAAACGGATATATGAGCAGCATCCTCCAGTGTGACAGCACGGTGAAATTTCATCCTGAAACAATCTGAAGCTACTAATCTTGAAACCATTTGATGATTCAAAAATAGTACTGGAGGAATCGATAACTCCCCTTTGGGCAGAAAGCTTGTGATGGGCTTTGTTCTGCTAATATTGAATTCTTGTTCCTGCCACCAAATCACCCATATGTTGTGCAGTGCATTGATTTGTGCTACTGTTACAACTCCTGTGCACAAATGCACACTTTTCTATACTGTGAGCAGGAAACACTGGGATAAAATGTCAAGCATATTATCCTTCGTGCAAAGTTTGTTTCTGAGATAGAAAGTTGCTAGCACAGTTAATGCAGACACATTCTGCGAGGTGTTATTGGCAGTGATATGTTGTAATGGCTCTGGCACTCTAACTAGATGTTAATTTGAGATATATTCATTCTTCAAAGACTTTCAGTCCAGCTGGAGTTAAGAGTCTATGACTAATTTTAAAGAAATAAGGAGTAAATGTCATTGCCAACTTTCCTTCTTTCTCGTGCAAAGAAGGGTTCTAATTTTAAATCTGTATTTGAAATTACAACAGCATTAGCTATTAGTATTAAGCGGCTTTAATCTGCAAAATGTTCTGGCTTTGGATGTCAATGCTAAAATTAAATTAAAAGTGCAGATATCTACAACTTTGAACTTTTTAAGTGCAGAGTTAATAACCTAGTTTTGAAAATGCTGTGTGCAGGAAACATTGATATGTGACTGTATGAGAAGTCTGCCTTGGAAGGCTTCTCTGGTACCGCAATTCAAGCATGCAAAAGCAAAAGAAAGCTGATGCCCTTCATTCTGCCTTATCTATTGCCCTTTCTTCAGAAGAAAAGCCAATAAACTTATCAACACAAACCGCAGGCCAACTTGCAAAAGTCTTTAACTGCTGGCACCAGGAAAATATCAGTAAAAGATCCTGTACAAACTCTCATGTGAAGAGTTGAAACAGTATGGTCATGAGACTGTGTCCCTCTGGGGTTTTGGACAGAAGTGTTCTACTATTGGATGTTTTCACTGTCTGCCGTCTGCTTAAATACTTGCAAATCCAGTAGCACAAATTAATGAAGGCGATCGGTGAAGCTGTTTCTTAACTCTGGCAGCCATCAAGGGCCTTTGATTTTCTGGAACGCTGGTGTTCCCTGTCCTGCTGAGATGCTTCCTGTGATGATGCTTTTTGAGGTCATCGTACAGAACACTGTCTTGCTAAAGCGAAACAGGACTCTTCCCTCACGCTTGTCACATGTGGCTCTACTCCAGTAAGCACTAGAGCTTCAGCAGACCTGTATCATCATCATATGAGGTTGATGATTGGACTTTAGGTCGACGGTTGGACTTGATGATCTTGGAGGTCCTTTGCAATCTTAGGGATTCGATGATTCCATGACCTAGTAGAGAAACAAAATCTCCTTGTACCCTGCTTGCCATTCCTTATTACACTCCTTGAAAACACTCCCTGACATATAATTTCCTTGTGTAATTTCCTCACCCAGAGTGTTACTATTAAGGATGAAATCCAAAGCTTCATTATGGTTGTCATTCTATCTGTAGTTCATCCTATGAAGGCATAATGTTGCGTGACATTATGTATTTGGCGTGGTAGCATGTTGATCCCAAATTCATGTGTGTTATCGCAGTAATGCTTTTGTCTTCTGCACAGGGAAAAAAACATTTCCTTCTTAGGATGGGATGTTTTAGAGTTGAAATGAATGAAAAAGACCAGACAGCTTTGGGTGAAATTTAGGACTGCACAGGTGGGCAGTGGAGGGCTGTGGTGACCTGTAGCCCCTGAGATGGGTCTACACACAGAGAGGCGAGTTTCACACACTGAGACCGTGGGAATGGGAGCGGGTATCACTGACTCCCACTCAAATTTATACATGTGTTTTATTCTGCTAGTCGGCCCCGGTCTCTCTCTTTCAAGCTCTGCAGTCGATGGCAGAAATGAGCAGTTTGGTGGCCTTGGTTTTGGTCCCTGTTCTCTGCGACTGCTGAAGGAGCTTTTATCTGCCAACACCAGGGGAGAGTCTAGAGGCATCAAGTCAATCCAGTGCCTAAAAATGAGTGTTGTGAATACCCTTCAGTGGTACCAGTCCCTAGTAACCATCCTGACATCTCCCTGATACTTTTTGTTAAATGCAATAAAAATATTAGCTAAAGCCCCTGGCTTGGTTTTGATTTGATTTTTTGGGGGGGTTGCTTTTTGTGGGTTTTTTGGTGGAGGTTTTTTTTTTGGGGGGTTGGGATTTTTTGTTTCTTTGTTTGATTTTTAAAGATCCACATAATAAACTCCAGTGTCTAGAAAATTATTCTGACTTGATCCAAATTGCTAGACTCTGTTTAGGACAGAAGCCTAATGATTGCATGATTTTTGTGTATTCCAGTCTGGAGCAAATACTGTGCCAGAACGCAGTCAGGAGTTCGTTACTTGCTGAGGGGTCTGTTGCATGAACAGCCAGGGTATGCTTCTCAAGGCAGAGCTGCAGAGAACCTAAGGAACATGTAGAGCCCGCGCGGGTGCTCTGCAAAGAGTGCATTTCCCCCCCACCCCAGGCACACTATTGATCTCAAGGAAACAAAACACCAGGAAGATGGAAGCGTGGCTCACTTGAAAGGATAAGGAAGGGGATGAGAAGTGGACTAGCGAGGAAAGGAAGGCACCCTGGTCTTTCTGTCTAGGAGCATTTTATTCAGTGTATCCAGCGTTATAAAACTTGACAAGCGCAAAGCCACTGGCATTGAAAGAAAAGCACAAAGGTTTCAAAGGGTGAGTCTTGCTTTTCTGCGGATGCTTCATCTTAAAATCTGTTTGTGTTTGTTTGCAGATTACTATGCTCTCTTCGGTACTATGTGCCATGGCTGTGAATTCCCCATTGAAGCTGGAGACAGGTTTCTTGAAGCCCTGGGCCACACTTGGCATGACACTTGCTTTGTATGCTCAGTAAGTAAAGCTGGTCTGCGTTTTAAACAAACCCATGGCAGCAGTGCTTGTGCTAACCTGACCGATACGGGAGTTAACAGCTCAGACCTCTTTCAATCCTCCGAGCCCAAACAAAAAGCACTTTCCCAGTTATTTGGAAGGTGTGTTGCTATTGTGAGCCTTTGGCAGCAGTCCAGAGGAGTTGGCCTGGATTGCAGCCATGTGTCCTAGCATTTAACCCTTGGTGTTTTCTTCCTCAGAGCAAGCTTTGAGGGCCATACAGGAATGGGCTACCTTTCTATAAGTGGCAAGAGTGCTTTTGACCTAAAGACACTGTAGCCTAAGTATTGCCTGCTAATATTTTATGACCAAAAGAAAGCCCCAATCCTTATGACAGGGTGTTTGTTTTTTTAAATGCTGAACCTAACTCTGCTGCCCGTTAAGAACCTGTTGACTTACAGAAAGGAAGGTTATGTTTACATCAACCATTAGTATTACATCTAAATGAGTATCCCTGAGAAATATTCTCTGAATATATTTGTGCATAGTACGACGCCATGATTTGACGTTCTGAGTAACATGTGGTGCAATCCATCCATCTGAATTGGATGATATTTGTTTTGGTTTTTTAATCCCATTTCAGGTATGTAGTGACAGTTTGGAGGGTCAGACTTTCTTCTCCAAGAAGGACAAGCCACTGTGCAAGAAACATGCTCACTCTATCAACATCTGATGCTGGAGTTCATCTTGTGTAACAAATGTACTGAGCAGAAAGAAAGGTTAAAATGTCCATGTTCAAGAATTGGTTAAAATAATTTATGTATGTTTTTCTAGAAATGCAAGAGAAATGTAGAAATTTGAGGGGTGGGGGGAGTTGTACGCTAATTTTTAGAGCTTTTATCAGTTAGGGTTTTGCTTCACAAAGATAGGAGCTGGGATTTGCACCCAAGTCAAACGATTACATCACCTTTACCTCCATCCTTGGCACATCACTGTGTCAGTTTCATGATTTCATGGCCACGTTTATATATGCTTAAGTGTGAGAAGTGAAACGTCTATAAAAATAAGTACCTGATGTTAGAAGTCTTGGTTTTGCTGCTATTCAATAAATAAAAGGAGATTGGCTTCAGCGATCTGGATCACGTTATTGCGCTGATGTTTTTTAAAGCATGCCTAGAAGTATTGCAGCTAAACTCCATTAAAGAGGAACTCAAAGCGAAGATAAGGTTACATGGAATGTATAGTTCAACAACTGACACTTTTCATCTGATCCTCACGTGCAGGAAGCCCCTGCACAGTTACACATATCTGTGCCTTTGGCAGTTGAGTCTCTGATGGGTCTGCAAAGGACAGAGATTTTAACAAAGCAGTGAAGTGGAATGGTGGCTATGCTGGTGAACGAGAATAGTTTAGAAACTGCTACTTAGAAGAAAACATAAATGGGATACTATTTCTTAACTCATGTACTACCAGAACACTAGCCAAAAAAACCTGCTCGTGAAGGTGTGTTTGACAGGATGGAAATGTCAGCTCAGATCTTGAAAATAAGGGAGCACGGGGGAACACTCTTGCGTTTGCAGTTCAGATTTTGAGAGTTTTAAGTGCCTTGGAAAGGGGAAATTGCACTGAATCTGCAGGTAACGGTGTTTTGTATCCAGGATGTAAGACTCTGGTATTGCATGAGGGAAACTGCTGAAGCGCAACTGAGGACGTTGTTTTTCTCTCAGTACATTCTTTACCATGTAGCTCATGAATATGTATGTTGGTGGTGTGCCAGGTAGCGTACCGAAAACTTATTTTCTTGCTGAGCTGTTAGGATTTTTATTGGTTTAGGTTTTACTTCTCTCTTTTTCTCCAGCCATAAGGAATATATTGTTGAATAATACAATATTGAGTTAGGCAGCTCGGTATCTCTCAGTCCTTGGAAGGGAGCAGAGACAATGCTGTCATTATGCATTTACTGCGAGCCAGGAGGCATAGCCAGTTCTGTGGCTCGATACGAATTTCACCTCCATATAGAGACTCAGCACAAGACCTGTGCGCCAGCTAAGTCCCACTTAGCTTCAAATTAGGGCTTAAGTGGTACTGAGCAATTGTAGGCAGATAAGGAAGATGTGGTCACCCTCTGCACGGGGTGAATTTTGCTCCAGCAGAGTTGCACAACAGAGAAGGGGGCCCTTTCCTGAAGGAAACTGAATTTACATGCTATTTAATTCAACTGGGATGTCAGAGCTGAATTGTGAATTGTTAGTCTTTAAGGGCTTTCCAGTAGACATTAAAAGTAAGCATTTACTGGTTTTTTTGGAGGGAGGGGTTGTGTTTGGGGGTTTTTTTTAGTGATACAAAGGACAGGTTTATCCATAAACCCACGAGAAAAATCATTAAAAATTTGCCATGGTTGCGTAAAGCAATTTTAACAAGGAGCATCAACAAAAGAGGAGGAAAGAAAACCAAAATTGCTGTACTAAAATACGAAAAGATACTTGGATTTCTTACTAATTCAGCGAGACAGTTTCACATTGTGGGGCTGTTTCTCTTTATATCCTGAAATTGTTTTTCTTCAATACTACCATATTTCTATTTTAACTTCTGGTGGTACAGAAGAAATGGCATAAAGCTGTTGAGAATGTTTACACTCTTGTAGATCTACCTTTCTGTGAGTTTGGCTGGAATTCAGAAGGATAGAAGCAGACTGGACAAGATACAGCAAGATATAAGCCAGGTTATTTTTGAAATTTGGTGGAATGCGGAGAAATGAGACCTAGATGTAGGTTTCAATGGAGCTGTATTGCACATGCATGAGGAAAGAGGATGCGAAAGCACGGCAATAAGGCATTTGGTAATTTCTGCAATTCAAAACTTGCTATTTTAGAGTAGGATAGTAAGTTTTCAGCTTCTCAGTGTCCTTAAAATCAAATTTAATTTTGTTTAAATTCGCCATTTTAATTGGAATTATATTTCTTAAGTCGTATGCTCTAGGGTTTGAAATTTTGCAGTCGTTAATGAATTTGAGGACAAAAGCCTGGAAGGCTCCAATAGTACTGCTTCATTTAGCTGCTTTGCCTTTTAATTTCTGCTTTTATTATTTGTTTAAAATTTAAAAGGAAGCATAGAGTCACTGATACATAATGAATATTTAATGGCTCTACCAAATGATATAAATCAACTAAAAGGAACATAATTTTTATTGTTATTTCCATAAGTGAGATTTTAGTAGAGCACTTTATAATAATGCTATATATCTCACTGAATATTTATTACCTTTTTTTGTTTAGGTCTGTTTCATACTGGTATATTTGTATTTTGTTTTATTTGTAAGCCTGCATATTTACTTCTAGAATCTTTCGATGTGTGAGTGTGTGTATGTATATATACTTCTCTATACATGCATACATATGCATGTATATTGACATACGTATATATACACAGATCTATGTATATTTGACCACAGACTTGACATAGCAAAAATCAGCACCGTTCCATCATTATTTGGGGATTTCATGAGATTCCCAACTATTTTTCGTACAACACGTGTAGCACTCATGTTTTGAGGGAATGTTAGAAAGTCAGGAGAGACGTGTCAGTAGCCTCCCTATTGTAGTTTTTATGCATGCCTTTTCAGTCAGTAATTATTTTTCTTCCAAACTGTGCCTGTAAGAGAATCTGGTTTAACTCTGAAGGTAGAAGGTCTTCATAAATGAATAATGGAATGGTGATGACAGTTTCAATATATTGTAACTAAATAATTCAGAATTATGTGTAAATATAAATGCTTAATATAACAATGCAATAAACTTAAAGCAAAAGCCAAGTTGTGGTTCAGTGTATTGGTCTGTTCAGTTGTGTACCTGTTTCTTCATGGAGCTACTCATGTCATCTAGCCGTTTGAGTGGCTTTGCAAACAGGAATAAGGAAAGCAACGACATCAGTTCACAGATTACTTGTTTGAATTTCCTTTTTTTCATTGTTTTACACTAAACAACAAGCTTTTAAGTCCTGGTGATTTTCTTTCTTCTGTTTAATAGTCTTTGGCATCAAATTTTGGCTGTTTGCAGTTGCAGATTTAATTATGATTAAAATACAAAACCAAGAAACCCAACACAAAACCCCAAACTCTCTCTCTGTCCTCAGTTGTCTTGTGGTTGTCGGATGTTTTCTCTTTCAGAATCAGTAAAAGAAAGTTATGATTGTGCACATGAATAGATATCATTTGAGTTGCTTATTATTCAGGTTTTTTGGAGATTTATTTTACAGAAGAGGACCTGGAGGTCCTGGTGGACACCAAGTTGATCATGAGCCAGTGATGTCCCCTTTGTGACAAGGAAGACCACCAGGCTTCTGGGCTCTGCTAGGCAGAGCATAGCCATGAGATCGAGGGAGATGATCTTTCTTCTCTGCTCAGCCTTGATGAGACACAGCTGGAGTACAGTACAGGAGACATGGGTGTACTGGAGTGAAGAGCCAGGAAAATGATTAAGGACTTGGAGCATGTGTCATACAAAGAGAGCCTTTAATCAGCCTGGAGGAGAGAGGGCTCAGGAGAGTTCTCATCCTTGTGTACAAATACCTGAAGAGGGAGAGTAAAGAAGATGGAGCCAGACTTGACTCAGTGGTACATAGCGACAGGACAACTATGAGGATGGTCTAACACTGGCACAGGTTGCCCAGAGTCTCTGTCTTTGGAGACACTCAGAACCCTACTGGGCACGGCTCTTGGACTAGACAAGGTCCCTTTGTCTCCAAAGGTCACATCCAACTTCAGTGAATCTCTGATTCTCAGTCTTTTCTCAAGCTGAAATGAAAGATGGAGATATGGTATTGAACGCTTTCGAATATGTAACAAAGTAAAACTCTATATTGGCCAATTACTATTTATTTGCTATCTTTACTTCATTCTGCCGCCCAGCTGGAATACTTTGCAATGCTTGTTTAGAAACGTTTTAATACATTTCCGAAGTTGAGACTGTCCAAGGAAACACTGCCTACTCTGGCAAGGATTATCTGATGTTGTACTTAGCCTTGGCACGCAGCAGTCTCCTCTTTCACCAGGGGATACTTAACTGTCTGCTATAACACGGCCAATTACTTCATGATAATACCAGCCTGGTGAGACTCTCTTTAGCTGAGGATCTCTTAAACAGGCAAATGCACGGTTGTTTTCTACCATTATTTACACAAGCAAAGGAAAACACTGCACACAGCTCTATAAAATTTAGAGGCAACTTTACAGAAAACTTGCCTCCCCTTCAGTGTTTAGGCTATGAACGGAGACAAACGCAAGCCTATTTGCAAACAGTATATTAAACTCCAGAAGCCAAACTTTTAAAGGCATCAAGTCTGCATTTGACATTTTAATGGCAAAGGTTTGGTTTCTATCAATCACAACGTCATGTAACATTAAAATACACCGACCAAAAAAAAGAGATCTGTCATTCATTCATTAAGACACTGTAATCCAGTGTAAGATTTATAGGCTTAAAACTCAACAGTGTGTTTTCACAATAAATCCACTTTCACTGCTCGGCACAGAACAAATCTTTATGTCACTCAAAATGTTTGCTGGTCAAAATGCCCCGTATGAGATCTTCAAAGGGTTTCTCACAAAATTGCATATAAATCCTTTTACCAGCAAATGTTTAATTTGTGTTGGAGTTTTACTTTCTCAGGACATTGGTTAATATCTTGTGCTCCGAGAAGATCTTGGTTATATCAGAAACACATAGGGCCTAATTTATTATTAGCAGTCTGGTGTTAATTAGGGGGAATTACCAGAAATAGTTTGCTTGATGGAAATTTATTATGGGATCACACTTTACTGATGGCAAAATAGGAGTCACTGAAAGAGTGCAGCTCCTTCTCATAACCAACTAATTAATAAGGTGCCAAAATTCCTCTGAGAAGGGTTTGGTCCTAACTATGGGAACCTCACAGAGCAAATGGCTCCTATGCAGTATTTAAAATTCAAAAGAGGAAAAGAGAGAGGAGAAAAAGCTGCCCAGCAGAAGTCTCAAAAGTGGTATGGCTCTTTCTTGAATTTATGAAAGAAAATATTTAGCTGTTTTTCTAAGGTCATTAAAAGAATTGCTTTTCCCAGACAGAGAAACAACAGCTAGTTTATAATCTCGTTTGGTATGCTTGAACTTGGTTTTCAGTTTTACTTGTGCCTACTGCACACTGCAGCTTGTAATTTTATGAATCGAGCTTATAATGAGCTCTTATATTGCTCTTTATTGCTACGCCTGAAGGTCTTTGTCGTTACCGTTTGCCATGAAAATTGAGGTTGGCATAGATAGGAAACTTGTGCTGATAACTGAAAAACAGGGCAAAGTATTTGCATCCCTCAAAATCTAGCATGTGTATGGAAGCTTGGGGATAGAAAACCACTGTCTGTTGTTAGAGATCTCATGAAAGTTTTACTTGTGTCAGGATGAAATGCTATAATAGGATGAGTGCAAGCAAAAATGTCTGTGAAGAAATTTAAAATAACGATACTAAAATTCACCTATGGCTGATTTGGAAAAATATTTCCTGTAAGGTTTTGTTGTTGTTTTTTTTCAAAAATACTCTAGGATGGCAAGGTATGCAAGTTGTAATAAAGCACTTCTGTATTTGCACTGGAAATGTCTTAAACTCTAAAAATATTCAACTTTTTGAGCATGTTTTAAGAAGGTTTCTCCTATACTGTGAAATGAAGGATTGTGTCATTGTGCTCTGAGTAATACTCACACTTTCCGTAGGATCACAGTTATTTCCTTTCAGTGCTCATGCCTTTGCTTCGCTTTTTCTTACTGCTGGGCAGTGCTATTGTTTGTTTTAAAGTATTTCAGTACAAGATAATCCTGTCAGGTGTGTCCCTTATTTCTCTTTGTGATGCATCAATGAAATGTCAGATGTTCCTTTGGTATATATAAATTCTGCGCTGAATTCTGGCACGCTTTCTGAAGAGTCAAGTTTTCCCACCCAGAAGTTTCTGCTGGAAAAACAACTCTAGATACTAGACCAAAGTGGTAATTATATCCCATATAAACTTTTTCTTTCCCTTGAAATCCATCAAGCCAAATGGAAACGTGAATACAAGTGTAGGGCCAAAATCATCGATAACCTAAGCAAATACAGCTTCATGGATTTAAACTTATTCCCCTCCAAATTAAAAATGAATGGTATCGAAACTACATTAATTTTATGCTTGCATTTGCCCAACTGAGCGAGATCAGAATGAAACTAAGGATCTGGGCCCTTGGTTTTAGCAGAATTTCCATTAAGCGTCACAAATCTACTTGAGGGAAAGCTCCAGTTCAGTAGATGACAGAACGTCTGAGCACCACTCTATCCAGAGACAGGACCATCGCTGTGAGAGATAACACTGCTTCCTAATGGTGTGTTTCATTTTTCAGAGATGTTCGGTGTCATTGGATGAACCATAACAGGTCAGGTAAGAAAGTGAAAAGCTTTCCCTGATGCTAATCTGCCTACCCCAGCACCTTGCTGAGTCAATGAAATTTAATTGAATTGTTATACATTTCTACTTAAATAGAACATACATTTTTTTTTACTCATCCTGTGCTTGGATCAATATTCTCTGAGAATAAAAAAGAATGGTAAATTCATAAATAATTTGGCTCTGCATGAAAGATGAACTAGTGGTATTTGCACTAAGCTGAGGTACTCTCTGCAGATTTTACCCACATGAGAATTCTTCAGCTTTTCTTGCCATTCATGTTGTCCAAGCAGCATTTCTCCAAATTATGTAAACCTTCCAAAGTGTCCTTTAAGGGTGGATTGAGAATTATTTAGATCTCTCAAAAATCACTGGAATATATTTTTTTTTTAAACTCACTTCTGTTATTGAAAGCAGTGATCATGACACATAAAACAGTTACCCTCTCCTGCTGTGTGCAAAGAATAGATTACATTTTATAGGGCAGGACCTTTTTTTTTGTTATTTTTTTGATATAGGGCCTGCTTTTCTTTGTGTGTTCTCAGCCTGTGCCTGTTGTTGGAGACAAGGTAGGGTATAAAACAGAGCAAATTAGTATTTGCAGCACTACGGTCCAGTCTTGGACTCACCATACTTGGCTTTAAACAACCCAAGTACAGTTAATCTACTGTGTGATTTTTTTTTTTTCCCCCCCCATGTGGAACCCACTGACAATCAGTAGAGCATTACTGGGCAATTCTGACCAGTGGTCTCTGGAGAAGGAAATAGGTTGCACTTTCTCTGAAATAATGAATGTGTATTAATGGAAGTAAAACAATACTACAATAAGGCTGCAAATTTGTTGTGCTTGTTCTTTCTTATTTATATCTGTCTTGCATTTATGTTTTTTCCCAAGTTTGTGGCTAATCAGCTATTTTCCCCACACTTTTAATAAAATGCATCTCAGTTGCTTAGGTGTTCCCTCTGCAAAATTTGGAGAGATGTTATTTTTTGAGGCTTTCCTTTTTCATTTATTCCAAGTGGATGTCTGTGGTATCTTGGTGGAAACCAGTTTCTAGGCTGCTCTGATGCAGTCTATGATATTCCCCCCTAAAAATCAGCAATAGCATGTTTTCTTGCTTAAAGTTTGTCTTTTACAAGGTCTCCAGAGTTTTGGCATAGGTTTCCCAATGCCATTTTCATCTTTCTAGACAGTTACATGATTGTTGTAAAAGAATTTGTATTTTTGTGCTCAACAGCAATTAGTATTTGAGGATTGTGGTGTATTGTGGGAGCCCTAGATCTCTAGTTAGAAAATGTTACGGTACTACCATGAAACCCAAGAGTCGTAATTTGGAACGTGTGGTAATTGTAGCTCCACTTTTTTCAAAAAGAGACAAGCAGGTACCTTTGCTGTTTACTTGAGGTATCCTGTACGTGGTGTTACGCTGTCTATATCGTGTATTAATACATTGGTAATACATGTAACATATTGGAATATTGTTTCATATCAAAGACTAAGTTGTGTGCAGTTCCTTGCGCCCAGAAGTTAATGGTAGTAATACCTAATTCCAGCACTCAGTCTATTAACATGGAGGGGTTTTTACAGAAAATGATCTGTATTTTAAAATGTGTATTGACATGCTGTAGCCTGAGAAAGAATCAGCTTTTATATTTTATAGTGTTGTGTACTGTAATGAGCTGATACATCGAGAAAGGATGTATCACTTGAAAATCTGTGGGCTGGTTTCAACGAACTTTATTTAAAAAAAAAAAAATCAGCAACATTTTTTTGCAGTTACTTGGATCTTAGTCACTTCATATTTTCTTTACAGTCATGGGGATAGCTGCTTCCAAAACGTCCAGAAGGGGATTTGTCTTCTTTTTCCCCAGAAGAGCCGTTAGCAAATGCAGGCCAGCGCTGACCACTGACCCAGACCACAGACTGTCTCCTTCTGAAAAGGCAAATTTCCTCCAGAGCTTCAGTGCCTCTGGACATGGGCGGGAGGGACCTCAGTCTTGGCTTCTTGTACCTATAGCCCTGTGTGCACAAAGCGTGCAAACAGTTAAATGAAAATCAATATATGGGAGCTGTGGATGTCCACCTGCAGCCAGGCTCCAGCTCCTTTCCTTGAACAGGTAATTTTTCTCTACACTGGAAGGCATGCCAGCCTTGCAAAATGCATCGAGGGGGGTGTCTCTTCTCTGGTGGGATGGCTGTGGAAGCTTTTGCCTCTCCTCTCTTGTCTCCCTGTGGGCTGAGTCCTGCTCAGACAGGCCACTCTGTCCCAACGAATGCCCCTGCTCACCGCCTCTCTGCTGTTCATCGCCCATCCCTCCACCCAGCAGCACCCTGGTAAAACTGAGCTTTGCTCTCCCTCAGCCAGAGAGCCAAAAATACGTCTTTGGAGGCTTACATAGAGGTTAGATTTTGAATTAAGCTCAGTTCAGGGCTAATCACTGTTGAGTGTGAGTCTACTCTATCAGTACATGTACAAATTAACAGAATAAATTATTTGTTTTTCAGGACACATGTTGAGAGAAGACTGTAATTTCTTCCTGGCAGGGGTTTGTAGAATCAGCTAGGATGGAAATTACCACTCCAGATTAGTTTCTTTGCGCAGTAACAGCGTTTGCTATTCTGTCCTTCATGTCTTCCCATCTTATATGGTAAGATCCTGTCTTAGTCCTGGAAGTGAGAAAAGGCGTGCTGGGCAGCAGTTTTTAGTTGTGCAGCAGTTTTTAGTCACTGCAGAGACAAAGGGAAGGGAGCTGCAGCAGAGGTCAGGAAACGGGGCACAGTGGTAGGAGGAAAGGGGAGGTGATGGCAGGAAACAGTTGGCTGTTTAGAAAAAGAGCAAGAGCTTGTGTGAGTGGCCCTTTTGTCAGTTGTTTCTTGTCAGAGATTGATGAGAGCCTGGTCTGAGAAAGGGGGATGATTTGGGGAGGTCGAAGCGAAAAGGCAGGCAGGAGTATTGTTTTGTTTAGGGAAGCAGAGCGGTGTAGCCCAGCAGTGGCAAGGAGCAGATTTAGCCGCGGTCGGCAGGGTGCAGCTGGGGATGCTCCCAAGGGGGATGCAGACCTTGCAGCCTCAAGGGAGGGGACTCTTCTCTCCTCCTTATCCTACATTTATATTCATCACCAAATCGTGTGCATTTTTCTTTTGCCGACTTTTTTCTTTGAAGTCAAATAGCTTGTTCGTCTTCACGATGTACATGGGAGCACAAACAAATCCTTTTCTGTCATCAGCTGCCCAGAGGCTGGAACACATGTTGTTTAACCTTACTAGTGCCGGCTGCTGCTTCAAATCATACTGTTCCATCCTGTACTGTCTGTAGGCAGCAGCCCTATCACAAATTCCCCCAGGACTTTGCTTCTCTGAACTTCTTCCAGCTCCTGGCATGGCCGTCTCTGCTGAAGTCCACATGGAGGTTTTGCAGAGCAGGCCCGTGATTCTCTGAGTGGGAAATGTATCTCAAGCTGCTGCAGCCCTTGTGCAGTACCATGACACGCAGGGGATGAAATGGACTGGAAAAATCTCATCTAATCATTAAAAATAAGCTATTTACCTATTGCTGTGTGCAAATTTGGAGCTGCTGTTCTCCACATGCTGTTTAAAATGCTGTGTGAGGGAGCTCTGAGTGTCCAAGCTAGCCCGTGTGAGTGGCATCCAGCTGCTCTGGGAGGCTTTTGCGATGGCTCATGGTTAAAGGAATCCATCGCTCCTTCTGGTCCGTGGACTACGTACCTCGTCCAGCACTACCCCAGTGCATAGATTTCATATCCTCCTCCATGTCAGCAGGACATGAACAACTGCGTGAGGACGCGCAGTGCTAATCCGCAGTCTGATACCCCGCCTTGTCATTGTTGTCAGTGCTGCCTTGTTTAGAGTTCTGGCCCATCTGAAAGAGCTCCCGGGCCCTTCCCCTACCGCCTGCTACCAGCTCCAGCAGTATTTGCAGGGGGGCAGCAGGGCTGGAGAATAACTGCAGCCTGTGTGCCACGAGCCAGCTTGTCCTGTAGCTGGTGGCCGCGCTGCTGGTTACCTGCCCCAGCTGCTGTTTGAATGGCTGTGGGCTGCTAGGTACCAGATATGAATTAACCGAGTGGTGGCTAGTCGATGAGGATGCTGGAGGAGTGAAACACTTCGCCTCTCACAGTCCTGGGCACCCCTTGCCTTGGCCAGGCTGGTGCCCTGGGCCACAGGTGGAGGAAGCCTCCAGGAGCTTCTGCTTTTCTCTCCTCATCCAGGTTTCTTTCTCGTAGGGCCTGTCCATCCCCAGCCTGCTCTCATGAGGCAGGGTAGGGATGGTGCCCCAAAGAGCACGTGGGATGAACCTGCAGCACGTTTTAATGCGCAAAGCATTCTCAGTGTTTGGGGGTGAAATACATAGCTTAGCCCAAAGAAGTGTATTTAATCGTGGAGACAATGGAAGAAAAACTCCACAGGTCCCCCAGGTGTTTAGCCATCAGTGTATTCTCTGTTATTCACAAATTAATTTGGTAATGTGATTGTGTTAGATGAACCCAACACGACCCATGGTAAAGGCTGTTTTCTCTTTCTTATTATACATAGTTTGATGTTTACAAAAAAAAACCAACCACACCTTAAAAAAATAATGGAAATAAATTTTTCTTTTGATTCATCATCTTTCTTTTGCTGGGAGTTGTTCTCAGTCCTAGTATCACTGAAAATTAGGATCTGAATCTCAGCCAAAACGTGCCATGAGGGGAAAGGGGATGCTACCTTTAGGAGGTGCTCTCATTTCATTGTGTCGCGCTGTATCAAACAAGAGTGGATTCCTATGGAAACCTGAGCACACAGACAGGTAATCAAAGGCTGTATCTGAAGAGGGATGAACTGGCATTAGCTGCTTCCTAACTTTGAAGTCCTTGACTTTTCAACCATACAGATGTTTTTTTAATGGAATATAATCTGTATAGCAAACCACGCTGGCATGGTGTTTATATCAATGCTGTGGTCTGGTTCAAAGCTCAAACTCTTCAGAGGTATGAAGTGTAAAAATAAACCCAAGGGAAGATTTATTAGTAGGTGTGCTGGTTTTGACTGGGATAGAGTTAATTTTCTTCATGATAACTGGTATGAAGATAGCTGGGTAGGAAGAGATTAGTAAAAGGGTACATCAAGCCCCTCTAATAATCAGAAATTGAGTTGCTTTAAATTCTACCAGAAATTTTGGGCAAGCTCAATTCAAACATTTATGTTTAAGTTAAAGACTTGATACACTAGGCGTGGACACAAAAAGCTAGAGCAAAACTTGCATAGCTGAAATGGAGGCTAAGTGCAGTGTCTTCCTTGCAAATGGGAATTCTAAATGAGGACTTAAATACTTTTCTGGTTAATTTAATAAAAATCATTGTGATATGTTACTAGACTCTTAACAGTTGGCCACAGGACATGCATGGAAAAGAGTAAACAGAGGTGGAGATGGCGTTGATCATACTGGAGAAGAAGTGGTGCTGGCAGTTCAAACAAAACAGGATCAAAGAGGAGATTGCTTTCAAGTGAGGTAAGCTAAATATTTTGATATTTTTTCCTAATTTTTGCCCCCACAGCTTAGACGGAAGCATTTGCTTCACTTTCCTCAAAAGATAAACTAGCCAGAGATATTAAGCAAAATGTTTATTTTGTATTAATTCCAGTCAGTCTGGTTTTAATTATCTTTCTTTTGTTATGGTTGTCATATGGATAATAGTATGCAGATGTATGCAAAGAATAGAAGACCATAAGCTCTGAGTCATCGAGATGTTGAACACAAAACTCAACCTGCAGCCCTTCTCTCGTTCTTGGTCATTGGCTCCAGGAGCTCTGTTAGTGCACTGTGTACAACGTTTTGACCTGGGATCCGGACCCAGGGAAATGCCCGTTGGAAGAAGGCAGAGAGTGCAGGTAGCATAATGCTTGTTGCCAACACGATATTCAGTGCCTGGCACCCAGCAAAGCCCTGATGCGCGTGCTTCCTCTTAAACATATAAGAAGTCCCCTTGAAGATAACTGCTTTATTAGGCTTTGACTTCAAACAGGCTGTCACAGACATCTTTAAAACAATATTTGTACGGCAAGTTTATCAATGTTTATATTCACAGCCTTTTTTTTTTAAATTACTATTGTTTTGAAATTGAACAGGCTACTTCTCCTCCTTGCAGACCCAGGCAATATGCACACTTTCTAAGCTCACATTTGTCACTTTATGTAGAGGGTGGGTTTTCTCAAGATGATTCACAACATTATTGTTACTCCAAATGGCTGAATTTGTAGAAGGTAACAAGTTTAAGTGATTGTGAATCAGTGCAATTACTTATGTGAATCTGATTCCAGCGTGACTCTTCTCCTGAAAATTACAGCTGCCTAAGAGCCAGCAGTGGCAATTTTTAATTCTGGGCCAGTGACATATTTAGTATTTGATATGTTATGTGTTTGCATAGCTAAAAATAGCTGCAGTCATTGGGACTGTGCTATCCTGCTACTTCCCAGGTCCGTATCTACATGCTGTGCGCGCTGTGGTGTAACAAAGGTATCCTCAAGTCAACAGCATTGACCTCTCAGTTCTTGTTGCATGGACATCTAAGACGTCAAACCCAAAACATGTCACTGATCTGGAACTGGGTAGCCACAAGCTAAGGGAGAAGATTGATGCTGGAACTAGGGGAGGAAATAGGTATTTATAGGTGCTGTGAAGAGAAAAGAGGCCATCTGCAGCTGGTCGGGTTGGATTCTGGTGCAGATACAGCAGCCAAGAGGAGAACCGTGTCCTGGCGGTGCAGGGCTCTGCAGGGCTCAGCAGCAATCACTTGGCCTGGATGGCTGCAACCGGTAACCGCTGCACCTTCTTACGAGAAAGCAACTGCTGTTTTTCTGGGGGGTGTTTTAAAAGACCTTGTGCTTTGTCAGAGTTTCCCTGCTCATGTTCTGTGCATCGCGTCCTTGGCTTTGTTCGTCAGTCTGCCCGTGGCAGGAGCAGTTTCCCTTCCCCAGTGCCGTGGAAAGGAGTCCAACAAAATGTCAGAACAGGTTGTATGCCGAGGGTGCCAAGCAGCCGTTTACCTGTCGGGAATTACAGCTGATAGACCACCTTCGTGGGGGAGAGTTGGCTTTAACTTTTAAAACCCCATGTGAGAATTACACTGTGTGCAAGAAACGCATCACCTGCAGTTTTACAAGTGAGTCTCAGGTGCCCCCAATACACCAGAGCACAATAAGAAATAAACGGTTTACAGAGGAATTGAATTCAGTGGCAAATAACTAACAAAATAGGTATCCCAGAGCTTGCTGGGATAACTTCCTAACTTTGGCATAAAATCTTTGCAATAAAGCAAAGAAGGACATGGATATCTAACTATGTTCTGTAGCTGTGATTCCTGATTTGTGTCTACCCGAGGTAGGTTCAGCCCCGTGAGGTTTATCGCACGCTGGCGTTTCAGGGGTGGTCCAGGCTGCCGTTGCTGTTTTGTGGGGCTCCCGACCTTCCTCCTCCCTAGGAAAAACCCAAGGAAGACAGTGCAGCGCCCTGTAAAAGGGGGAGAGGACAGGAAATGTTGGCGTCATGGCATGGCTAGAATACCTAGGAAGAACTGAAGTGAAATTATTTAATTGTAAAGACTGGAGTCTTTTTTTTTTCATTTTCTTCTCTAAAGAAAGCAAAAGCTGTACAATTGAAAGGGGTTTGGCGATTCTTTCTTTTTGAAAAGACTGCAGGTAAAATTGCTATATAAAATTATATTCTATTACATTTGCTCAGAACTTGGAGCCTCTGTAATATATACCATCTGTTTAACTTATAAATGTCAGAGGCCTTCCCAGCAGATTTCACCTGTAATATATTTAATGTATGGCACTTATGCATAGCCAAAATTACCCCTCCTAAATAAGTTTCAGCAGGGATTTACAGCCCTTGTTACAAGAATAGTTCATGCTGGCATGTGGTGTGAGTTTACCCAAGTGGACTGAGATGAAGGGCAGCGTTACCTCAGATCTTGATATGATTATTTGCCCATCTGTGTAGTCCCTCTTTGAATATTACCAGAATAGGAAATATAAAATGTCTTAGAAATGTCAAAGTCTTTAATTAAAAAGTAAACAAAACCGTGAAATCTGAAGCTAATATTATGGGGGGAAATAAAAATAGGAACGAAAGTATAGGTAAGGACTGTGATATGATTAGTCAAATGCCAGTGAAGCCAAACCTCAAGCTCTGAGACTACTCCATGGGAAGCGGTTAAAGTGGTCGCTGCACTGCTCGCTTGCTGGGTGCTGGGATTGCCAGCAGGGCTAGGAATGATTCGTTTGGGGTTTGTTTGGGTTTCTTCTTTTTTTTCTGAGACACTAAAACTGAGAGGCTGGAACAGGAGAGGTGGTTGGGATGTGCACGGCAGCTCCTGGGGCTCCCTGTCTCCCTGTCCTTGGCAGGAAAGGAGCCAAAAAGGAGCAGGTCCACTCCCTGCCACAGCCTGCCTGGGCAGCGGCGGCTGGAGCCAAACCTCAAGCATTGTGTTCCCCTGTGTTCCCACCCCCACTGAGCGTGATGAACCACAGAAGCAGGCGGGTGTGAGAAGCCTGGTTGCGATTGCTATTTCATCGATGAGCATTTCAGTCCTGTTCTCTCGGCGGTGTCCTGGGCTGCCGAGGCAGGGCAGGAGCCAGCCCTCCGCGCCCTGCACCACCGGTGCCTCCCGCACCTTGCGCCAGGGCGGCTGTCCCTGGCCGCAGCTCCCAGCCAAAGAAAATACGCCCCAAAAGGCAGAAAGGTTAGCTCATCTGTTGCTCATAGCTTGCAGTCTTTGTTCACAACGGCTACTATATTGGGAGTTTTCTTGGAATACGCAGTTATAAATGGTAATGGGAGTTCTCAGAAATATCGTTTCAGCTCCCCGTACTTGTAACAGATGCCAGTGCATTCGGGCTCTCATCGCAGTTTCCAACCTTGCCCTCATCTTTGAGGCACTCCGCTTCCTTCCTCCCCGCAGACAAAAGATGTTGGGCTATAAAATGCAGGGGACAGTGATCTGGCAGAAGAACGAGGTTTGTCAAATGTGTTTCAACGCTTGTCTCCCAGGAGATGCTCGTTAGCCAACTTGAAGTGACTGCGTTTGCATGCAACACCGAAGGACAAACGTGCCTTTGAAGTGGTCAGCCTGCAAACGTCCCGTGCTGGTTCAAGGGAAAGGATGACTTTTTTTTTCTTTTTTTTTCCCTATAGAAAATGGAAAGTAAAATGGATTTGACAGGAGTTTTTCTGAAAGCAAACCAATTAACAGAGAAAAAGTTCTTTATTTAGAAAATGTCGTTGGCTATTCGAGAATAGAGAAATGGGAAATGAAAGGGATATCACACTTCAATTTTAACTAGCAGTTTGCAGTCACTTTCTTTGGATATCCTCTTTCCTAGCTGATATTTCCTCTGATTTATGCCGCTGCGAAGTGGATCATTTCAGTAAGTTTTATGTAAGTCCACTTGGCTCTTTTACAGTTCTCTGCATGTTTCAATATATTCCACTGTTAAAAATTTTAAAAGTAGGTGGGGAAAGAGGAAATTTCTGGTTAATATATAACAATTTCTGAAGTCAATATGCCTGGACTCAATTTTTCAGGGCATTTTTCCAGACATCTAATGATGTCAGAAAATAAAAATAGCCAACTAGCAGGACCTTTCCTACAAACTCCTCTGCAACCCACCAGAAGTGTCATGGCCCTAATCAGGTCCTTTTCCACCATCATTGAGGAGAAACTGAAAAAACTGTCACAGGCACACAGGAAAAATAGAAGTGTTGTATAAAACTGCTATAGATGACTAAATCTTTTATAGCATAAAGAGTTGAAATTAATATGTGATCTTTTGGTAACATCAGAATAGTCATGGTTGACCAAATGGTCTAGATGGGCTTTGCTTATGAGAATACTGGAAACTTCAGCAGAGCATTTGTATTCATTTACAGTTGGCCACAGGAACGTCAGCAATCTTGGCACAGACTGTTATTACTGCTACTACACACACTGTGGACAAATAGAGGTACGTCTGGAACCAGTGTATGCAGTCCCAGGGGTTTCAGGTACGTTCCCATCCAACTGATGAGAGAAAAATCTTGGATTTGAAAAAAAATACTATTCATTTCTGAACATGCGTACTTTGGACCATAAAGAAGAAAAGCCTCACGCTGTTGATTTTTATAGAGTTCAACTAATGGAAAAATAAGTAGGTGGAAAATGGGAATAGAAGACCTGAGATGGGACTGTTTTTCAGTCCTTGTTAAGTCTCTGGCTTTTGAGGAAATGTAGTAAGAGGATGTGCATCTTAAAAAGAGTGCAACTTGTTGGTTTGCCCGTGAGATTTATTACAAGCTCTTCTCGGCCTCACTAAGCGATAGGACAAGGGGCAACGGGTGCAAATTGGAGCACAGGAGATTTCAGGTTAATGTGAGGAAAAACTTTTTTACTGTGAGGGTGACAGAGCACTGGAACAGGCTGCCCAGAGAGGTTGTGGAGTCTCCTTCTCTGGAGACGTTCAAAACCCGACTGGACGTGTTCCTGAGTGATGTGCTCTAGGTGGCCCTGCCTTGGCGGGGGGGGGGGTTGGACTAGATGGTCTTTCGAAGTCCCTTCCAACCCTTGTGATTCTGTGATTCTGTGTGATTCTGTGATCGTATTTAAAGAATTTCTATCTTATTAGGATATTGGGTTGCCCAGAGAGGTTGTGTAGTCTTTATTCTTGAAAGTTTTTGAGACCAAACTGAATAGCTCTGAGCAATTTGGTGTGAACCCACTTGGAGCAGGAGGTTAGCCTAGATACCTCCCCAGGTCCCTTCCAAACTGAATTATCCTGTGAAGCTATCGAGCAGACGAAAAAGAATTATTTTTATTTCACACTTTTAGGCAAAATCTTGTGTGTTTGTGTGTGAGAAATGCTTTTCTTGATAGAAAGCAAGGTCTTAACTGGATTCATATATAATTTTACACACCTTCCAGGAAACGTTGCTGAAAATATCATATCAAACCACCTTCCATTTCATTTACAGCCTTCTATGATTTTAGGTGTGAATGAAAATATTACAAAATGTGGAAGTTAAATAAATGACGAAACACAAGAACAGTTAATGACTGAGTAGCTTGGCAGATGAAGTAACAGCATAGTGTGAACTATATTAGCTTTGTAGGTTGAGTTACGCATATTGTTGATAATACTCTCTGCAGGATCAACATTTTGGGCCCTGCAGTTCTTGCTAAAGCAGAAGAGTCAATCTGGAATAATTCTGGGACCACCTCATTCATCCGACCTATGATTTATGCCAGCTGCCAAATGTTCTTTATGAAATTCTTACTCATGTCTTTATTCATTCTTATTTTTGGTTTGGCTGATAAGACAAAATCTGCGCTGCTAATCCTTATAGGATTTTTCTGTCAATTACTTTGTGTTATTATTACTTATACATGCTTCCAATAACATATCTGAAGGAAAAATGGATGTGTAAGAGCCTGAATCTGAAATCTTATGCTTGGGCCATTCATAATATTTGAAACTCTTCAGTAAACCATTATTTTGATTGGCCAAAGCTATTAGAGTGAGCATAGGGAAGAGGCTCCATATTCTTGCCCCCATGTGTGCATACACCTCGTGTTAACCTGACTGCAGCCCTCCACAAAGGTAACAAGACACATAGTAGCTTAGCAGCTGAAAGATGAGTAAATTCAACAGTGAAGGAAAAATGAAATTAGGTAAAGGGAAAAAGCAGCCCATAATTTAGTGATTCAAAGTCACTTAGACCTCAGCTGGTTTGGGTTTGAACACAAGAAAATGAAACTAAATGGGCTTTATGTGAAATCTGTTCCATCTGGTTCAAAGAGAAAGCCAAACTTTTTGTTGTCTGGTTAGCTATGAATTTTTCAAATATGTTTTTCATAGATCCGTTCTGAGTTTATTGTGGCACCTTCCAGAGGTCACGGGAGAAGAATAGATTAAATTACCGTTCTTGTACAAAGAGAGGAGTGTATACAGTCACTGGAGTAATCCCAGTCTACTGACTTCCCAACCTTTTGTGGTTGTTTCGAATAGCAAAGTGAAAATCTTCATTTGCATTTCTTTTGCCTTTGGATTTTTCCAAGCAAGTAATCAATTTTCCCTTCACCTGCACAGAGCTACCCAAATTCTCTTATTTCGTAACATTGATTTATTTTATAATACTAATACTAAAAGGATCCACAATGAGGTAAAGTCAGAGCAACTCCAGGAGATGCTTTATGGTTTTTGGGTCCTTAAAAAGCACATGAACAACATGACAGAAGAGCCCCATGTCATTCTTGGACAGGTTAAATCTAATGGACTGTAATTCAAATGTGACAGGTTGGCGTATTTTGGGCTGTTGTTGGCATTTAGTAGAGCACATGAAATTTTGATAAAAGATTATCTAATCTTTATAAGGAAGGTGTGAAGCAGAGAAGATGGACTAGAAAGCTTGAAGGAAAGAATACCTTGTATTCTTACTGTTTTCCTATGATTCTTTAATGTTCAGGGCCTGTCCTGTCTCTTCTGGCCACGTGAAGAGATAGTAGAGCAAATATATTTAAACTGTTTGAAGTATGTATTACTTATTCATTAAAAATTAGTGTCCTATGATTTAGAAAGAAGTAGACCTAGGTTTAGGTACCCAACAGCTCCTGGAATTGACATAAAGTTTACTTTTGAGAAAGAATTTGCAATACGTGTCATTTTAATGGTTGATTCTGAGATTAGGATTTTGCCTTATGAATTCACTGCACAAGAGATGGAGAAATACGTCTTAATACAGATGGCGTAATATGTGTCATTTTTTTAAGCTATAAATTAGTTCTGAGTTAAAATAAGAATTACTTGTTTCTGAGCTTGATCTCTGTCATTTTCAGAACTGAAAAACAAAATTACAAAAAAATCCATGCCCCGGGACTTTTCAGTGCTCAGAAGAAATTGCTTTTGGGACTGAGAGACACTCCTTTGCACCTGCCCGTGGACAGAAACTTGCTCAAGTGCTAGAGGTGAAAATAATGGAGAATAATTCTGTTTCTTGAAGTAACATTCTAGTATACTCTGAAGTTTTAAATTTCAGAGAAAGTCGAAAGGATTACATTATTGAATAGACACAGGCAGAACGCTAATTGATTGCATCATATCCCTGCCAAATTATCACATGGGTTCTCACTCCCATATTAAGTGTACTTGTGGGTATAAATCTACATATGTGTAATATCTACATGTATATATGTGTGCACATGGGTGTCTGTAAGATGAAACAGTCTATATGCTTTTTCCCGGTTTATGCCCAGCACATCCACTTAATTATTCAGTGAGGGCATACACTACCAAGTTCTTGGACCTTTTTCTTTTATTTCTTTTTCTTTGTAAAAGCTTTGATACTTTTTGACACTGGTTCATGTAGTCAGTGGAGTACATTTAATGGGCCAAAGGCATTTTTATTACCCTTTAAAATGTTTAACAGAGTTTCTCTATAATTTCTCAACATGTTCTATTTGTTTATTTCTGTATATTTTTGGTATAAAGAGGTAACATTGTGGTGTTAGGTTTTATTACCTTGGCACTGTCACCATTAAAGATGTATCAATCCTTCCATTATGTGACCATATTTTTACGGGTTTATATTCTGGACATGGAACTTCATTCCCAGTAGGTGTCCCAATACAAATGCCCCAGTAAGATGCAAATAATTTTCTTTAACTAAGTTTAAATGAAATTCGTTTGACAACTTTTAAGTGGCACAAAATCTGTTTCGAACCTTTTTTTTTTCACAAGAGCAATAGAAAAAAATACAGTTTTTATTTGAACAGTTAGGGGATTGATCCATCACTTCTCAAACATTTCATTATCTAAATTGTAATGGGACATAATCTGAGACAAGACTGAAGGTTCAGGCTCCAGAAGTGACATTCAGTTAGTGAATAGCTTAGCCTTACTTTTACCATTATGTGAGAAATGCAAAGGGACTGGACACTGAATATAAAGAAATAGTTGTTTCATACAAAACAGATGAAAATGGAAGTGCATAGAATCTGGTTTTTTTCCTCATATACTACAAATGGGGAAAATAATACACTTTAGGTCTTTTGAGTTTAAAATAACAGCAACGTATTAGTCACTAAAATCATATGCATTGTCTGTGTTTCTGTTTGCACCTCTGATTATCCCTTTATTTTCACGTGTGGGTACTCTGCCAGTTAAATATTGTCATTTGTACTTGATTCGGTGTAGATTTTTGCAGACGATCAATCCAATCCTAATAACTGGTCAGGACTTCCTTATAAAGTCCATAAGAAGGAACTGCACTGAAGTGCTGGTTGCTTGTATGCAGAAGTCAGACATCAATATCTGAGTTTTTTAAGTATAGACATCTTCTTAATTCAGTGAGTGTGAGCGTAGTAGACCACCTTCTGGACATCTGGTGGGTGGCAATGCAGGCTCATTTTTACTGCCCAAGTTCCAGTCTGTTGCACAGCGCCACAAAAAGAAATGGTTCATGGTTAAA
This sequence comes from Psophia crepitans, assembly GCA_013399095.1. NCBI lineage: Eukaryota > Metazoa > Chordata > Aves > Gruiformes > Psophiidae > Psophia > Psophia crepitans. The sequence goes on along the minus strand of VWZZ01004465.1, from coordinate 1,290,113 downwards.
ACAACTCAGAGTCAGGTTTCGTTTCTGACTCTACTGAGCTTTACCTTTCAGTAGGCAAAGGGGCAGCTACAGCAACAAGCTCCTCAGCATTTGGAATCTCTTTCTCACCGCTATGTGTATTTTGCAAGTTGGTTTTTTTTTTTTCTTTTTTTTGCAAAGATGGCATAGGAAGAGGCCAACAGCACTGTTATCCTGTAGTCTGCAAGTCCTCCTCCCAAATGGTGCTCAGAAGCTGGAGCTCTGCAGATGGAGAAAACCAACAGATCTGCCGTTTGACCCTAAACTGTTTCACCCCTTCTTTTATCGTATGCAGAACACAGAGGTTCAAACAGATGCTAGTAAGATCAGTGGCTGAGTCCAACACTACGCTAAAATGATAAATATGGCAACTATATTACAGAGCCCAGCACATTATCAACAATCAGGGACAGTATCTGGGTACCAGCACCCAACTTGTCCAAAGATTCCCAAGAGTTCAAGGCAGTTAAAAGCCATTTTTATTTTCAGTTGCTCCAGACAAGGCCCACCAGTGATTTCAAGTTCAGTGCTGTTCCTAAATATGGGATAACTCATTAAAAAGGTCCAGGGCTTGGAAAGAGACCAGCATCAAAGATATGTTTGCTGCGGTTCTGGTCTTACTGAAGATGGCTCCTCCCTGTTGGAACAAAATGGTCAAGGTATATCCATTACATTTTAGATGCCTTCTGATGGCACAAACAAATCATTGCAGAATTGGTGATGCATGTCATTAACATACATGCAGCACGTACAAAATTTATAAACATCTGTATAGGTATACAGGTAGATACATACATATATAGGTATCCTAGAAGTTAGGAGTGGTGCGTAGGAGGCCATTATATAGTGCATCTTACTCAGTTTGCAGAATCAAGCATCACTTGTGCATCTGTTCTAGGAGAAGCTGATGGAAAATAAGTAGGTTGCAGTCAGTTACTCATACTACATGATATTCTAAACTGATGACAGATAAGTACAATAACAACTACTTGTTTTCCCTGTTAATGATTTACCTTTCACACCTTTGGTCAAACACCATCCCCTCTGGAGTGGCACAAAGCCTTGTTCTACATAAGAATGAGCTTCCCCATAAAGCTGGGGGACCGTGCACAGACAAGAAGCGAGTCAGAAGCTCCTCCTGTTTGTTACTGGTTTCCCTGCCTCAGGAACAGCTATAATCCTTGCCTGTCCTTGCATGTTTGGGATCTGCAGTGTGGAATATAATGCTTCATAAATCACAGCGTATCAACTTTTGCTGATTGTTTAACTGCTGGACCCAAAAGTCATGTGCTGTTGGTGAAGAGCCAGCCTGAGCCCAGGCAAGTGAAAGAAGCCATCAGGTTCCTGCTGACATTTGGAATCTGCCATCTCAGAAACCGTCATTTTTAATGCATGACTGAAAGCCTTATTTCAATTAGGGGTCAGTGCCATTGGCTACCAGCTGTGATGCTGTGGAGTTTGCTGTGACAGGGTACTCCCTTTTCCCAGACCAGAGTCTCCACTCAGTCTCTTGACAGTCTGCCAAGCTTTGCAACTGGAATGTGTGAAGTTCGGTTTAGAAACAGTTTCTTTCCATCATTCGTGCCTGTTTTGATCTGTATGCGAAACAGGTTTCTACTTTTGTTATAGGATTCTTGTTCATTCTTGGCAGATTTAAATTCATTATATAATCCAGCCTCATCAGATGACTGCCTAGGAATGAGTTGCAGATGGATCTCCCGAGATACAGAATTCCTTGCTACAGCCATGCATTGGTGACTCGGTAGCCACCGCTATAGGACCAGAGTGGTGGCAACAGAGGCATCATGAATTTGATAAAACAAAAACCAGATGTAATAGACTCTGAAGGTGTGTGATACAGAACTGGTCTCCCATACCTCAAGAATGATGGGGAAAGCATTTTTCCTGGCACAACCACGCTGTCATGGTAATCGTTTCCTGCCGAAGAATGACTAGGGACTATCTTCCCTGAGGATAGTCATAGCTATTGTCAGTATTAGTCTGGCTTCTCCATTTACACACTGCTGTGCTGTAAACAGACTCTGTCTGGCTGACGTACTGCTAAAATATGTTACATAGCTCCTCTTGCAGCTAATCTACCAAAGATGACCACTGATCCAAGCTAATGGATGAGGCCCTTTCATTTGACGGGCTTTGAAACTAGTCTGGACTTTCACTCCCACTGTTGGCATAATGAGAAAGAAGTTACAGGTGGTAATGCTCATGGGGGTGCCAACTGCTGTGCACTTCAAAACTTGGAAAGAACTTCTGAGAAAACTGCCATGACGTATTTTCCATCCTTTTTTCCTCTTTCTTAATAATAATCTACAAAAGACAGCTGGCTGCTACTGCTACCAGCAAGCAGTGCAGTGGCAAAGGACATTAAACAGCTTAGGAACCTCCATTCAAAAGTGCTCTGAAAAAGCTGGCTAAATGGCTACTAGACTCTGGAGATACCTGATCTCTCTAGGAGCTTCCCTACTTGGTGTTAAGTTCTCCAGGTGCCTGTGGTTGTACTTCTGAATCTTTCACCCTAATCTTCACAGGACTGAGCAACCCAGCTGTTAGCATGGAAGTGAAACACAAGAAGATTTTTTAACAGTGCATTTCTCCCCTGATGTCCTCAGGAACAGTTGATCTTGTAGCATAAGCATCCCCAAAATGGAGCACAGTTGGCTGTGCAAGCCACTTCAAAGGAGTATACAAGTATAAGTGGAGCTGGCAGGTTTTGCCATCACTGGTTGTACCTACTTCCATAAATTGTGATTCCCTCAAAAAACCCCCAAACCCGAACAATAAAAAGCCCCACTAGTGGTTTTACCCAGTTTTAGGCACTCTCAGAAAATGCCTGATACATACTGAAAGGATTAGGTTCCTTGCTAAATGAAGTCATGGCTGCCACTGCCTTTTAAAACATAGCTGGAAGAGAAAAAGGCCTTAATTTCAATTATAGCATCCTAGTCAGATTATTCACCAAGTGAGAGGATGCCTTCGTTTCTTCCAATACTGAGGGGAATCCAAGATTGGAATGTCCTATCTCTGAACACCATCCCAGAGTCCATCCTATACACCTTCATGTTTTGTTTGTTTAATTTGCCTCTGAACAAAATAAAAATAAAAATTCCAGATCCATTGTCCCAGGTGAGATGTGTGACTTTTTAGCCTATAGAGCAGAACTTCAACATGTGAAGAGTCTTGGAGTCTCATCTCATTATCTCAGATCATTTGTGTATTTCACAGCAACCTGTCCTTGGACAAGTTGCACAGCTGAGTCCTTCAATGTGTGCAGGCGGGCCTAGACCTTCTTCCTTCCCTCTGAAATCCATCTTCGATTGTTGAATGAAAGGAGTCCTACTTAAGATGACTACCTTTGAAGTAAAGGATTCCATCCTCTGAGCTTCCTCCCTCTGTTGGGGCTCTGCTCCTTTCACTCCAGCTCTGACATCCCAAACTCTCTTGCTCCATCGTGAGGTACCTGCTAGAGCGTCTGTTTTCCCACGGGGTGTTACAGACCAAAGTCCTTCACTGTGTCCCTAGTTATCTAGCTCAGCTGGTAGAGGTCAGTCCCTGAATCATATCCTGGGATAGAGATCATTACGCTCTGTGGGTTTAACCATGGTGACAGGAAGGACTCTTCTTAGTCCACCACCACATTTTGCAGAGGCAGGCATAAATTTACCCTTAGCTTTGTTAAGGGTTGATACCCTTAACATTGATACCAATGTTTATCAACAGTTCTTTAAGCAGATGTTAGTGTGTGTGATGGATGGACTATAGACAGTCCTATAACCAATCCTCACTAAATTATTTGCAGGTTTCTCTTGTAGATCACTGGTTGGCAAGAAGTTTTCCAAACCTGACAAATACATTATATGGATTGTCTTGAGGATAATAAATAGAAGAACATCTGTGCTTAATACTTTTCTGCCTTTCAGAAATTCTCTGCATTCCACAGATGTGAAATGAGATCCTTCGTAAGTGAACAGTGTTTTTGAATTTCTTCCACATCTAAAGAGGTTAAGAACCTGACGATCACAATCAAAACTCTTGGAAGACAAGGCTTCTTTGGCTATTAGATGAAGTAATTAAATTTAATAGTAGTGGTCGCTGTATAAAAGATCCTGACGTATTGGTCATAGTTTTTGTGATGGAAAACCAGTGTTAAGGGATCTAAATATGATACTGGTACATATTGTGTTAGATGGTTGGATATGCATGTAGCAGCTAACAGAGGGTTTTATAGGTCTTGGTGTTGTGATTCCCACTCTGGTTATTAGGGGTGCTCAGAGTTTTTGTTTCAGATAACTCCAATTATCAAGAGTGTCAAGAGCAAGTTCAACAAACTTGGCTTGGCAGACAGGAGAGACAAATTGGGGAATGAGTATTATAAATTATATAAACCTCAGCCAGCTAATTCATCACAAATGGAAAAGCAGAAGGAGACATTTGGATGTTGAATTTTGTGCTAGGGGTGGGTCGCGTCTTGCCTTGAGACAGAGGGCATGTTGTAAAGGGTGCTTTGAATTGTTTTGAAGGCCATATGCTAAGATTAGTCATTAATAATTGATTTTTTTCAATCTCATTTCCAGGTAACAGTTGTTGAGTCATAAAGTGGAGCAGAAAAAGCAATATGCCACAACACTTCCATAGCCCGGCTTGTGTTCTTTACCATATGTGAAAGACAGCGAGGTCACCCTGTGCAGTGTGTACCAGTTTTGGCACACCCTGAGACTAACTCTTGGCGTACAGTAAGTCCACATGCTCAAGGGCGAGGACACTGTTGGTGTTGCCCAAAAGTTCTTAGAGAATTTTGTTTTAGCCAAAGTTTAATTGTGTATAGCCTTTGATTCAGATAATTAAACTGCCTTGTAGTAATTTACAAGGGACAGAGAGTTTCCTCTATATACTTCCACTGTGGAAGATGAAACAGGGGCTTCTACTGCTAAAAGGCTAGGTAGCAGCACAAGACCTCTTCAGCATGGGCTGGAACACAATCCCCACTGAATTTCCAAATCTGGCAAATTAGTCTTTTAGCTTCCTGCCAAGTTGCTGACTTGATGGGAGATTTTCCAGGACTCTTCACCTCTACAACTATAAGCAAACCAAGAAACAAGGTCTTTTACATAATGGGGACAGCTTTCTGGCACAGGAGGAGGGGAAGAATGAGGTACGGTCGGCAACTCAAGCTTCAGCATAGCACTTATTTTCTGGTGAGAATACTAGCTTGGCAGATCAGGCATACTGGGCTGACGTTCTTCACTTGGTGTTTCTAGTCTTGTCATCTGGCTGATTTGAAATGGAGGAGGGTTTTTCTTCCGAGGCCAAAGGCTGTGTGCTTTGCTGGGCTAAACTCCTTGCCTCAGCAGCTGTCAAACTGTGAGGACACCAGTGACTTTGTAAACTACACACCATAGCAGTACAAAAGGAAGCTTGTTGCCATGTGGCCGGATTTTCCTTGAGTATCTTTTTCTGAAGGCCTTGGCTTCAAAACCCATTGTTAGGCATATTAGGAACCCAGATTTTCCATTTGACAGATATAGCTGATGTTCTTATCAAAGATCTGCTTCGTATGTATCAGAATTTTTCAATATTTTTAACATTGTTGAACCATCCACAACCAGTCACTGCTTTTCCAGTCACAATGAGGACTTTTTTCAGAGATTGTGCACATTTCAGATCCATGCATATGAAATTGCTTTTTGTGTTAGCCCTTTGTGGTCCCCTAGAAGCAATTCTCCACTCTTCTGGGTTGAAAACTACTTGTCTGCATGTATTGCTGCACTGGGTTGGGTGAGCTCTTTTTACCAGGAATAAACAATTTCAGGGAATGAATAAGCTGTCAGAAGCAGCTTTCGTAAAAAAGAGCAAAGTCAGGGAAAGCACAGAGCTATGAAGGTTCTTTTTGTCAATGCTTATATTCATGGTTTGTAAAAATTTAATTCAGAATGTTAATTTACTAAAAAAAAATAAAATAAATCCATTCAGACACTGTGCATTTGTCACTTGTGAGCCAGAAGGTGACAATCCTGGTATTGTCCTGTCTCGCAGCCCAAGAAAAAACAACTTTTATCATATGAAAAATTATTTTATGTACCTAAAATATTGCAATATTTTGGGAGGGAGGGAGTGTTTGTAATGCCTTGCTATCTTACAGTTAGCACAGCAATCTGTCCCTTGATGGTTTCACTTTTAGCAGATGCAAAGAAAATAAGAGGAGTGCATCTGATGCTGAGGTTATGGTAAGATCAACTCCCAAATGACAGTGAGTTCAAAGTAAGATTCCTGCCATATATTTCTTATCTGTTAGCATCTTTCTGTGTGACAGACCAGAGCTCTTTTTGTCCAGGTCCTGTGCTAACGCATGCAGAGAGTCCCTTTCCCAGTGAATGTATACCTTGAACAGAGAAGACAGATGGGTGGGAGGGGAAATGGGGCCATGGTAATGGAAGCACCTTGGCCAAGCTGTGCAGCAGCCACTGCTAGAGCTGGCCACAGCATCCACTTTGCCTGACTGGAAAGGCAAAGCTGCTGGCCTTCCCTGAAGATGTCACCTTTAACTAATGCCAAGTATTTATTTAGGTTGATTTCCTTACCTGGAGATTTTTATTTTATATAGCCAGGAGGTTCAGTGATGTGGCTGCAGAAGAGGATCAGAAAGCTTTTCTGATGTTTTGTGCTTTCATGGACCTTTCTGGTGGCAGGTGCAGGTAGCTAGGCTGAGGGAGAAAGCCAAAGGGGGACCAAATATGAAAAGTTTTTGGGTCTTTTGGTGTGGATTTTTTTTTGTTTTTTTTTTTTTTTTTCTTTTTTTTCCCCCAGAACAGAACAAAAGAAAATGCTGTCAGTACTAGATTTTTTTATTGGATTTTTTTTGGTGGTTGGTTGTTTTTTTTAAAATTTATCCTACTAAATTTTATGGCAAAATACAAACTGCATGGTCTGACCTTTTATATATTATTCATCAATGTTTTTCATACCCACTGCTCCCTAAGAAGAGCCTTATAAGTCAAATAAAGCACTTTGGCACACTGGAATTATTGATGTTCACTACAAGCAGAGAATAAAAAAGGAACATTTCACAAGCAGTGGTGGCCTACAAAATGGCAAGAAAGAAAATACAGGTAGCTGATCCGGGCAGGTGATCCATGCCCTGTTCTTGCTCCCAAATCTGCCAAAAAATCTGTTGTAAAAGAGTCCTCAGACAGGCACATAGGAACAGCTTTTGGCTCTGTCATTAGTCGAGTTTGTACAATGTCAGGGTTGATGTCTCTGGGAGAGGTATAAGCATTTGAGAGGCATCAGGACATCTATGTGCGTGTGGGGAAAGGCATTTCTTCCTCAGTTTTGCAAGCAACCAGACAAAGCTCTGGAGCCTGAAAGCCACAAAAGGCCAAAAAGATGAGTATTCTGCACCAGAGAGTTTTCTCACAAGGCAAGTCTTGTACAGGCTGGAGAGAGCTCTGCCCAGTCAGCCCCACAGAGTTATAAAGCCTCTCTGAAACATGTCCAGGTGCTCCCTAGCAAAGTTTCAGGCAATGTTCTACAATGGTCCCTGGAGCAGAGGAGCTGAAAGGAAGGAGCTTTGGAGGCGGGGTGATAGCCCAAACTAAGCGAAGAACTGTTTTGTTTGTCATTTTGCCCAAGGTTTAGAATTGAAAGAAAAGGCTTTGACCTGTAAGAAACCCTGGGCGTGGTGGACAGCGTTTCCTGGGCTGAGGGAAACGGGCGAGCTGCCCTGTCAGCTGCCTTGGGCATGGATGAATAAATACATGGTCTCTGGCTGAAAAGTGATTATGATGGGAAATATTTCGGATGGATTAATGCTTAATGATTTTCAGGGTTACTTAGGTGCTTTTGTTTTAACGTTTCAGAAAAATTGTTCTTAAGGGCTGCTATGCAATAAAAGTTGCTGATGCTTTGGGACAAGCAAAATTTTACTTAGAAGATTTACATTTTCTAAATTCTATAAGCACAATCTAGCATGGCAGGGTCCACTGATGAGGTGACGCATCATTTGCTGAAATGTGCAAATCCTAACAGATGAAGACAGCATAACTTGAAAGGCTCCAGAAGTGAAGCATCTTAATACGCCTGCAATATGCTATGTAGAGTATGCAGCACCAAGGCAGTGCGTGTTTGAAAGCACACAGAGGTGCATGTACCTGTGTGCATACTTTCTACCGGACAAAAGTGCAGGCTTTTCCTTTATGAGCATGAAAATCCCCATCAGATAGGTAGGCAGCAGATGATACTGGTCCTAATACTACGGCTGTAATGATTGCCTCTGTCTTTTGTGCTGAAGACCTTTTTTTCCTTCCATTAGAAAAGCTCAAGTCCTTTCCTTAGGCCAGGATGTGTGAGTTTTATGCACCACCCTGACTTCTTGAGGGAAACGTCTTTTTTTTTTTTTTTTTAAGTAATTCATATTGAAATATACATCCAAATCCCTCTCAAAAAAGAGTGAGAGCTTTCCAAAATAGCCTAAAACTTAATCCAGCATGAGGGAGTCTCCTCTATATGGGAGCATTTTGGAAGGGCTGTAGTATTCCCAGCTCTTTTTTTTGCATGGTACTGCCGATAAAACATGCAAGGTTTTGTGATACTCCAGCTCAGAAAATCCAACATCACACATCTCAGAGAAGAGCACCCTGTGTGTGCAGAGGAAGAAGTCTATGCAAGAAGGTTTTGTACAGGCTTCCCAGCAAGGAGGAATTTTAGTCTGTACATGCCTTACACTCTCCTCATTATTTCACAGTATAACCTTGCTTTCTTTTCACAGCCCGGCCATTTCTCTTTCAGCTGCTTGAATTTGGCATTTCCCCACAGCCACCCCCAAGTTTACGTCTGGGTTGGTACATTGCTTCTTAATGTACATGCCCAGAGAACAGATCATAGGACAGTTTGGGTAGGAGGGGACCTCAAAGATCATCTAATTCCACCCCCCTGCCATGGGCAGGGACACCCTCCACTAGACCAGGTTACCCAAAGCCCCATCCAGCCTGGCCTTGAATGATGACACCATCTTCTTGATTCTCAAAGCAGCATATCATTTCAAAGTTTAAAAATCTATCTAATCTAGACTTTTCCAAAATGCTCATATTTATAATGATGCAACAGCACCCTTGGAAAACTTCTGCCAATACATAACCACTAAATTTCTGTAACAGCTGTTCTGCTCCAAACCTGCTGTGCATCTGGGCTTCACACGGAGAGGTAAATGGGAAGTAGAGTATGATTTACCTGACCAAACGGCTGCTACCTGTTTTCCTGCCTCTCCTGCCTCCTACCTGTGGCCATCAGAATCATCTGGAAATGGAACTTGCTGTTTGTCAGGATTTCTTATCTCCTGATCCACAGAGTCTGGTCACGCTGTTTGTCCCATCTATGCTACTTGGAAGAACATGAGGACTTTTTATATTTCAAAATGTCTCTTATGAAGAGGGACAGAAATAAGCTGTGGATGCACCCATACATTACTTTTCACCAGGGAGATGAGCAATACATTTCTTAAGGGCTTGTGACTTGTCTATGGCCTCCTCTGACATGCACACTTTCCATATAGAATGATTTTGGCTCAGAAAGTATCATTATTTAAAATAACGTCATTTATTACCTGGGCTATGACTGACAACGATCTGTTCCCTATTTTAGCCAGATTTTAAAACTTCACTGAACTCCACTGCATGTACGTGTCTCACGCTGCTGCTGTCTCACTTCGGAGTGTGTGGGAGATGCTTCAGGATAGCTTACATGGACGCTGCGATGGCAGAGAAGAAACTTCATTACGATTTGGAAAGGAGATTGTTTTAATCCAGGGGACAATAGTAACATCTTATAAATTGTAAGCATCTGGTCCAAAGAACAAATCTAAAACATTACATTATCACTACCAGGAACTGTAAAATGAGAGTCTGCTTTAGTAGTCCTCAGCAGTACTTTCTTCTGGTAAACGTTGCAGCGTTGGTAAAGGGAGTGTATATTTATGGAATAGCTTTGTCTTTCAAGGGATCAGTTTAACTCTGATGAGGCTCATGTCTGCAAAATAGAGAATTTCAGCAGGGAATTTGAAGACAGTAGTATCCATTATTACAAACAGTAATGTTTCATGCCTGAGTGCCTTTATATATGTGCTAATTGGCAATAAGTGACAGTCTTTTGCTTAGCCAGCTAATCCTGAGGGTAATCTCATTATTTTCTCATGATTTAACAAGGAATTAGAATCCTAAACAGTGCTAAAATGCATTCAAAAGTATTTGACCTTGACCAAATCACAGCTTTTAGTTTAATTTTTTTTTTCATTCCCTGCAGAGATTTGATAAACCACAGAAACTGGCCATGAGTTTTGCACCTGCTATAACTTACTGCTTGGTACTATTTGGAATTTGTCTTGTGCCTTTTGTGAGACACCCAGGCATATTTATGCCAGTCCACCCAGCACAGTCTGTTCCTTTCACTGCTCCAGTATAAAGTGTCTGTTGCTTTTAAATTCAATGACTTTCAGAACACTTTAACAGAATACATTTTCTTGAAAAGAAAAAGACAGGAAGTCAGCAGTGCCTTGTAGTAACTTGTTTATACTCCAGTTATAGTTGGAGAAGTTCCTTGTGGACTTAAATGTCCTCAGCTTTCCCCAGCCAGGGCAAATTAAGAGAGATAGCTTGTCCCTGGGACCTTGAGAGAGTGTCAACTTTCATTGTTTGCATTTATGGTATGTAGCTTTTGTGTGCAAAATAATAAATTGGGGAATGAGCTCCAGTCTTGCAGCAATCTTGTGAGCCTCCCACCTGTTACCAATCTGACTGTGGGGGGACGGAGTCATGGTGGGTGGGGTATGGCTGGTGCTGCCCTCTGCTCCCTCCTGCACTGAGCAGCCCTACCTTTTCCCTGACACTATAGCCTTGCAGCTCAGCATCCTTCATTGTGGTGGGACGATGATGAGGTAGGGTGTATTTGAAGAATGGCTAAAAGCAAAGGCTGTTTGCTCCTGGTGAGTGTGCGTGTGGATGTGATCCAGCCTACTGGGCTTTCCATGGGTAGTGTGGACAACTTTACTATAATGAGCTGGTTTTGTGTTTGTTTCATACGTTGGCGTATGCTATGTCAAAACTTTAAAAGGTAGTTCTGAAGGGTAGTCTCTTTGCTTCTGTTTGCCCTTCTCAATATTCATTAATTCGGTGTGGAAGAGGAGGGAGGGAAGAACTAGCTGGGGAACTTGCCATCTCCAGCCTTGCCCACAGAGTGGAGGATTGACTAGGCTTTTGACTGGAGAGATCAGCTGAGTGGGTAAGTGCTGGTTAATGTGGCTTCTCATCAGAAATATGATGGCATAATGGGTTAGTATAAGCTAGCCAGACCTCAAAACTTTTGAATATGCAAATTGGGAAATCAGGAAATGAATCTGGAGTGGGATTTGACTGCCTGCTCCTGTCTCTTTGTCAAACTGAAATTTCGATCCCTGTTTCAAAATACCCCAAAGACAGGGTTTTGCATTGTAGATGTAGGGCCTTTGCATGTTGCTTCCCTGAGTAAAAATGAAGCTCACCTCACCAGAGCATCCCCCTTGTGCAATCTTCTGTACCGCTCCTGCATCTTTGCTTGCTGCCTAGTGCTCCTGCAAAATCTTAATGGCTGGGGATCGTTCTGCATTCAGATTAGTACTGACTGTTAGACACGTATTATTGGCTCATTTCTTGCTTGTTGGTTTGGTTTTTTCATTTCCTTGCCATAAAGTTATTTTCTTACACAGACTTTTTAATTTGCTTTTTCTTTCATCTGGAGTCTTAACGCTTTTGATTCGTATTTGCTCTTTGTTTTTGCTGGGTGGAAAAAGCTTAAGACATACTTGGCTCTAGTAGTTGTACAAATTTCAACACTGGTAAGGAATAGAAATATTTGAAACTAACCCCGTCCTGATGTATTTAGGGAGTTCAGTTACTAATAGCCATGGATTGCAGAAAAACCCCTCATTATCTGTATTTTGTTACTAGATCTTAAAAGAATAGAATTGACAATAGTTTACATGCTTGCTGGGTGACATTGGGTATTAAGCAGGAGAGAAAGCTGAGGTTTGCTTCCAAAGGATTCTTGGGAAGTGACTTTGAAACACAGCTTAAAGGGTAATTGCTTTTCCATCATAAAATTTTTAAAGGAGAGTGATTTTCCAGGTGTTTGATAAACACTTGGTTAAATAATATGTCTAAAGTGAAATGCTCAGTGAAAGCCTGTGTTCGGAAAATAACAATTGCAGAGAGAGGCAAAAAGACGGCTACTCCAATGGCGTAGCACCTCACCCAGACAGAATGTAAGGGGCTGTAATCAGAGAGTTATGGGGGTTCAGTGTTTACCCATTGCTGACTGCATCCAGAGGGGAGCTGAGACGCAATAGCAACCACTTTAAATTTTATGGCTAGGATATTAATGAATTAATTTCTTTTCTTTCTTTAACACTGTTCTCAAAAATGATTTCAGATTGAAAAATGCTTGCAGCTTTCCCCAGTCTGGAGAGAAAAACAAAACAAAACACACAGAGCCAAATGTGCTTTGGATAAATAGGACCATATTTTTAAATGCTTTCTCTGTAATGTGCCACTACCTTTAAACAGCACCACAAAGGAGGAGTAGTGCTCCTATGTAATGATAGTTGTAAGTGTGGGAGAAATGCTAGTGCTTTAATAATAGGACTAACTCCTTCAACTTCCACTCCAATGACTGTTTTGGTTATGGGTTTTTTTCTTTCCAGTAATAGTTTGGGTTTTCTCCATCTCCATCTCTACTTCCTTCCTTCCTTTCCTCCCTCCCTCAAAAAATTAAGATGAATCCATACTATACGTGCTATCTTTGGATTAACAACCATGTGTTATCTGCATTCTGTAAATCTTTGAAGGGTTAACACTGAATGAATAGACATAAAACTTTTTCCTAGAAAGATCGGTAAAAGATCGGTGTGGGGTTTTTTGTATGAAAGAAAACTGGATCTTGTGGTTGCAGGGCAGAAGAAAAAAAAATTATTCTCCAGTGCACCTTCCTAAATCTTACTTTTCTCTCTCATGGGTATATCTTTTTTCAGCAGTAAAATGAAAGTCTGTGGGAGGCAGTGAAAGACACAAGTCAACAGGGCAATCTTCTCTTGATTTCAATATTTGTGCCCTCTGAGCTTTAACTCTTGTGATCCGTGCTTTCTGCACTCAGTATAAATGTGCCCACTGAGGTATACTCGCGCCAGCCCTTTGCACCGCTTCCCTTCCACTTGAATCCCCCCAACAGGGTTTTAGTGGGGCTCAGATGCTGCGTTCAGCTTCCCGTCCACTACCTAAACCATGCTAGGGCCACACCAGCACGAGAGGCTATGGGCCAGAGGGGGCTGAGCACGAAGGGATTTGTAGGCTGCATTTCTGTAGTGTAAAACACTTTCCAGAACTGGCAGGAGCTGATGCTCTACGGTATAATTGCTTTTTCACCTTGGGAACGGGAAGTAAAATACAGAGATCTCATATATTTTATCTTTGTGTGATGGATGGCGATAAAAGGGTCTGTGCCTTACGTGCTGCTGCTTTTTATTATTATTACAATAACAGTAATAGGAAAAGGTTTAAAGGGGATTTCTATAACTCTAATGCAAGAATGATTGCATTTCACTAGCAGCAGTTCCCTCCCTGCATTATGCTCCTGTGAATGCAGGATACTGCCTAAATACTTACGGGTAGCCTGTGTGTGTTTATCAGAGTTGATAACCAAGCCTTTTCATCTGCCTAAACAAAATAGTATAAATATCACATTTAGGTGATGTCACCATATTGGTAGCAGGGGAAGAGAGAAATGTTTTCATGACAAGTCTTGTTTTACCCAAAAACCCATGAGGAAGGTACTAGACCATAATTCACTGTGCAAGAGTATGTGGTTGTTACGGCCTGGAGAGAGTTGCTCGAGGTGAAACAGGTTGGTCAGAATGAAGGGGAGCAGAGGATGAAGGCAAATAGCCCTACTAGCATGCAAGGACATGATTTATTGATGGAAAAATACTTCCTAGAGTGGCAGCTCCTCTGTTCTTGCTCTGCTCTGCTTCCAGCGCAGCATCAGGATAATGCAATGACACAATTAGCTGTGTCCTCAGTGCGTGGTTTTAGAGATGCCTGTGCCCTGTGGATCTGCTGAAACACAGACTAGTGCAAGCATTTATTAATAGGGACTGCCAACGTTTGTGTGCAGCAAGTGTATACCGATCTGCAACTTTTATCCAAGACATATTTTAGGCTCCGGGGGAGTTTTATCCTTGACATCTTGGCAGTATAAGGAGACCATTTTCAGTTTCATCATATTCTTATTATGAAATAAGAGCCATCTATTATAAGTGGCTTTATAGCTAAACACTACACTGGGAATTTTAAAAAAAAATCCGCTTTATTTCCCACCAGATGAATGTCCTGCTTTTTTTTTGGCCTGGGTCTCAGGACACAGCAGGAAGATAACTGTAATCCAGTTTCCATGTAGTGTTGTCTTGCTTCTTACAGAGTTTGGATAATTTCGCTGGTTCTTCTCCCAGTTCTTATCTACACCAGCAACTAAATGTAGCTTGTGGCATCCAATTACTCTATGGTCCTAAATTCGAAGAAATTTTTTTGTGTGGCTTTTGGTAAATACAAGCTATTTCAGTTCCTCAGCTTATATCTGTCAATAAAGCCCCCTAAACCCAAGCAATGTCCTAACAATACGGCTGGGATGCATGGTCCCATCTCCAGTCGCCTTTGTAAAGGACATAATGACATAGGGATCTCAGCATCTGAACTGTTCCAGGAGAGTGTTTGGGATAAAAGGTGCTAGTGGGAAACTCAGGATCTCTCTCATGAGAAGTCTGAGGTAGGACAGGGAAATTTTTCATGGCTCCTCTTGAAATTGTTCTGTTGTGTATGGAGTAGCTGGATTGACTGAGCTGGGGAAGGACAGGCAGGCTCTCCAACCTCTGGTTGCTGGCTTCAGTCAGAGAGTACAGGGTCCTTCCTCAAATGAGTTCTTGTTTTGTTTGTATCTCTTACTGTAATCAGATATTGGAAATTACGTGTATGTGGTGATTATTTTTTTGTTTGCTTCTTTAATAGTATTTACCTCTGGGTTGTTTGGTTACTGGTTTTTATGACTGAAAATTGATTTTGAAGTTTTCTCTTTCCTCCTAATAGCATTATGAAGATTTAAGTTCTTTTATGATGATATTTCTCTTTATTTTAGAAGAGAAACTGTAACAGCAGAATTTGACCCAAATGACTAGCTTTCCAAAGTTTCAATATACAACTAGTTCCACAGCCAGTGTGTGTAGGGGGGGAATTTACAATGGTGAATGTTTTAAATCTGAGTAGTGTGCAGGCATGGCAAAGCTGGGCCTGGGGAGGGGATGTGGTGGGTGATTCCTGGATGCATAAGCTCTTTTAAATGTTTTCTTGCCAAGAATTTTGTATAACAGACTGAAGACAAAGAAACTTTCTTATTTTCTGGACACTGTACCCTCTGGGTTTCACCTGATGCAGTGCTCTGTCATCATCTAAAGGATGACTCCTTAGAGCCTCATCAGGAGAAAGCCAGCGTACTAAACCACTGGAAATCATCTCTGCGTTACAAAAGAGAGCAGCAGTCCAATGGATGATGTGACATGGCAGGTCTTGAAAGCATAGCACATCAAGGAAAGAGGGAGTGCTATAACTGCAAGGGTATTTGGCTGTTATTTTTAGAGTTGTTTGACTGACAGATCACCAGTGATGTGTATGGAGAGAGCTAGTGAAATAGTGCTGGAGATGGTTATAGCCCGATGTAACTCCAGCGTGATGACAATTCCCTGGCTCTTAGTGGTGTTTTACCCTTGACATGCAATGTTCTACATGTCAGCTTGCTTTTGTTTTCCATGGCTTTGTTTCTCTTTGCTTTCCACACCATACAACAGTGAGCAAACGAAAAGGATCCTTTTATGAGATGATGAATGCCTTTTGTATTTTTACATGTTCTGCTCTGGGCATAGGAGAAATGCATTGTATGGTTGGGTCTGTGGTTGGTGAAATGGGTACCCACGAATAAAAGGACACCTAATTTGAAACAAAGTGAGACCCTGTTCCTTTCCACTAGGAAAACAAAACAGCCTCTCAGCATGGGACTGCTCTGTGGTGGGTGGGTCACTGGTGTAGAAGTCAGCCCTTTTCTTACTCCCACTTTCTGTGTTCCAGAACAAGCCTAACACACTTAGAAAAGGCAAAACATGTCCAAAGGAAGATCTCAGTAATGAAATGTATCTTCTGCTGTGCAGACTCTGCTGGCATCATCGGGCTTCCACCAGGGTCTCCTCTCCATGTGGTAGTCATACAGTTTGCTGGATAAAAGTAAAAGAGCTTAAGCAGTTTTGTTCCAAGAACTTTCTGTATCTGCTTCAAGATTGAGCCCCTATCCTTGCTTTGATGTCTTAAGAAATACCTGGGTCTTTTGCTGTCATTCTGCAAAAGGTCAGATCAACATCGCTGCATTCAGGGAGAGCTGCTGTTGTTATTGCATTAAGCTGATCAGTTTGTGCTCTCCAGAAAGCACCCATCCCTTTTCAGGGGTTAAAATCCAAGAGGAAATTTCACTAATATCAAATAACATTAAGGTATAGGAAGAATATGAATATTTGTATACATATACACCCTATATGGAAATAACAAACAGTAAGCATACTTATCGTGAGTCCTAAATTAAGGAGTTGCGAGAGGAAGAAAATGCATACAATATACTTCACGGTAGCAAAATGAAATTAATATTATAAAAGAATGATGACAAACTTGCTTTTAATTAAAATAACACCTGTTGGATTAAGTTTCAAAGAAGTGATCAAAGAAAATACTGCAGCACAAAACAAGGCACACAGTAAGTGTTTAGTAGATCAAAACATTTAAAATGTTTGAGAGAAGTTGAGATGTAAAAGGGGAAAAAAATCAGGGATTATGTTGGGATTATACTGAAACTTGACTAAAGGACCAGCACTCCTGAACAAATAACATTACATTAAACTAATTAGAGTTCAGAATATGAAATTGTTAAAGTTTGCTATCTCAGCTGTTTCTTTAAACTGGAAAAGGGATTAATCCATATTATAAAAATAGTTAGTGGTTCAGGGGGCAGAAGCTATAAAATACTGCTGAAGGTTGGAAAAACAATAACAAACTCCACAAAAAAGTGGAGCCTGAAGTCCCAGCCCGCGGAACCCTTCGGCAAGCGAAGATCACTTTGTGTGAGTCCGTTCACTGGACTCGTTCGGTGCTACTGTCAGCAAGGTGTATATGCATGCTTTGGGATGTTCCCTAAATGCAGGGTACTTGGTCTGTAGTTTAAGAGTGAGCAGTTTAACTGAAGTTAAAAACATTAGAGGGAACAGATTTATTTTTAATTAGAGGGCATTCTTCCCTGCTGTTATTTTCGTGGAGACAGTAATTTGTTTTTATTCATCCAAATTTCCTCTAAAGACTTCTGCACTGTAAACTTTCTTATTTAGTGAAGACGGCTAGTGTTCCGTTCTGATGGCTTTCAAGCCCCACTTAAATCAATAAGGATTGTGAATGCCAGAAATTCATAAGGAGAAGAATCCGGCACATTGAAACTTGCGGAGGATGTTATGGCTGCCTGTTGGCTCCTCTTGCTGGTGAAAGATGCTGAGGCAGGCAGCCAGCTGCTCTCCCCAGGAGGGAGTTAGTCCCTGGATCTCAGTTTGGGAACGGCTGTCTTAAATAATTTTGTTCAAATATAGTGCCTTTTATGTTCTTTCCAATTCTCTGTCCTTCTCACAATTACCATTTCACATGGGAAGTATGTACCCTTTCTTCTTGTTCCTCTCCTTTTATCGAGATGGGCTGTCAGTGCTTCACTCCCATTATAATACACACTTAAAACACATACATGTACATATGCATCCTATGGCGGAGTGAGGTAACAAGAACTACATTTGATCCTAAGCTTCTAGAGTTTGCACAGCAAATACAAAATAAGACTCTGCTGTATATAAATAACCATAACCTGAGTCTGCAGATAACATTTGGATCAACTCTTGTCCATTACAATGTGTTTTATTTGTTTGGTTTTTCTCTCAGCATACTATGTGAGATGTTGGGTAGGTGATCAATATACCAGATAAACAAAAGCATTTCTGACAAAACGTATGCGGCAGTTCTCTCTTTCCTAAGTAAATTTCTAGCTGGCTGATGGAGCTTTTTGATATTCTGTTTTTCACAGTTTAAGGGCTGATTTGAAAATCACAGCACTGCACTACAGACACTATACTCCAGCAAACAGATGGCAGAGAACCATCAGCTATAATCCATGAGTAAACAAAGACAAATGAAGTTTGGTATTGAGTTTTAAAGATGAGATGTAATCGTGTTACAGAACTGCAAGAAAGCCATGAAATATTGTATCATCCTGCCTGTACGGTAAAGAGCAAAGTCTATTTAATCTGGCATGACACTACCATTTCTTGCTGCATTACTGAAACCTGCAACTTTGATACGGTAGGAAAATCATAATGTCTGATCAGCAGTTAGGAAAATGGGAATAAATTGGTTGCATGTGTTTGTTTTTCCTCTGTGAAATACACAGGGCCACTGAATAACAGACTTGGTGAAGCCGTTTACCGAAGAAAAGCAATGCACAAAGCCCAGAGCCATGGAGCTCTTCAGAAGGCAGAAAGAGAATACTACTGTTGTGGAAAGAGATAAAGCATTGCTTCTAGAATAGAAAGGATTATGTTGTCTTTTCTAAACATAGAGAAAAGGTGAAGAGATCACACAATATTTGTTTTTCCATTGGATGGTTTATTTGCATGTGTTTAGGGACGGTTTCATCTCCGCTGACAACACGTAGTGTCTGAAGGAATTGCAGAGAAGTGCAGTGCTCAACACTTTGAGGTCAGGAAGGTGAAAGCATGCTGAAAACTTTGCCAGGAGGCTTGAACGTTTTTGTGGTTTCATCTGTTTGCTTTAGCAATGATAGAAGATTTAGACAATTACCCAACAACCTCAGTGTCTTGTTCAAAAATACTGTATCTCCTTTTCAGTATCATCACCGGGAGCTCAATATTTTAAGCTTTTTCATTTAAGTGTTGTTATAATCAGGGGCGATATAATTAGGAGTTAAAGGATGATGGCTGAAGTGATCCAGTTAGAAGAGATTAGCTAGAGGTTGTGGAGAGAAGAGGGAAACTGTCATGCTTTCATTAGAGCTCAGTCCAGCACTGCATAGTTTCTGTGGCTGCTGATTCATCGCAGCTCGGAAGGGCACGCATTTTCGAAGATTTGCCATATGTTTTCAAGGAAATTGGTAAACAACTTGCTCCTTTAGGGCTGTGTGCTGCCATTATATAGCGCATGCTGTGCATTACAGCACAAATCCTTGATTCTTACGTACTTAATAGGTATTTAATTAGTTTTGTGCTTCAAAGGTGACTGTGCTTTTCGGTCTCCCACTTCAGCAGTGTGAAGCAAAGGTGTTCATAACGTCTCTTTTCTCGTTGCCAACTGTTTCACTTTACAGCAGTTTTTAATTCTGTTACACCTTCCTTTTGTTCCCTTTCTACTTATTTTTATGTCTTCTGTTCGCTTTCATCCCTCTCTTTATTACTTCCTGAGGGTGGTTGGGTTTTTTTCCCCTCTGAGTTCTCTGTTTCTAGGTTCCTTTTGCTGGTGCAGCATGGGATAGTTATTCAACTGTTTTCTTGAAAAGCCAGCACTTCTATTTGTCTATCTTCTGTTGTTTGTCTGCAGAAGGCAAACAGGAGAGGGAAACCAATTAAAAAGTGAAGTATCTCTGCTGAGAGGGAAACATTAGGCTCACAATAGACAATATACCTGTGTTATAATGAGCTGTGGCTAGGATACAGGCCAAAAAAGTGTGGAGCATGAAGTGCACACGGACAACTTGCATACACAGATTTCACAAAATAGTAGTCTGGAAATCTTGTTGGAACAAGCTTTCTCCTAGTTTTTTCAGTGCTTCTAAATTTGCCTTGGCTAGTAATAAGTCTTTCTCCGCTTCTGTCTCTAGTATTGACTGAAGCACTTGTAAGAAAATAAAACTAACCCATGGCTGCAGTGGGGGAGACAGTACAGGTTTGAGCCTAAGAGCAGAGAGCACTGCAGTGCAAGAAGCTCTCCCTCTTCAGAGCTGGTTTGTTCTCCCTTCCATGTAACTGCCCCAAAATACAGATGCAATATTCTGCAAGTTAAATGTTCTGAGTCAGAGGGGGGTAGACTAGCTTCTGTGTATGTGAATGTAACATTAATATATCAGCCTTCTTGGAGAGTGAGAGACTATTAACTCCTCCTGAGTGTGAGAAATTGAAATTATATGAGGTTAGGGTAATGTGTGTTGGTACCACCACTGAGTGTGGCTCAGTAGATTTGCCATCTGAAATAGCTGGTGCTGAGGACCTGGTGCTCAGACCAAACTGGCTGCCACCTCACCTCGTGTGCAGGGTGCCTGTCAGCCTCAAAGCTTGTTAGGTGTGCTTCTGGGATGCGTTTTCTGGCTTACTGCTTGTGGTCTGTGCGCTGAGGCTGCTCCACAACTGCTTCAAAGTGCACTCCTGATGCACACTAAAGTGCTAATGTAGTCATACCTCAAACATTCCCATTTTAAATTTGCCTTGTTCCCAGAAGTCACAGATTTTAGCATGTGTTATAAATGGACTAAATTGTGGTTACAGACTTCTAATATGATGACCTGAACAGCTGATCCTTTATTGTCTTATAGCATAGAAAAGAGGGATGCAGATATAAGATAGTACTGGTATTGGAAGCCCTGGGCTGCGTTTTCTGTCGAGCCCGTGGGGTAGCACCGGGCAGCGCCGGACTGCCTGTGAGACGCAGTACAAGTTACAGCGGGACTATTTACGCTGGGGCTGTAGCGCAGCCTATACTTTGCAATAAATTATTGCTGACGTTACAAACGCTACGCGACGTATCGGTGATTCATTTTAAAATCTGCAGTTCCCACGCTGTCCGTTTTATCTCAGTTGTTAATTTACCCCCGGCAGTAAATTGCCTCGCTTCTCTTAGATCTCCCCGTGCCGCCAGCCGAGCGCGGGGGCACTTGGCCGGGAGGGCGCGGCGGCCGGTCCCTTGGCGGGTGGTTAATGGCTGCGGGTTACCGTCCCGCTAACGCCCGTCCCTGGCGCTCGGCGGGCCCGCGTGAGTGACCGAGGCTCGGTTCAGGTGGCGGCGGGGGCCGGGGAGGCGGCAGCTCCGCG
>VWZZ01004465.1:1232807-1268444 GCA_013399095.1 Psophia crepitans | reverse complement strand
AGCCCCGCAGCGGGCTGGCTTCGTCCCGTCCCGTCCCGTCCGTGCCGCCCCACGCGTGGCACCGAGCGCTTGCTTTGGGCTGTTCCTCACTCGTCACAGCGTGAGCAGCAGTGCGGTGCCTGCCCGGACCGAGGGGCCGGTAGGAAGCTGTCGAACTGTCTCTCTTCGGCCACACGCTGTGCGTGGATACCATCTCGTCACTTGCGTGCCAGAGGCTGGCGGTTAATCCTCAGTGCTCCCCAAGTTACCTTTTAAATGGAAAGGCCGGTTTGTTGAGGTACATTTTGTTCTGTAACTGAAGGCGATGGAGGACTCTGCAAATCTTCGGGGGGCAGTAGCCGCTCGCGGGGTGGTATGGTACTGCTAGCTGATGGGCTTTGTCACTTGTGGGGGGGTGACACCAACTCCGATTTCCCAGTCGGATCATAGTGCTTGAGGTGTTTTGGTGGTGCTGTTGAGAAACATAGCCTTGGGCTACTTGATGTAAGAACCTGGTGGGTATAAATGACGAAAAGCGCCACTGTTTAGGAAGCTCTTGTGGATAAAACCAGAAGTCTGTCTAGCGTCCTGGGTCTTGCAGCGCAAAAAGTGGTGCCTGGGGTGGGGTAAAATTGGGGCAGGCGTATAAGGATAATTCCCCAGAAGGCGCTCTCAGCATGCAGTCATTTGCAGCTTGGATGCTTCCTGAAGGAGAGCTGGTGTCTCTATAGTCCTCGCTGATTTTTTTTTTTCCCTTTCATGAACTGCTCTGATTGCCCCTTGACCCTGAGTAAACTTTTAGCATCTGCAACACGCTGTGGCAAGGAATTTCATAGTGTTAGTTTTACACTATGCCAAACATCACCCCTTTTATCTGAACCTTTGACAGCACCTATGGCTTGCATAGAGATAGTGCAGAATTAATCCCTATTTCTCTGTATCCCATTCATGTTTTTGTAAAATTTTTTTAGTGTTTCCTCTGTCTCCTTTTCAGGCTGAAAAGCTCTCTTATGCTTCATTTAAAGTTTACATTAAGAGAAGGGAAATTATTTCAGCCATCGTTATTTTCCGAGAATGGATCATTTTGAACAACAGATGTGTTAAATTAGGATGCTCAAAGCTACAGTCTCCGGGAATAACCCATGGAGGCACTGTACATTAATTTGACAGAGGCTACCATGTGGTTGCCTACAGAGGACAAAATTGCCTCTGTCTGACTAGTGAGAAGCTTATGGCACCACTCACTCCTGCGTTAGTTTCCTGGCAAAGGCTGCATGAGTGGGGAGTGGATTTCTTTCAGAGGTTTTTAAGAGGAACCAAAAAACCAAAGCAGCATTGTACTATTAGAGTAACATGATGAATTCATATCTGCTTGCAAGTAGATTCCCTGGTTCATGTGTTGAAATCTTGCATTGTTATGAAACAGTTTTTCAGTTATTTCAAAATAAGGAATCCATCACAGTAAATACAGCTTTAGTGCCTTGACTGTCTTCCCACAACCTATGACCCTGCTTGGCTTCAGCTGAGCTACTCTTGATTGGCATTTGTGCCATCAGGAAAAAAGACCTTTGAGGTAGCTTGTATCTGTACCTATCTGTCTTTGTGTGTGTGTCCTGCAGGTCAGAATGCTCTGGCTTCAAGCTCGCACTCAAGTACATGCTTAACTTTAAGGATACGAGCAGGTCCGTTTTAATTGGTGCACTCCTGTAATTAAAGTGATGCATGTGCTCAGGCCTTTGCTGCAGTGAGGCCAGCGCGCTCGATGCTTTGCAGAATCAAACCCTCGGGTCTTGAAGCTCTTTCTAAAGAGCTTCGGTTGGTAACGATGTAAACTGACAGATTCACAAAGGCTGTTCCCAGCGTCTCGTCTTTCTTGCCTGTTTCTGTCATTCTTCTCTGTGTATTGTTTCCTAGAAAACAAGAGCTTCAATATGTAAGACATAATATCTGTTGCCAGGTGCAAGGAAACAATGAGAGGAAGTCTGATGCTCAGGTGGGAAATGATGTCTTACTACTCCCAAGAAATAAGATTAACTTTTTTTTTTTTAGATGAATGTTTATGAGCTGCTCTGTTTCTTAACCACTGATCACTTGCCATTGACTACAAAGCACCTACCTAGACTGTAAATCCTGTGGGGAAGGGATTGCTTTGCTGTGTCTTATGAAGGCAATGCATGATGCAGTGTGCTGGGGGGAGTGAGGGGGTGTCTCTGGGTCCAGCCTAAGCACTGCTGCTAACAACAGCCATTGCAAAGTAGCTTGCAGCCTTTGGATAGACCAGAAAAGTCTCTCTCAAGCTTGTGACAGGTATTTTCTTCTGACTGTAGGGTAGTTGTAATGATAGAATAGTATATAAAGCAACATGGTTATCTTGGTTGTCATTACTTAAGTTGGTGAGGATTTATAGATGTGTCGGTATTTGACTCACACATGCCAAAATGATCTAGATTGCTGTAAATACCGCAAATATTAAACAGAAACAGATTAATTTCATCTGTTAGTGGTACACTGTAAAGCAAACTATAAAAATATATCTTAGACTTACTATCATTTTGACTTTTGTTCCTTTTCAGAAGATGAGAGCTCCTATTTTTAAATTGTCTTGAACAAACTGAAAATGTTGCCACTAATAGGCAAAATTTGGAGGAAACTGATTAGAAAACACTGCAGTTTGGTCTAAAGTTTGCATGTGCCAAAGTGGTTTCTGCACTAGCACACATTTCAGACTGGGCTTGCTCCTGGTAAGCACTTTTCTCTTGGTGTTTTGTATCCTCCTGAGGTAGCAAAAACGTAACCAGGGTTATGCGATAAGGTTTTCAAAACGTCCACATACAAATTGTAACATTCTGATGATATCTATGAGTATCATGCTTTACATCAACAACTTTGTTCTTTGAGTGTGTGAAAGGAGGAACGTTTTATCCATAACAGCTTCTATAGGGGCTGGATGCTTTTGTACCAAGGAAATGATTTTGAGGTAAATAAAGTACTTTAGTATGAAGTCGTGTTTGATTACATTATACTAGGTTTTTCAGGCATTACATTACTGAGTTTACTTTTTTTCTGCTTAAAACGTCAACACCTCATCAAGCTGCAAAGGAATTCCTAGGTGATCAGTTATTCTTTATGATCAGTTCACACTGCACTGTGTGTGTGCACCCAGGTGTGCATGCTTACACAGACAGCACACACACTGAGGTGCGTGTATCCGCCTGTCGCGGGCATACAGGCATAATTGCTCTCGTACGCAGATTATGTTGCAGGATTTTGATAAGAAGCAAAACCCAAGGAAGCCTCTTTTCTTAGGGGTCGCATCTCGAGGCTGGAGTCCCCACTAATCGAGTAGCGAGTCCCTGCTTGAGCCTTTTTCTTCACAGGGTCACTAATGGGGGCTGTATTCTCAGCCCAGCCGGCTGCTTTTCTGCCACTTGTCAGAGTGAATATCTCTTAGGTCTCCAAACCTACGTCAGATTTGGTTATAATTGGCCAGTAGTCTCAAAACTTATTAGAGAGGGTCTGGCAGACGTGTTTATCCACAGATAAGCAAGTCTAAACATTTCCTTGGGAAAGCAGGCTGAAAGAGTCGTTTTCTGTTTGAGTCTGGATGTAAAGCAAGTCCTCATCTGGTGGTGCAATGGCCGGCTGGGAGGGCGTTTGCGTGGAAGTTATGATTACAGTTTTGAGGCCTATATAATTGGTATTTGGAGTCATCTGTGGTGGCTTGCAGGACTGCAGATACCGGTCCACAGCGTTCGCAGAGTTTGAGGAAATGGTCACAAACCACAGAACGTATCGAAGAGGAGGGACTGGGGTAGTGATGTGGGTGCAGGGAGAGTGTCAGTGCGTATAGTTTTCCCCTTTACGTGTTCCAGAAGATGTTCTGCATGTATGCAGGTCTTGAGAAGTTTCTTTCCCTGAAATTGGTTTTGTTACGCATTGAAAATTCAGTGCTGAAGTCAAAATATGTTGCTACAGACTTCTGTGCTTTGATGTCATTAAGCCAAAGACGGTAGTTTCACAGACCAGGATGAATAAAGGCACATATTTAAAATGTTCATTCTTTAAAACTACCACTTATTTCCTAACACAAACATAAGTGGTGGTGTTTTTCTGAAACAAAAGCGAATATTGTTTGGTGTTCAAAAAATTTTGCCTAAAATACAAAGTGGGTTGTATATAAGAAATATTTATCAAGCAGCCACTTAAAAGCAAAGTTTTTAAAAGGTTAAGTTATTCAAGACTCATTCCCTGCAGGTACAAACTTATTTGCTCATGCATAACTTCACTGAGAAATACTTAAGTGAATAAAATTACGCACTTGCAGGTTGTGGAATCAAGACTGTAATTAGCTCTAGGTTAATTTCCCCCCCTTTCTAATTTAAAAACATGCAGGTCAATTAAGGATCAAATGAGACTTTACCTTTGTGATTATCTTCCTTGGCAGAAATAGCTGTTCTGATAAATATTTCAATTTCAGTATAATCTGACCTTTTGTCCAACTTGCTTTCCTTTATTCTTACCCATTTTGGCCAAGGAGAAATAGTTGTATTTAAAACAGGCTACGAAAAGGCGAAATGTTGAAATACATATTTTGGGCACGTTTGTTTTGGAGGAAAAAACCCATGGTGGGTGAAATAATAGATATATTTGCCTTGGATTGATAATGTGTATTTGAACAGGGTTTGGCTAGTTTGTTTTTATCTCTCTTAAGTACACAAATACAGTTTTATTTGTAACCAGATAGTTAAGTACAGTTTTCTTCACGTTTCTGCCAATTTCTCTCTTCCCTGTTGGAAGTGCTGATGAAATGACATCCACAAGTGTGCACAGAGAACACAGTGCAGAGCGTATAGCTGCACATACAGGCTACATCTTTGCTAGTCAGATTTGCTTCAAAGCCTGTTGATTGTAGGCTCTGTATGTATGTGAGAGGATTTGGACAAGGCAGACAAATTCTTGCTTCTGTGCCAGATGTATTGCAAAGTCAGGACAGCGTAATGGAGATAAGGTTAATTAGCTATTTGCATTTGCTACTGAAGTTGGATGAACAGCTTTTTTTCCTAACTGGGAATTTCTCTTCAGGCATAACTCTCTGGTAGAGTTTGTTAAAATGAACACAGCAAGACTTTTATAGCCTCCAGAAATACAATTAAGTGTGTGCGAGCATCCTAGACTTCTTTATTCATGGGCAAGTCTTGCAGGGTCTTGTCCTACTGGAGAGTCGAAGCAGAGAAACCCTTTGAGCCGAGCAGGGTCCTGTTGCTTCAAAGTGATGCCACAGGATCGGTCCCTAACATCTCCGTATCTCGGTTTCTGGCCAGTGGGGTGCAGACTCGAGATACAAGTGCCTCTTATAAAGTGCTTTGAGACGCTGGGTCAAGAATGAGATCAAGTCCAAGCTGCTGCTGTTGATGGAGTGAGCAAGACTTCAGTTACCTCATCTTTAAAGACTTCAGCTTTCATCTTTAAAAATAATAATGTATTTTGTCTTTTTCCTTTATTCACAAGTGTTCCTAGGCAGGCATTCACGGCTGTTATGTTCAGCACCTTGCAACTGTTATGAATGTGAAACTGTTGTGTTTAGGGTTTAAAATAGCAGTAGAATTTCTGTTTGGGAGATAAGTGCTTTGACATAAGATTGCTGGTGTGATTTCTGTGTTCAAACTACTGTCTGCCTAGCTTGGTGGTTTTCATGGGACACCCATCACTGTCACGCGAAGTGAGCTTCTCACAACGGGAAACGTTCTTCCCACAGATATTAATCTCCTTTCTCAAGTTTGCCTTGGCACAGATATAGTCGCTTTACTAGAGCTAAAGAGCAAAACCGTTTTCCTCTAGAATTTTGGCATTAATTGGAAAAGGATGGTAAACTTGGGGTTTATCTAGGTGTTAATTCTATTTACATAGGGCATGTAAGTTATGCTTGCCAGTGGTACGTGAGCAGCAATGGCATCACATAGATGCATATTTGTGTTTTACAGAAGGAACAGGATTTGTCTTTTTCCTGACAGCCTTTGGAGCAGCAGGCAGGTCCATATTTGCACATTTGAAGAGGAGGATGAGTACAGTTTTAACTTGAAACTAATTAATATTTCTCTGATAATGATGTATCACTACAGTTTAGACTTGTCTGTTTCCCTCGTGCTGCTTCTGCAAGCAAGTCAGGACCACATCCATCCCCCTACCCCCAGTGATGAGTCCATGAGTATCATGGGGCATTAGTGGGCTGTTCAGCGTAATAGGGATGCTGCTGGTTGAGGAGCTGTGGTAATCAACAGTTTACTCCAATTAAAAATTGGAAAATAAAGATAACCTTTATAACTTTTTTTTTTTTAAACTCGGAAATCCATTGACAGGGATTAATCAAGCTTTTCTAACAGAACTATGGAATTTTTGAGGACTGTGTAATTTTGAATGAAGTTCGCTCTTCTGACAAGAACTGGTGTGTGATCTGAACAGCACACATGATGTGTTTAAAACTCATGGAATTTTTCTTATAACCTGCTGTCTTTACGGTTTTGTAGAAGTTACTGGTTATTTGAGAATTAGCACTTGAATTTTTAAAAAAAGCCAAAGCAACACAAGGAATAGTTCCTAGTCCTCTTGGCTGTAAACTTTATTTTTTTTTTTTGGAGCTTGGTTCTTGAGTTGTTTGACTTAGTGTGTGTGCATGATACCATTGGATTTACTTAACTTTGAGTTTAATTTGTGCATAAATATTTTGCTGGCTTTCTGCAAGAGAGTAGATTTCATACTTTGTGCAGAACTAAATTCTTCTGATTCACCTTGCCAGTTTAGGCAACGTGACTTGGAATGGTGTGAAGAAATGAGAGCCTGTCAGAAGGGTTTGATCTATTTTTATGCTGCCCTTCTGCTCTCAAATGCTGCACATATATTTGAAATTATTAATCCCAATGCCATTTCTTTCCTTAGTAGCATTTCAGCTGTTTCTATAAACCATTCTTGGCATTTCTTTTCTCTTACTGCAAATTTAAAAAAAAAAAAAAAAACCAAAAGAAACGCCAGACCTAAAACTGTGTGACTCTATTGCTTACAGGTGTAGTCATTGATGCTAAATCTTTTTAGAAGTTTATGAGGCCTTTGCACACAGGCAGGAGTTTTCATCTGTATGGAAATGGCTTTTGAAATGTTTTTTATGTCAGTCATACTGAAATACTTGACTTGGCTCAAGGTGAGAAACAAACTGTAGCTAGTCTGATTGACAAAAAGCGGTGCTGCTAAGGAGAAATTAATGATTTGACCGCAGCATTAAGCTTTTAGAAGTGCTTTGCCATAAAATTAAGGATCTAAATGGGCAGTTGCTTTGGAAATTGTTGGAGAACTTGAAGAGCTGTTGCGCCTAGCTCTTTTTGTTTTCCTTCTTGCTAGAAGACGAGATTCTCAGCAGATGATGGGAAAGTGCCTACTCTGCATCAGTGCAAAGACACCTTCCTCTTTTTGTGTTTTCCCCAGCTGTGATGTGAGAGAACCTCACTCACTGTCCCGAAGCAAAGTGAGGCAGTCCTCCCAAGAAGTGTGGCTTGGTTTGGCTGGCTAGTGTAGAAATGAACAGCTGAAGATGCTGTTTTTCTCAGAAATTAATTTTTCTGTGACTCTGGAAAAAGCTATACTCTCAAAATGTACTTGACATTAAGTTAAAGGCTAGAGATGGAGAGGGGTTTAGGTGGGTTCTTTTTGGTGTGCAACTAGTATCCTAAAGAATGTTTGTGTGGGTTTTTTTTCTTTTTGTTTGGGTTTTTTTTTATTTTTTTATTTTGGTTTTGGTCTTGAGACTAGGCTATTTGATAGTAACAGTATAACATGCAGAGCTTAACATGTTACGAGTAGATATGCCGTTGCTGGGTGCTCAGATACCTGCTGGACTGGAGCGAGCGAATGTAGCTTCAGTACAGTGAAACAAATCCTGGGAGCTGTCTGAAGACACGGCTGAAGGAGAGTGCTGTCAGCCTAACTCAGGGGAGAGAAAGCACAGGAAAGTTTTTGCAGAGGAAGGTCAGGACTTTTATCACTTCTGCTTCTCACATTGGCTGAGAACAGAAGGGACAGGTTACTTCAGGCAGCAGCTGTCTGTATGTTCTATTAATGGTTAGAGATCATAGCGAGCACTGGAAAGGATTATAATGAAATCCTTGAAGGATGTCCACAGCAATTCCTGTTTTCATTCCAGACTCTGGTGTTGACCCTCTCATTGAGTCTGCACTTTAAATGGTAGATGTCACAGCTATAATGTGGACGTCATGTAATGAAGAGCATGGATATTTTTTTTATCTGCATAGGTTATTTAACTTAAACCAGTATAGACTGAAATAGTAAAATCATGTTAAGTTGGCATATTGGTCCAGTGGAAAAAAAAAATAAATCTGTCCTCTAAATGGCTTTACTGTCCCAGGGAGCAGATGGTCCTTTCTGGGTGACCACTGGCTGATCATCACTGGTTTGTTGGCTTGATTTCAAAGCATGCATGTGCATTCTCTGGTGCTTGCTAACATCTTTGGGCAGTATGAGTATTCAGCACCTTTAAAAATGAAATGATTATGTTTCGTATCTTGTTTGTGTACTGCAAGTTGTAATTCAGATTTGTAAGGCCCTTGAACTATCCCAGGTGATGATCTGTCTTTTCAGAGAAAACACATGCCAAATTACAGGTGATTATTCTCTTTCTAACAGCTGTTGAACCAGTACCTGCTCTCTCTAGGTGCAAGAATGGACTAAACAGTGGCGTTTCTTTTTATGAGGACTGCAAATTATCAGAGAATAGTTGCTGGCAGCTTTAAACTACGTCTTAAACTTCTTGCAGTCTGTAAGCCGTATCATCAAATAAGGAGAGGTGGTGGGGAATGAATCCTAAATGAATGTCAAGAGCTGTGAGAAACGTCCTGCACAGAACAACGTTTTTCTGAATCTCATTGTGCCTTCTGTAGTTTCCCAAAGGCATATAAGGTGAAGCGTTGGATTCCTGAAAAGGCCTGTATCTGAGAGAGGGTAATTAGGGCGATTTTTATCCCACCGTGAGGCGTTGCCAAGCGTATGGCATGGACAGATCTATGCGCTAATCTTTGCTGAATGAGGAAGGAAACTGTATGGTGGTGGCAGCGCTGTGTGGTTTTGGGGGGGTGGTGAGGAAACAGCTCTGGGCCGCAGCACGAGGGATGCATGTGTGAAGTCATTAGTCTCAGGGATTTGCTGCAATTTTTTTTTCCCTGCAGCCTTTCAGCCCACACACAGCTTTTGGCTATGGGCACGGCGTTTTCCAGCAGATGGCCTGTTGCACAGGAAGGCGAGGGTGATGTCGGAGACTTTCTGAGCGCGCTGGTGTAGTCAACCCTTTTGCACGTATTCTTAAATTCTGTGAGCTGGTTTCAAAGGAACTGAGTACGTGACTGCAAACTTAGGATGTCTTTGCCCCTTCTTTTATTTTCTTTGTTGTTCTCGGACATGGGTAAAAGTCTGGCTCTGACAGAATGCACGGCTGGACGAGGATAGTTGGTGCAGGTTTGGGCACCTCCCCCCTTCCCTTTTTTAAAGCAGGAAAACAGGTTGGATCTAGAAACAGAAGAGCTGCTAAATATTTGTTCAACTGCAGAACAAGGATCAGTTTATGCTCTTGAGAACCCTTTACATTTTGTTAATCTATGCAGGCCAAGAGTTAGATCTGTAATGAGATAAACGTCTGGTTTTGCAGTTAAAACTGGTACTAATGTCCTTTAAAAACTGTTCCTTTTCTAGTTGTTTGACTTCTGTAATGTCAGGGAAATACACCGTGGCTGACATGATAAAGTCAGTTGCTATGAATGTGTATAATTTGGGGGATGCAAGCACATTTTTTGTTTTGCGAAGAGCAGTTGTGTATTACAGTAAAGGCTGTTGCACGCAGTTTTAAAACAGAGGTGTCCACACTTAAATACAATATTTTCTTTGGGATGTTTCTTCCATAAAACTCTTAAAGGCAAAATATATTTTCGAATGAGATTTCTTTTTTAAACGTTTATGTATCAGAGTTAAATATTTTACTGTGCTTTGTTACATTAGCACTCTAAGAGTGAAATTTTATTATATAAATTGAAAGGAATAATAAACCCCAAATGTAAGTCCTGCGAAATACTTTTTAAAATATTTCACTTAAAATATCTTCAAAAAGGTGTTGCAAATGATAAGTCTTTAATTCACTAGTGAAAAATAGAATAAACAGGCTGTCTATTTAATGAATGAAATAATGAATTGATGAAGGCTGTTCTGCTATTTCTGTAACAAATGGAAATGTAATTTCCATTAAAGTGAGTTCTTCTTCCTGCACTATTTCAGTTTTCTTCCAGTCGCTAACCTCTTTTGCTTCCGCCCTGTTCCCTCTCTCTGGACTATATTCCTCCCTGAAAAAAAGCATACAACTACTGTGCTTCTTGTCAAATAAGCCAATGTCAAAATTTTTGGCTGCTTTTATTGTTTAGAGCATGTTCCTTTGTGTAGTATGAAAATTTTTGTTGAGTATTAGCTTAGTGGCAGTAATCATGGCATTTAACGACAATACTCTCCAATCAGATGATGAAGGTTTGTTTATAGCAGCAGTTTTACATGTTCATTAATCAAGAAAGGTTCTTGACACAATGACAAATATAACTTGAATTCGTCATTAAATGTACCATACACAACTAATGCAATCCTGCTCATCAGTGAACGCATGCCAGATATATTGTAAGGTGCACAGAAGATGCTAGGAGTGTATGTCAAACAACAGAGTATTCTTATTCCACGCACTCTTGTGGAAATGATGTCATAAACTCCTGTTTTTGCAGTTTTGTGGCTTGCTTAGTTCTGTGCACTTGAGTCTATGCATGCATTGATGCTTACTGGTACGCATTTCAGAAGTTTGAAGAAACCTTTTGGCATTAGTACTGCATCTGTCCATCTTTCCAGGGTCATGGGTCCACCCTGCTTTATTTTCCAGAATCCTGGGTGTATCAGCATCTAGATCCAGGAGCTGACCAGAGCACGTGGCATTTTGTGCACAAGGAGAAGACTAGAGCCCACAATAGTCTTGTTACCAGTATGGTGTGAGGATGGGACCAGGTTGCATACATAACCTTGGTGGTGAAACTTCGACTGGTATCAGTTGTGCTTGCTGGTCCTGACTTAATAGATTATTGTTGTGAGGAGTGCCTCCAGATTCCTGCTTGACAGTTCCATGCAGTGCGTGCTCAAAAACTGTCTTTGCACAGTAGGATTTAGCTGGAGTCTTTTTTCTCTCTTTTGGCACGGTAGAACTAACAATGGCTTTCCCTTGTGCCCATTGATTGAGGCCAAAAAAGTATATGCAAAATAACACATTCTGCTGCTTTATGAGAAGTGTACAGAAGCCTCATTTATTTGTAGCAGTCTTCAGGTAGTTTGAAATGGAGTCAGTCCCCTGCGGCACGGAGAACAGTCATGTGGGCTTTATCTCAGTCGTTTTCCTTTTCTAATCAAGATTTTGAGGCACCCACATTTCCTTTTGATCTGCTTTTGAAAGTAATGCTTGGACTGAATCCTCAGTTGCATCCCTGAGCTCTTTTTACCGAGTTTTTTTCCAATAAATGCAGATTCTGTGACTACCACACTTTGCTGATGGGCTGGCATTTGCAAAGCCTGTGAACTGGGACTGTGCAAAGTTTCTTTGTTATTTGAGCAGTACCATTCAGTCCATAATGTTAATATAGTGTATATATATAACATCCCAGAGGTGGTTTCTGTGGGTCTTATTCTCTATCTTATTTTTACAGTTGCAGTGTTTGTTTTTCATAGGGGTCCATCTGATAATTGTCCAGGAAATAGGGTTTTCACATTTGAAAATGTAACAGAACTAGCAGTTTAGTTGATCTTCACAAACTCTTTTATTCAAATTTAAAGTCTGGTCCTTAAAACTGACCTACAGTGATCGGTTAGAAGGTTGCCCTTGCGTTAAGCAGCAAGAGAAAGGGGTACATGACGTGATGGAGTTGCAGACGTTATGCTTATGAGTTACAAGGAAAGAATGGCAATAGATGATATGAAAGGTCTGAAATGAAAGCAACAGATGATTTTGTTCAGTTCAAAATGACCCTGCCAAAAGAGGCAAATGACATCATGAACTGGAAGGTCGTTGTTTCTTAACGGACTTATAAAATATGTTTTTATCCAAAAAATACACTGAGAAACTTGAATGATGACAAATAAACCGCTTTAAACTCCTAGGAAACAAGCATCCTTAGCTATTCGGAAATCTTCAAAGCTGCTGATGGGAAGGAGGTCTAACTTCATCATGATGGATATAATCAAATTCCTCACTCAGCTACTGTCAGATATGTGCATAAAGTGTATTTTCCAGTGTCCTATTCCACTTGACCAAAAAGTCTGAAAATTACAGAAATTACACAAGCTCACTTGGTTATTTTTACAGACCTTGATAGAGTGCTGAGTGTCATTTGCCTTGTTTATTTTCCCTTAATCAGCTTTTCTCAGAGTTCTTCTATCATCAGCTGTGGAAATGAATCAATAGAAGCAGCAATATAAAAAGCTTTGGTGTTTTGGGTGTTATTTTGTGGTTAGGATGTGCAAATAATTGTAGCTGTGGGTAAAATACTCTGTAGCTTCCCAATTTAAAACACACCAAAACTTAGAGTCTGAATAATTGTAGACACCTATCCTGTTTATGACCCAGAAATTGTTGGAGGGCATCTTTTGCCTTCTAACACTTTCTTACAGGTAGAAAGGCCCAGTTTTGTTTTCAGAAAATTAGCTCATTTTCCTGGTGTTTTTTTTTCTTCTTCTTTTTTTTTCTTTTATGTCCTAAATCCACTCTTGAGATGGAGGTGGAGACATCAGAACTCCCCCACTCCAAGGAAGCATCACCAGGTACTGGGGCATGGGCATCTCTCGCTTCTCTGTCTTTGTCTGCCCTCACTGAGAATATAAGGAGTAACTGTGGGGAACAACCTTGTCTTTTTTAAAGAACATCACTTGCCTTCACAACCTTTTTCATTTTCCTATGCCATTTACTAGTTTTGCGTGCTGAAATTGTTTTTGAGGTGCTTTTGATTGAAGACATTGCTTTGCTACCTTGATCTTTTATTCGGTCTGGTATGTAGTCAACTATTATTCTCTCCTTATAAATCCAGTTCTTCAGCCCTTAACCATTTCTTTGTTCTTATTCTCCAAATTCTCCATTGTTTTTTTGGTGCTTCTGTGGTGCCAGGTGCTAGGCTGGTGCTGCTCGGTGGTTGTCAGACTTTCTGACTGTGTTGCAGTATTTAACTGTGTAGGCTATGTACAGATGGAGCTCACCTGAGAGGACTTTTACCTACTCTCCACAGAATTCAGTTTGGCTGTATTGAAGTGTACTGACTTTTCTTTCCTTAGCTGCAAACCCCTAGCATTTTGTGGATTACAGTTTAGTAAAAGCAAAATTCCCACTCATCAGTTTTAAAATAATTTTCGTTTTCACTAGTTGTACTGCAGTTTGTTAGCTGTGAAAATAACATTTACTTTGGACCTTTATCCTATTAATTTTCCTGCATGACTTGAAGTGCAATACTGACTAAATTCCTCTCTTTCCTCCCTTAGGAGATGGCTCACGATGAGTATTTAAAAACAGTCTGAAGAGCAAGAGAATAAGTTAGATATTTATACCAGAGCAATTCCATTAGCAATTTTTTTCATTTTGATAAATTACTTTTCCGCTGCATTCATCAAACATTGACCTTGAATGCAGTAACCTATTCAAAACCTTTTTTGTTGTGGTGTGTTTGTATACCTCCCCTCTGTATTTCCATGTTTCCATGACTGGTTGCTTTAAGTGAATACCGCTGCATGCATGCAAGGGTTCATCCGCTCTCTTGTGTGTCTGCCATTTTTCCATGAGCAAGGTGTTTTTGCAAGGAGCAGATTCAGGTGGTCGCTTTCTGGGTGTGTAGTTTAATGCCTGCTAAATACATGATTTTGAGCTTGACACAGATTACATAATATTATATATATAATTATATATTAATATAATATAGACATAAATATATATTTTAGAATTTTGGGCTTGACACAGATTACTTAATTTTACTCCATTTTACAGAGGAGACGTTGCATTTAGTTTAGCATCAAAGCCCGTATCCATGCCACTGGCTGCTTCTGGAAAGCAAGCGGTATTTTGGCAGAAGAGCCTCCTGTGGCTCAGGATGGGTGCGGACAGGGATGCTGGCTCAGCGGAGTGGTGGTGTGAGTGCACAGGCTGCCTGTGGGCGCTGGCCAAACGGGCAGTATGCTTCGTGCATTTATGAATTCTGTGGGAGGGTCTGCAGACAAGAGATAAAAGACACAGCCTTTAGTTATAGCTGTATGTCAAACGGATCCCATGAGTGCAAAGCACTTTTGTTGTGTAATTTCAGATATGTTGTCTTCCAGGTTTAGCTTTTTCTTGATAACACTCCTTATCCAGTTCCCTTTCCACATCTTCAAAAAATGATGGATACTCTAATGGGTTAGCTATTACAAGAGGTTCATTGTGGATGTGAAAGTGTGTCTCGTACAACTTGAGCATATCCAGAGCAAATCGTATTTCAAACGCCGGCTTTGCTGTCTTTCAGTGGACTCCAGCTGTTTTGCTGGACACTGTTTTCTATCATTGTGCTGGACTACAGAGTAAAAGCGTTGAGACTACAGATGCTTTTATCTAGTATAAATTTTCAAAGAGTTTCACTGTTGGCATTTTACATTGCTCAACCTATTCTCTTATGCTTTCTGTATAATGTACATGGAAATCACTAGCTAGAGAATCATACTTAGCAGCTGGTTGGACTCTGTTTCTTTCAAGATCTTGTGTGAAACTTCAAAGTTTACATCGACTTATAGAAAAAATAATGCTCGAGTATCAAAGGAAGAAATGAACAGAGTACTTGATAAATGTTGGTGCTGGTTTGAGTGCTTCCATGTTGCCCTGAACACAGCTCACTTATTTCTTTAGAACATGCACCCGTATTTACATTACCTTTCTCTATGATCCTTTCTAAAGGATTTTTGTCAATTAAAAAAAAAAAAAGCAGTGGAAAAGTTTAAAATTACGTTTTAAATGTGCATGAGGTAGAGGTGTATCTTGATTTTTTTTTTTTTTCTGTTTTTCAGAGTTCATTTATGAACTGCCTTTAATCTACTGAAGGAAACTAAGATGTTTATATTATGTCATTGGGCTCTCATTAGTTGCTTGCTTGTTTTTTAATAGGATCATAATTTCATTTGGCAAGCCAAAACCTTGTCTTACCACCCCTTTACCTCTGTCTCTGTTTGCAAAGCCCAAGGAAGTCTTTGAACGTTATGTTTCAAAGCAAACCAAGAAACCCTTAGACAAAATAATTCAACTCCCACTCACTAGGTTGGTAGGATGGGCCTTAGCACAGTGTGTGCAACGTTCCTGGGGAGTCCTTGGCTTGCTCAGTGTCGCAACCCCCCCCCAGCATCAGAGCAGCCAGGTGAAAGCACCAAGAGGCTCGGGGGCATGGATGAGTCACAGCTCCACCAGCTTCCAGGGTGGCTCGAGAACACAGATGAAGAATATTTGGATAAAATCAAAATTAAATCTTCTTGTTCAAGAGCTATGGAAGAGAGAAACTTTTAAAATCATTATTATGATTTATGAGCTATTGGTTAATGTGGTTCACCCATGAATTTGGAAATTAGTACTCCTCTGAAGTTCTGAGTTTGTAATTCACTTGAAGGCAGGTTACTAAGTATAATAGTTAAGCTAGGAGCTTGGCCTCTCACACCTTCACTGCCAGTGAAGTCCTTGTTTATTATCTTCCTAAGTTTTCTAAAGTCCCATTCTGACAGGGAACACTGTCTGGGTCTGTCCATTTGATTTTCTTCTTTCTGTGTAATTTCATTGGTAACTGGGGTTCATCTCACTTAACTTTTAATTCTCTAGAATTTCACTGTAGTCAGTGGTGGGAAATGGACCCTCCTGAAGACAGTTCAGTTTGTCCTATCCTAACGTTAAGGTGATTTAAGACACAGTGATGAACATCTGTAAATTCAGAGTCCTTTACCTTGAGGTAGCAAAATAATTCTAGGGCTTGTATGTGAATACATCTAAGAGATAAATTACACCTTTTTAATGAAATACTTATTTGATCTCTGTAAGAGTGCCACTCCTTTTTATTTAATGTTTTATTACTTAGGAATGGTTTTAGAAGCGGAAGTTAAGCTATGCCTTCTACTAGAGTTTAGGGCTCCCAACATCAAAATAGGGTTTTGAGATTAATTCCTTCCACCTCTCTTGAGCAATCCTAATTAGGAACTGACTGCTCCACCAGAAGGTACCTGAAGGAGCTCCCTGTGCTCTGGGCTTCTCTTTCAGTCCTTCCTGGCAGCAGACCAGTGAGACTTCCTGGGTCACTTTCCAGTTCTCTGTCTTCTCATCTTTTGTATAATTCCTTTTGCAAAAGTATTAAGTTTCTTCTCCTAACGGCTGAATATCTGCTTTCTGTTTCTGCTGTGTGAGGGGTGTTTTCTGAGATGCTGTGGGTGTGCATATGGCAGTGTGCTCAGCAATAAAAGCAGTGGGGAAGAAGGAAGGGGGGATATTTAGAGAGATGGTGTTTGTCCTCCCAAGTACCCACTGCACGTGATGGAGCCCTGCTTTCCTGGGCATGGCTGAACATCTGCCTGCCCGTGGGAAGTGGTGAATGAATTCCTTACAGCACTTTGCTAATGTGTGCAGGTTTTGCTTCATTTATTAAACTGTCTTTATCTCTGTGGACACACATACAGCACAGACCATTTAACCTTGGTGAGGGGCAGGACAGGCAAAAGAGTAAACACATCACACCAGAAATCTTCTGATTTGGCTGTGGACTAAGGACACCAGCCATTGAAAATAGATCAGCTCTTCATTTTGCATTTCCTTGCCCTTGTCTGCACTAGCCCACCACCTGCCTGACTTGCAGTCCCTACCCTACTGATCAGGAAACGCATACTGGTTTTGGCTGGGATAGAGCTAATTTCTTCAGAGTGGTTTTCACGGCAGCTAAGCACCACATGGTCCCAGGACAGCGAAGGAAGAGAAATGTAACAGTAATACTTAAAAAAGAATATGCAAAGCAAGTGATATACAATGACATTTCCTCACTGCCCGGAGCATGATGCCCAGCCTGTTCTCAAGCACAGCTCCTCCACCCCAGCCAGCTCCCCACATTTATATACTGAGCATGACATATGGTATGGAATACCCCTTTGGCTAGTTTGGCTCAGCTGTACTGGCTGTGTCCTTTCCCAGCTTCTTGTGCAAACTAACTCCATTTTGGCTGAAAACCAGGGCTTTGCCAGCCTCTCCCTC
Organism: Psophia crepitans; assembly: GCA_013399095.1. Lineage (NCBI taxonomy): Eukaryota > Metazoa > Chordata > Aves > Gruiformes > Psophiidae > Psophia > Psophia crepitans. The sequence goes on along the minus strand of VWZZ01004465.1, from coordinate 1,251,121 downwards.
CCATGTTGCTGAAGCATAGGAGATGCTCAGGTAGGCTTAATCTACTTGGAGATGGAAGAACAAAGGCGGATGTGGATTGGTGAAGAAACGTTGATGAAATTAGTATTGTAAGTAGGATGATACTCTCAACTAGTAATTCTGGTATTGCACACATTCAAATCAGGAAAGCTTAGATGCCTGTCACAGGGGAGCAGTAGCTGGAGAGGGAAACGAAAGATGGCTTTAGTGGGAGGTCAAGACGTATTTTTTCTGTTCCTACAATGTAAATGTTTGCTTTCCCTCCTTTATAGCACCTTAAATTGTTTTTCACCATCCTTTTATCCCTTTACTTTTTTTTCCTTTCTAGTGCATAATTTTGAAGCTTAAATATTAAGATTCTGATATTTCCATTGTGAAGTGTCTTCCAGCACTCTTTCCTGTAGCGCAGTGTAGCCGTACCTGCTGTTACCTGAGTAACTGACCATTATTCATAACTTACATGATACTTTCCTGAAAGTGGTATACTTGAAAGCAATGTCTGTAATATAATGTGTCATTATTCCAGAGCTCTGAAATATGTCCTTTTATAATTCTCCTTAGTAGTACAGTTTATGTGATGTGGAAACTATTTTCTAACACGTGTGCCTAAGCAGTGAGCCCTTTGTTAGATCCAATTAGAATTTCTCCCTTGATAGAGTGTGAGGCTCTAAAGTGGTGTTATGCTTGGCCACAGACAAAATTAATCCAGTCAGTTGGGACTCTCAACATCAACTTTCTGCAATCTCAAGGAACAGAACCACTGATATGTATGTTTACATTCAGCAAATCCAGGATTCAGTGCAAGTGGCAACAGCCAAGCCACTTGTCTGGTGTAGCATGCGATGTGTCAGCGCGTTTCAAAATTATTACGTGCATACGAGCTACTGTACAATAACACTTTCCCCACAAAGTGGTGTAGCTCCTCTCCTGGTGGTGAAGAGGGTTCCCTATTTGTCTTTTTTATTATTTTTTTAATTTTTTGTGAGAGTATAATGCACATCCTACATGCTATATTCATAAAGATATATAATGGCATTGAAGAAAACTTTACATATTTTCTATTTCTTTTCCACTGTAAATTGTTAATTTAAAAAAAAGAAAACCCACAACAAACATTTTGTTGATTGCCAACTGTCTTTTTTTTTTCATTTTAGTTAAGTGTTTATTTTTGGTCTTAGCATTATAAAGGATTGTTTGAGAAACAGCTTTATGTTGTGTATTAAGCACACTGACGTTAGAATAAGTAAAATACTTTCAAGCATCATTGATTGTTTTTTCTTCTCATGTAGTTCCTATACTAAAATCTGGGAATGAAGAATTAGTTGCTGTCGATGCTTTGCTACAGCAAGAGTGATGAATGTGACTTAAATCTAATCCAAATTTACTGGTTTTCCTGGGAGTTAATACAAAGGCCAGAATTGTTTCAACAGGTCTTGGTCCCATAGAAATCTCTGCGGCTGTCAAAACGACTCATCCACTTCTTCAGATGTGCCAATGTTTTTGAACTGAACCTTTGTTTTGCTGGCTAACTCTGCTCTTCAAACACTGCAAATCCACATCCCTCTGTGGCTGGAAATGGTGTCTCACCCTTGGCATTCTCCTAGACCTCACTCTTCTTGGTGTTCAGTGGCTTCTGTGGGTGCTTATACTGCCTGGAGAGCCCTCGTTACCCTTGTGACACTTCAAACAGCTGTTTTGAAGTGAGGTCAGGTCCCATTCCTGGGCAAAGTTTGTATTTATCCTGCAGGCTTGTGCTGTTATTGTATAGAAGAGCCACAAGCAAGGTAGAAATGATCCTCTGAGGAGCAGTTTAGTGGAGAACTCTGTAGAGGAGTGACAGCATTGCTCAGTGCTGGGTATAATGCAACTTGGGAGATGTACTGAATAAAAGGTTAAGAGTATGTGCTGTGTCTCGATGACGTACAGCGGCAGAAGGATTTCCAAACTGGAGGGCTCATCAGCTACCTGAGACTTTTACGAGGTCGTCTGTCTATCAGATTGGCTTGTCTGGGATGCAGGGCTTCTGGCACTGGTGTAGGGCAGTTTTCCTTTCCAATTCAGACCAATATGGAGTTTGTTTACCACCAGCCAGTCCCCATATCCAAACCAAAGTTTTTCAAAGATGACCTTAGAATCAGTAAAAAGCAGACCCTTTGTGTTTACCACCATAAAGGATGCTTTTGTAGTTACAGGAAAGACATGGAGCTGCTAGAGCAAGTCCAGAGGAGGGACGCAAAGCTGACCAGAGGGCTGGAGCACCTCTCCTACGAGGACGGGCTGAGGGAATTGGGATAGTTCAGCCTGGAGAAGAGAAGGCTCCGGGGAGACCTAATGGCAGCCTTCCAATACCTAAAGGGCACCTACAGGAAAGCTGGCGAGGGGCTGTTTCTTAGGAAGTGTAGGGACAGGATGTGGGGGCCTTAGCCATATTGGGTGATTGTGAAGAGCAGGCCAAGGGGTAATGGGTATAAACTAAAAGAGGGGAGATTTAGATTAGATATTAGGAAGAAATCCTTCACAGTGAGGGTGGTGAGGCACTGGCACAGGTTGCCCAGAGAAGCTGTGGAGGCCCCATCCCTGGCAGTGTTCAAGGCCAGGCTGGATGGGGCTTTGGGCAACCTGGTCTGGCAGAGGGTGTCCCTGCCCATGACAGGGGGTTGGAACTAGATGGTCTTTAAGGTCCCTTCCAACCCAAACCATTCTGTGATTCTATGATTCTATGATTACTGCATGACTATTACTTTTGCCATCAGTTCATGTTAATTTCTCTGTCTTGGGAAAAGCGGCAGAAATCTCTTTGAGCCTTCTTAAATCATTGTGGTCTTAATTTGTGGTGGATCCACACAGTAATGTGGCTGACATCATACTAAATGCATACTAAGCATTTTCATGTATGTAATATAATTTTTGTTTTCAGTTAAAATAGAGAAGCAGTGAATACAGGGGCGTGCTATGTACATCTTTTGCAGTGTTTGTGATAGCATTTTCTTAGACCAATATAAAGTAGATTTTGCCTACCATTTTTTTTTAATAATTCATCTTGTGTTTTTAATCAGGCTTGTAAGTCCAAGGGCTAAAAGATTTACAGGGTCAGAGATTTAACTTGGCAATGGCAAGGAAGGGAAAATCTGTCTCTAACACATTTAATCCGTATGTTTTACTTTCTGGTTTACTAATTGCTTAATGTTTGACATTTTGGGGGAATTGTATTATACAGTGCATATCTATGTCAGTGTGCTCAGGAGAGGAAAAGGGGAGGTATGCACTTGTTGGGAAAGGAACTGCAAACTGGAGTTCTTTGGGCATTATCTGCAGTGTTGCACGGAAAAAAGCTTTCTACAAGCAGTCGAACATAAGTGCCTCTTTTTGGTAGACCCATAGTGTTGTCCAGAGGAAGATGATGTTTTACATGAACCTTTCACTGTATTTGCATCCACGGTGTGCTTGACTCATTGTGTTGGACCTTGCTTGTGATAATGGTGAGGTGGTGGAGGTCTTCACAACAGAGAAAAAGGACCTGTGTCCAAAAGGAGGAATAAGGAGACATGAATTAAGACTGTTCAAACCAGTCTATGAAAACAGCCATGGTACAGGAATGGATGGAATTCCCCTCAAGTAGTTTATAAATTTACAGGTCGGTTACTACCACATACTTCCCTTTTTCCTGAGTCTTCATGGAAAAAGCAAACACAGACTGGGAAAGTTAATGAGAAACCATTTGAAGGCTTCATTCTTCCAAAGCAGAAGGGAAGAAAGAACAGGTTTTTGCCTTTGCACATGGATTTCCTTCATGTTTCACATTCAAGAAAGTGCATTCCACCACATCTGTTTCAACCCTGGTTGAGAGCTAGCCTTAAGTTTTCCACTCCTGGACATACATTTTCCCCTCAGTGTACAGTGTTTAGCTGCATGCCATAATCTAAGAGCCCAGCCCAACTCTGTTCAGGCAAGCTGATGTGTTGATGTTAGTATTTAGCATCAGGCACCAGTTTACCAGTGCCGTAGCTATCCAGTAACACCTCTCTGCTGAGCCATCGACAGTTGCCAGATACATTGTAGTGCCTACGGTGGGATGCTGAAGGACTTCTCTGTTGAAGTCAGCTAAATGAGCGGAATGGGGAACTTGGGGATGGGGGAACATCCATAATCGGACAGAACTTGGCAATCTTTGAAGTTGCACCTTTTCCATTTCTTTTATTCTCTCTCTTTGCATTTTTGGGTTTTTTTTTGTGAATGCTTCCTTTTGAAAACTAAGTCTTAAGTGGTTGTTTTTCTCCTCAGTTTTTTCAACTTAAATGTTATTTTCTTTTGCCTTTCTCCTGTTTTTTCTCTGATCATGTGTCCTTCCTAAAGTAGATTATTCTCAATGCTTGTCTCCTTTCTCTCCTGATGTTTGTTAGATGCATATAAAGCTATTAGAAACTTCAAGTATGGAAGCACTTTCTCCCATTTTGAGCATTTATATATAAACTCAGAAGGTTTTGTTTGTTTTTTAACAGTAGACCTCGGAGAGTTCTAAAAAAAATAAATTCAATAAAACAGATCAGAGACAACTTTTATGAGAACTATATATTGAAAGAGGCTTTTGAAATCTATTGTTTAAATTATTTTTTCTTTCAGGCAACTGCAGAAGTACTCAAGTTGGTTTTGAACAAGAGCTGAAAGGAAGTTAAAGAATTGCAACTATTTTCTTACTTTCCATTTGTTATGAAGAACATTTAGTTGCCCTGCCAAGTCTGCTTTCAGTTCTCTTTTTAGTCCAAACAGGAGCCCAAGAAAATTTCTATTGACAGGAAAATTTTCTATGTAAATATAAAAAAATTATTTACATCTTGCATATTTATGTAAAGGAATGTTCTGCATATCCTAGCTTTATAAAAATTCAGTGTTACTAAAAGTATCCCTCGTGCAGCTTAAGGCTGCGCTTAAAGTTATGCCACTACTTTTGAGGACTGCAAATGTGAGGTGGGTAGGAGAAGACGACAGGGACACATTGGATTAGTAGTCTGCTGTGGTTTTGAACAGAAAGAAATATTTGAATAACTCCCAAAAATGAACAACAGAGGCAGAATTGTCTTGATTAAAACAGGTTGAGATATGTGTCAGACTAGTGAATATATTAAACTCAGTAAGAAGGCTTTTCACTGCTTATTCAAGGGATATGGTCTTGATCTTGTGGCACAGGCAGGTGTTACGGAGCCTCCTCAGAGACGGTAAATGCACCCATGCTCTGACTTACGGGCCACAGCTGTCCCAGACCACCAGCTGGGCCAAGTGGAGAGTGCCAGCAGAGCATCAGAATCAGACCAAGGGTTTGTTCTCATCTGTAAGTGTCAACCCAGTGTTGACATAAGCCAAATCTGACTGCAGAGGGATTGTTCAGCACCTGTGGAGGTCGGTCTGTCTTCTCCAGAAGTGCCCAAGTGTCACTTCAGGTACCAAGTTTGAGCAATCCAACTTGGGTTTATGTGTTTTGTTTTAATTAAAGGGTTTCTTCAGGCCAAATAGTCTAGTCGTATCTTCCTGTCTGATAGAGAAGTTATTCAACTTGCACCACAGGCAGACAAATTTGAGTCATCTTTTGTACGGTAAAAGGCTTTAATTATTGTTTGATTAGTTCAGCTTGGTTATTCAATGGGACTTAACAGAACTGAATATTGGATTCCAATCAAAAGATTTTCAGAAATTTATGTCTAAATTCCTTTGAGATTCTTAATATTTGAGTGTCTAGGATTTAGATTCTGCCTTTCATATTCTGTTCGTTTCAGTGGGATTAAACTTCCTGGTAAGGGGGAATGTAAACTCTTTATAGATTTGCATGTAATCAGGTAGAAATGGTATAGTTAAAATACCAAATTCAGCAAATAGGAAACGTATCAGCAGTCAGGTTCCTAGCCTGAGCAACCAGTTGTGGCAGTTCATGTGCAAGCAAGCCAAGGTTTTCTAATGTCTTTTGACACTTCTAGAGAGAAGTCATTCCCTCACCATTTGTTTTGCTGGGCTAATTTTGCACCTTTTCTTTTGTGTGTCTCCTTTGAGAGAGGTTCTCCATATCCATAGCATCCTGGAAGTCCTCCTCTGCTACTGGTTTGTATTAAATTTTCTGGAGTGTAAGTTGCCAGATTTTCTTGTGCTGTTCCTGAAGTACAGTGGCATTAATGCTTTCTTATCTCAGTTGGACACACAACTCCTGACAGATTTTTTGCATCATATTTGCCTTTGAGGTGTCTGCATTATGTTGGTAGGTCACAGTCAATCTGTTATCAATGAGTAGTGCCAACAAGATATTTTCCCTCCTTGAACTTTTCCAGTCAATAACTACCTTCATCTTCTGGTGCTTCCATTCACATAGCCTTCCATTGTATGCTACAGGACTTCATGCTCAGGTATCTCAAAGTTAACCATGAAAATTTGTGTAATATTCTGTATAGTCCTTCCATGTGTTGGTCGTATCTCCTAACTTTGTGTTAGAAGCTGTTTTTAATAAAGTACTTCTGGTTTTGTTTTTTTCCTTGGTATAAGGTCATTGGTAAAAGTACTAAATAAAATGACTTTCTGAACAAAGGTTTGTGGAAGTACACAATCTCCCCATGATGCACGCTTTTCCTTCTTAAAGTTCCAAAAGCTAGTTGGTTTGTTCATACTGCTAATATATACTTCAAGTTTTCCCTCTGTTTCAGAGTGCATTAGAGAATTCTTTGTATGTCATACTATCATAGGCTTTATTGAAGGCCATCTGAATGATGTCTAATAAAGATGCTCACATTAAAAAAAAAATTAAAAAAAATCTGGTATTGTTCACTTTTTTGGAAATACAGATAGAAGTATGTTCCTCTGTTTACTTCTATCTCCAACATTTTCCCCCCTTCTCCTCTGAGTAATTGTCCTAAAGCCTTTCATTCTGCTGGGATCAGAATAACTGGACTTTCTTTGCCCAAGTTGCGTTTTTTTCTTTCTCCACTTATGGGTATTATATTTGCTATTTTCCGATCAGAAGGCACCACCCTCAACATTGGACACCTATTAAAATATTTTTCTTTAACACCTCCTGCTTTGTGTGCCAGTGTTTCCAGAGCTCTGGGATGTAAATTACCTAGTCCTAACTTGAGTTTATTATAGTCTATTGAATTTTGCTGTCAAATTGGCTGTGTTTATTTTCATGTTCATTGACTAATCTCAAAGAAGAAAATACAGGTTTTTTTGCTTTATAAATTACTTAATTAAAAACACATATTTGGTAACTCACATTCTCCAGAAATCTTGGAAGCAGCCTGGTAAACATTCTTTAAAACTGCTTGTAGAATTCACTGGCCTATTAATGTTACCCAAGAAGCCATAAAAAGCACAAGCCAATTGACAGTAAAAGTAACGTACATTTCCCAGAAAGTTAAAATTGTGGGGTGAAGAGTTATTTGGCAGAAGAATGACCATTTTCCTCTGTGGCTTTCAACTAAGTTTTGACTTTTGTTTAATCTGTTGCCTCTTGACATTCCTTCAGTATAGGAGGAAGAAAATGGATGCCTTAATCTTGCATGTGGAGTTTTTCCTTTCATGTGTCTGATGTTCCAGCCCATCAGGAATGTTCCTGTCCTTCCTCTTTCCTTTCTCCCTACATGTATTTCATCTCTGTGCCTCTATCTGTGTTTTGCTGTCATCTCCTTTATAGTCTTTCCAGTTTCCTGCACAGTTTTCCAATCCTTGCCTGGCTTCCCTTGCATCTATCTTCCCTCTGCTGCCTTTTTTTGTGCTATTCCTCAGTATTTTAGGAAGCAGTGGCTTTGCATATTTAATCACTGTGTTTTTAAAGTTTTTTCTGAAAAATCTATCCTTTCCACTGGTAATCCAGTTGATGTAATGTAAAAAAAAAAAAGAAAAGAAAGAAAAGAAAGAGAAGAAAATTACTTCTACATAGTACTTGCTCATTCTCTTACAGTTCTTGTTCTTCATGACTCAGGAACTTTGTCTGACTATACCTGAATATATTTATTCTCATCTTTTCCTTTAGGAGCTGTGAATTGGTGGATTTGTTGTGGGGGTTGGTGGGGGTTGTTTTGTATTGTTTTGTTTCTTTTTTTTTGATGACCTGATGATTTAGAGTCCTTATTGCAGTAGTTCAGTTGCAGTTGTTCTTCATATTACCTAACGTGATTCGGAGTAGCAGAAAATGTGCGATGTTATTAGCGAAGTAGCTGTCAAGTTATAGATGTGTAGGTATAGAGCATTCCGCAATTATGGATGGAGAGTGCCTTGTTTTCCCTTTGGTGTGAAAGGAGGAAATCATGCATTAGACCTGTCACTCAAGAGGTCCCTTCCAGTGCTGCTTTCCTATGAAAAGCCGTGGTCAGCCCTCACCTTGTCCAGAAATGCCCTCTCCAGGGTTGCTCAAGTTACTGGCAGCATTGATTGGAGCACTTTCTATTTCGAAGTGTCGGGAGCCGGTTTACGGCTGGCTCTCTTTATGGGTGGACAAGATGTGATTTAACACGTACTTTTCATTGCAGGACCACCCAGCTATAATACTCACAGGGAGAGTGCTGTGGTGCTTGACCATGTTTTTATATGCTGTATTGATATGTATTGGCTGTGAGGGTATCTGGTTACACATTTGAGCGTTCCCTAGCTGTTCTCTAATTGCTCCAGCTTTGCTCATGGTTGCTTGATGTGTAATCTTGACTGCTACACTGAACTCGTATTATTTAAGCTGCTGGGAACCTGTGCTCGGTGTTAAACATACAGCTGGTACAGCTGTGGCTACTTCACTCCACCGCTGTGGAAGCTACAAGTCTCACCAGGGAGCAAGCTTGCCAAAGCGTTGACCTGTAAAGTGAGTTGCTTTAATATAGAGGCAGTGGAAAACACTCCAGTGCATAGCTGCTCTCCTACAGCTCGTCATGGTGTGAACGCACTGCAGAAACCCTCTAATTCCCTCCTGTGCTGGGGGACCACCGTTTCTAATAAGGTTCGGTGAAAAGGTTTAGCAAGTGTGGAATGGAGTTACAATAGTCCAAATTGACTGCAGGGCTATCTTTTTTTGTATTAGTGGTGGTTTTCTGATCTTCTTGCCCCCTCAAGATGCATTGATTTAGAGAACTGTAGTTGCTGATAGGGGGGAAAAAACTCTCACTGTATGAGTTGTATGTAAGGCCAAGACAGGATCTTCTATCTTCTGTAAACGGACAGTTCTTCATCTGACCTGGTATTGCTGCGGCAAACCAGAGAGAGGTTACTAGGATGGGGCCAAACTCTGCTGGAGCCACTCATGCAGTCTGCGTGCCAGCTGTGGTGGGTTGACCCTGGCTGGAGGCCAGGTGCCCACCAAAGCCGCTCTATCACTGGACTCAGCTGGACCGGGGAGAGAAAATATAACAAAAGGCTCCTGAGTCGAGATAAAGGTAGGGAGATCACTCAGCAATTACTGTCATGGACTCGACTTAGGGAAAATTAATTTAATTTACTACCAATCAAATCAGAGTAGGATAATGAGAAATAAACCCAAATGTTAAAAATACCTTCCCTCACCTCTGCCATTTTCCTAGGCTCCACTTCAGGAACAGATTATTCCAGCGTGGGTCCCCCACGGGGTCACAAATCCTGCCAGCAAACCTGCTCCAGCTTGAGCTCCTCTCTCTGCAGGGCCACAGGTCCTGCCGTGAGTTTGCTTCAGTGTGGACTTCCCATGGGCCCTTCTTCAGGTGTCTCCACCTGCCTGGCATGGGGTCCTCCACGGGCTGCAGGTAGAATCTCTACTCCCCATCATCCTTCCTCCATGGGCTGCAGGGGCACAGCCTGCCTCACCATGGTTTTCTCTACAGGCTGCAGGGGAATCTCTGCTCTGGTGCCTGAAGCACCTCCTCCCCCTCCTTCTTCACTGACCTCGGTGTCTGCAGGGTTGTTCCTCTCACATATCCTCAGTCCTCTCTGGCTGCAATTGCCAACAGCAACTTTTCTCCTTTCTTAAATACATTATCCTAGAGGTGCTACCATCATGGCTAATGGGCTCTTTCTTGGCCAGTGGCAGGTCCGCCTTGGAGCCGGCTGGCACTGGCTCTGTCGGACACAGGGGAAACTTCTAGCAACTTCACACAGAAGCCACCCCCGTACACCTATGCTACCAAAACCTGGCCACACAAACCCAATACACCAATGTGGCCTATAACATGTTTACTATATGTATACTTCGTGTATACTCTATAGATAGCGTAGTGTGTCTATGCGAATGATAGCGTATGTGTATGCTAAATGTGTCATTTGATAAGAAAGTGTGGAAAACACTATGCAAGCACAAAATAAGGGCTCAAGGTAAGCCGCTTCAGTGCAGGGTTGTTGCAGGACAACAACTCTTTAACTGCAAGAAATCTGGCTTGAGCCCTTGCAGAGCCAGCCACGGGGATTTTACCCACAGGACAAAAGCTCAGGAGCTGCCCAAACCAAGTAGTCATCCCACACAGGTATATTTCTCCTAATTTTGTGAGTTGGTAGTACCCACCTGCAAACTGCCTTCTGGAGCTGGGTAGGAATCACGGTCCAAACTCTCAGGTGGTGGGCTACCAGCACTGGTTTGGCATAATGGGTTTTAGACTTACTACCTTAGGCAAATTACTTGTGCTTGCTCAGCGGAACTTGAGTTACCAAGCAATTTTTAAAAGAAGAACTAGCTACTTCTAGTGAAGCAAGAGGGTTAAATTCTTGGTACAGTGTTAGAGGGTTAATAATGGAAGAGAAGTATTAAGGCAATACAATCTGTCTACAGAGTATACTTGACATCAACCTTCTTCTAGTGGTGTCTTTGGGTTATGAAGAACTGTTTGTGAACTAGGGTAAACTCCAAACCAAAGACCTAATCTGCCAGAATGGTTCTGAGGAGGAGTCCTGTGTTTCACAAGATCTTCCTCGGTTTTTAAGTTTCTATGTTTGAGTGATGTATTGACTTTCAATGCTTAAAGCGTGTCTCAAGATCTGTCGTATTTCCCTGTTATGAAACTGTGACGTTGCCTGACTGCTTGGTGTCTGTGAGATTGCTCTGCTCTGCTTCAGAATATATATCTGTGATGAGTACAAGTCTTGGATGTGACAGTCTTTCCATTCTGTTTGGTCTTTTTCTCAGGAAAACAAATTCATTGCAGTCATAAAAGTTCACTGTTCCATTTTGCAGACACAAAGCATAGAAGCTTGATTATTATTTTTTTTTTAATCTCAAAAAGCAGGGCTAGTAACATGAATCTTTTCATAGTTACATCATGGCTTATGTATTACATATACTGAAAACGCACCCTAAATCTAATTTTTTATTTAAAGGTTTACTATGCAGCTTCTGTAGAAAGCGCTGTGTAGGGTATTTAAAACATTAACACCCGACCTATATGACTCAATTTCTTCCTCCTCTTGGTTTTAAGGAACTTGGTAACATAATGTAGAAATTTCTGTTGTTCGTAAAGGAAAGAACAGCATTTTTACTAGATATGGAAAATTCCAAGTGGAACATGTACAAAGATAAAATATCATTTGGAGGTTTAGGAACATTTTTTTTGATGCAGACCACACAACCACCTCATAAGTACTGTCTTTTCCGTTGCATTAGAGTAACTCACACTGAGAGAAATCACATACGCAGAGCAACACAAATTATTTATTTGAAGAACCCTCTCTGGGTGAGCTGGGGGTCGGCCTTTTCTCGCAGATAAGTAGTGATAAGACAAGAGGCAATGGCCGTAAGTTGTGCCAGGGGAGGCTCAGGTTGAAGACTAGGAGATTTTGCTTCTTGAAAAGAGTGATCAGGCATTGGAACAGGTTGCCCAGAGAGGTGGTGGAGTCACCGTCCCTGCGGGTGTTTAAAGAAAGATTAGATGTGGTACTTAGGGACATGGTTTAGTGGGTAACAGGTTGGGGGGGGACAGTTGGACTAGATGATCCTTGAGGTCTCTTCCAACCTTAATGATTCTATGATTCTGTGATTCAATACTTTCCGGAGAAGTTAGAAGACAGTACCACATACTGTTGAAAACTTCTTTTACAACTAAAATACTTTGCAGTTGCAGGTAAAGTCTATTTTTGAGTTAGTGATTGTGGTCAAGCAAGGGGCCAGTTTTTTTCCTTTCTCCACCTTTTCATAGGTTAGGACAGTTTTGGGGCTCCTGTAATTGGTGCCAACTGGGACTGGTTAGGGGCAGCAGCAGACTCATGCCAACCTGTGTAGACATCCACTGTATGTTTATGGGTAAGATTGACTGCATGCAATTCTCCTTAGAATAAAGGTTGCATCATAGAGACTGCTCAGGTGAAGCAGAGGTTGAAAGGATATAGCAGATTTTTTTATTTTTTATTTTTCCTTTTCCTGCTCAAGTTTTGATTTGTTAGCACACCTGCAGGTCTGGCATTTCTTTTGTTCTTTGTTGCTTCTCCTTTCAATTTCTATAAATGGCTCGCTAGAGGCAAGACTACCTCTAGTTTTATTTCTAACTAACTTAACCCCATGCTGCTGCCCCCCATCACCCACATCCCCATACTCAGAAGCACACCCTGTCCTTTTCTTTTTGCAAGAGAGAATGGATAAATGCTGGTATTTCTACAGAAAATAATAATTTAACACATCTCCCATTTAAAAATTAATTTTAATATTTAAATATAAGGATGCATATAAAAATCTTGTAAGAGGAGTGTAGTTCATCATCCCACAGGGACAAAAGATGAAGAGCATGACATCTGGAAAGTTTGGTAATATAGAAAAAACCAACTGGAAACAGATGGAGAACGGGGAGCTCATCTCCTACTACAAGTCTTCCTGTTTTAAGAAAATGCTAAATCTGTTTTTAGTACCTGAAAGTATTTTAAAAAGGACTTTCTGTATCACAGAGGAAGTTGGTAATAAAGAAACAGAATTCTTCTGTTCTCTGTGGAGCCAGGATATATTCATCCAGGTGAGTAAAAACAATGGGGTCAAATGTTTCAAATTCAGCTATTGAACCTCCAGTCTTTAATAAAAACCCAACTGTTATAAAGGTCAGAAATACACTGAAAATAACACAAAGTCAGGTCTAGCTCTAGAGTGGCAAGGAGGAGTTGTACTAATAATTGCTCTCACAATAATTACATTTAATACAATATAGTAATTAAAATAACTTATAATTAGTATTAGTAACCTATTTACTCTTGTAATTATTAGGTTAAAATCTTTGTCCATCTGAATGAGAACGGAAAATTAACAGTAATGACACCAGTGTAAATTTCAAACTGATAATAAATTATTGAGGATTATTTCGAATTATATGACGTGGTATCTGGAAGTTACAACCAGAAGGTGAGCTAATGGCAACAGCTAAATTATCCCTTCACCTGCCATAGAAAACACATTCTTATCCAGAAATACTGATTGATATAGTTAAATATTATGTCTTTGATTTATTTGCTTCATACACAGTGTGCTTAATGCCATGATATGTTCTGGAAGGTAGATGAATGTTTTAGCTGAAGTAGACAACTTTAAATATTGAGTCTTTTCACTTTGCAACATTCATAGATGAAGGCAAGGCAAAATCAAGGTTTTTAAAAGTTTTAAGTACTTATTTGTTTTTTTCACAGTTGTGTATCATTTATATAAACGTGCCACTCTACATTTACACAACATGAAGAAAACAAAACAAAAAATCACTTTTAAAGTGTGGGGATTTATTAAAAAATGGAGCACAGTGATTTTGTGTTTGTGGGACTGAAACATTCTGCCTGCGCTGTGTGAGAAGTGGCCAAAACAAACCAGATTTTTCTCAAACACTAAAAACTTTAGTCTGACAATCATGTTTTGCTTTTATTTAACTAATAACAATAATAATGGCCGCTAAGAACAGTCAGGGCTACGCTGAGTCTCGCTCAGGAACCTGTCCCTGGTGGTGGCTGTGGGGGATGTGTCGTAGGAAGGACAAAGAAGCCGGGCCCCATCGGCGTCCATTCCCCACTGACCCTCCCAGCACCCGCTGCTGGTGGGCAGTGCGTGTTAGAGATGGCATCCCAGCCCCTTGCCCCCGAGTTTGCCTAGTCTGTCACTGCAGCCTCATCCAGCAACAGATGTTCACTACCAGCCATGGAGAAAGGTGGGTGGTTTTTGCCTGTTGTAAACCACCTACTTCAGTCCTAATTTTTCTGCCTAATATCACTAATTGCTATCTAATGTCACTGCCTTTGTCATTTTTGTTTCTTAGAAAAACCTTGTCAGTGTGACGTGCCTGCTGTAACGCTGCTGCATGGCCATATAGCAATATCTGGCCTGATTTTTCTTTTTTTTTTTTTTTGTAGTGGAGTTTCACCTGTGTAAAAATACAGTAGAAGATTGTAGGCTTAGATGTATGGGGTTTGCATCTCTGTGTGATGAGGTAAGAGTGTAACCGGAAGGTACTCTGTAAATCAAACCGTACGTTTTTAACTATTCTGCAAAGAACAAAATTACGGGAAATACTCTTACAGATGAACAGCGCTCTTCTGAAAAAACGAAATCTAAGAAGATACCAGATGCTTGCTTTTATTGGATCCATAAAATTACCTTATGAAATCTGGTTTTATAATTGCAGGTAGTACAGAAGTCTGAAAAATACCTCCATATGTTTTAAGATACTAAATATCTTACCACTGGTCAGGGAATTTAAGATAAGCAGAGGTGAACAGGTCTAGCAGGTTTCTGTTTTCCCTCCTCAACCAGATGTATTTTGAAAATGCTAATTCTTTACTAATCTCTAGAGCCCAAAGACATTAATGGGTTTACACCAGGAGTGGCTGCAGTAACTAGGGGCGCCGTGGGGAAGCATGGCCCTGCGGCTGCAAAGGTGGGCTCGCAATGAGGGCAGAGCACCGGCCTGTGCAGAGGCTGGCTGCAGGTGGCCAGGGTTGCTTTGCCCCTAACATTGGGTCAGAGATGTGGCTGTAGTGAGAAGAGCTGGTGATTTTCTTGCTTTGTTGGAATTTTGAAGACCATTGATTGGAATTTGAGGTTTGACGCTTATAGATACATTAATGTTTTGGAAAGATGGATTGAAGTGTTTAATTTACTCATCCCACCCTTTCCTTCCTGGCAATAATTGGAACTGCAAGGAAGGTTGTATAGCTAGTTCCCAGGTGGCTATTTTCTTTGTTTTCTATTGCACACGTAGGTTGACCACTAGCCTTTCACGGTGCTGTTCTTGTTGAAGACAGTTATAAGATATACTGGATAAGGGATTATAAATTGATGCTGCTTTATACTTCTCCTGGTAGGCCATGACCCTTGCACAGAAAGCCAAAGTGTTGTTACTCACGGAGAATGCCGTGCCTCGCCATTAGCAGCACCGAGCGTCAACGGGCCGTAGGTTTAAACTCTGCCTGCCAACTGCAGCTATAGAAATCCCATGGCCAATAGCTACTCTAGCGGGCAGTTACTGAGCTGTGACAGGCCATATGTGACAAAAATAACAGGGAACCGTATTCCCCACCTGAAAATATACATCACACTTCTTCTCAAACAAAGTATATAGTGTTGGTGTGGCTTTTTTTAGGTACTCATTTTAGCTTCGAGTGTTGAAATGTTATTGTAGGCTGACAGCTCACTTCAAGTGAGACATTCCTTTGAACTTTCAAGGTGGGTAACATGTTCCAGCAAAAGTAGGTGCCTGCTGAATCAGGGCCTTAGTGTCTTTCTACTGAGCAGCATGGAGAGTTCACCAGTTGGTTTGTGTTGGCACCTTTTCATTAGCAGTGGTTGTAAACAACAGGTGCATGCTGTCATTCTTTCCTTCAGCAAAAAGCAAAATGTTTCACTATGCCTACACTGTCATATTGTTTTTAAGGAATGTCTCAACAGTATTGTACACCTTGATTTAGATTAGCATTTATTTTTTATTGTCATTTTCTGAATTTTAGATATCAACACGCTTGTAGTTCACGTATGTCGATTGAACACTGTTTTTCTTATGCAAGTTTTGCAGATGCCCTATGATTTAAAAATCAGTTCTTTGTGTGCTGAATAAGGTCCATTGCTAGAGATGTCTGAATCCACTCTGATTCCTTACAAATTTCTTTTTATTTTTACCATGTTCCTCTCTCTTCAAAAATACTTCTTAACTTTTAGATGCTTTGAGTGATGTTTGAGAAGAGACGTGTTTGGGAATGCTTGATTAATTCTCAACATCTGCATTGACTTCAACTCATGCCTCACAAACTTTCAGTATGACCCAGGAGTTCCTCTTGCATTGACTGGGAGGGAAAACCAGGCAGTGAATACTTGCAATGGACTCACCAGCGCTCATCAGCTGCTATGTGGCTCTGTGTAGCATGTACCAATTCACTAGTACTAGAATAGAAAGGGGAAGGGAAATCTTGAGCCTACCATAGGCACATCTGATGTGTAAAGCTAACCTGCTTCGGGTGTTCCTGCCATAAACCAACACAACTTGACTCTTGCCAGCAAGCAAGATGTCTAGGTCTTGCCCTTTCACATGTCACTCATAAGAGATAACCAATTTTGTCATCAGAATGAAAAAAGATTATTGACGCAGACATGCCCATTTCTAATCTAGGGGGACACTTAAGGTACTGAACGAGGAAGAAGAAGGGGCTAAAAAGCCAGAGCTATGTTTGAGAAGGGATCCCATGCTGTGTTGCTGTGCTAGGATTACATCAGGAATGCATAGTTTTCTTGGGAAAACAAAAGTAGGACAAGAAGACCTGAATGCCAAGTGTTAATAAAAAGATTAGTACCTTGTACAGTACAGGAGCTGTGTAAGAACAGTTAGTCCTTGTGCAAAGATTTCCCCATAGTGCTGAAAGGTCAGGGAGACCTTGGAGTTATTTGCTGCTTCATAAACTGGTGAACATTTCCTAACACTGGAGTTGGAGAAACATTTTGCTTTTTCCATTCCCTCTCATCAATATAAATTGGATTAAGTGAGAAACAATCAGAAGACTATTTGCAATGGCAAAGAGGTATCTGAATAGATATAGTTCTGTGTTATCTCGTAGAAGATACCTGGGGAATTTTTTTAGGATACTCTCTGATCTCATTGTAGCTCTGGATATTGGGAAGTCAGAACGGTTAGGAAGAGTGTCTGAAACATAAAACACCTTGGGCTTTGTTCTGTTGCCTGTATTGTAGTGCCTGATGCCTCTGGCAGATACCTATACAGATCTATTAGCCGTCTGTGTTGGTGAGCGAGATGTTAATGCAACTCTGAAGAAAAATTGCCAGTGGAATTTACTGGAATTCCATTTCCCAATGGAAAACGTTGGGAGAACTAAAACTATGTCAAAACTGGTTAGGGTGCTTTGGGGGCTTTTTAGTAAAATGGGAATCTTTTTAAAAATAAATAACGGAAAACTTAATATAAATCAAAATTCTTGGTCAGTACTTATGGTCATTTTGGTTTGGATTTAAGTTTCAGCTTGATACTATATTACCTCAATGTCGAATTCTGTATCTTATGAAACTCCCTCTTCCACATTTTTATACAGTCTTTTTATATGTTGTGGCACAGTGATATCTTAGACTTTTGTATCATCTAAAACAGTATAAACAGTGAATAATATAAAGGTTTAAAAGAGAAACATGATTTTAGCTTAAAATATTGCGCTGGTCATGGGAGCATTGGTGTGGTGGTTTGTTTTTTTTTTTCTTGGCTGCATAGATGGCTTGCTCTGTAATTTTGAGCAAACCCATTACACTGAATACATATGAGAGGTCTGAATTCATGCCTCATGAACAACCTTAATTCTAGCATTTGCTAATTTGAGATAATATTTTTTAACATTAATCTCCTTTTCATGAGTTTTTTCTAGTTACATATTTTTTTAAACCAAAATTTTGGAACTTGCTTGACAGATTCCATCAATTGCACCATTTGCAGTAAGTAGCGAAGCAGTTGTTTTTCAGAACACAAACATTGAATTGGTGCTTACAAACTTCATTATGAGAACCTCCCACTGAGGTTTTCACATTAAAAAAAAATAAATATAAAAGAGGCCGTAGCTGAGCAAAATTAGAGCCTTGTTAACAATGGCGAACAAATAGTCTTTTATTTATGTGTCTTATAAATTGCCAATGGCAAATTAATACAACTGTCTTTTGTTGCAAATTAATATGTACTGCGTGTGGCACTCGTGCATATTTAATGGGAAGGAGGAGATTAGAGGACTCAAGATAAGAATTGCAAGATTCTCTTGAAGTATATTATCCACTTGAATTCCTGCCTGTTTTGAATGCTCACCTCTTCTCAGACTTTTCCCACTGTATACCCAGCAATTTCAATTTACGGACTTGCATCCTTTCCGTCCCCTCCCCCCCCCCG
>VWZZ01004465.1:1186571-1232613 GCA_013399095.1 Psophia crepitans | reverse complement strand
CCCCCGCCCCGAGCATAATTTATCAGAACAGGTACTTCATGACATAGTTTGTGGGCTCTCTTCCCATCTTTTGAAAATGAGTCTCTGTTCCAAAAACATGCCATGAAAAAGCAAATAGGTGTTTTGTGTTTGTGTGAAACTATATCTTTTCCATCTAGCAAACAGGACTACTCTTGATGCCTCTGTTGTTGCAATGATTCCTTATTTTGATCCCTTACTGAATCAAGCAATTGACAGCTATGACTATGCTTTTGTGATGCTTCCTTTGAATGAACATGAAGAGGGAGCTCATGATTCCATTTTAACCATTTATTAAAACTGAATAATAATATTTCATGGCCCAAATTGTGCAAAGTGCTGACAGCTTTTCCTTTTGAGATACGCTTTGCATAGAACTGAGTAGTAATAATAAGAAAGAAATTTTTTTTAATAATTGGACTCCACAATGTATTTGAGAAAAATAAATGCTTTGTGTTGTAAGTTTCCCAATTTTACCCACAGGCTGTCTTGTAGATATAATTATGCTTTAGGAGACATTTTAAGTGCTAGTTGAACCTTTAACCTGCGTTTCCTCTGGAATAATTACAGGATGTGAAAATGGCCAAATGAAATGCTTACTCATAGAGATTAATAGAATTAGTTAAGCTACTGTTACCTTATGTTTGATTTATATTGTATGTGTAGGTTGAAACAGGCTGTAATGGCATGTGGGTGTTTTCCTCTCTTTTCATACTTGCTAAAGTTTTTCCTTATGTTTATTACTTGCTATGTTATGTGACCTGCTTAAAAAAGGCATTTTAGACCACTGGCAGGTAGTTGAATTTCAAAGGCTGGCTCTCTTTAAAACAAAACAGTAGTCTTTGAACTTCTATCAATTTTTCTGAAAATAACAGTAATAGAATTGATTCCATCACCTTCCAAGGAAACAACCTGAAAAAGAAATCTCTGTGGATTAGTACTTCAGACACCAAAGATATTTTGCAGACATTTGAAATCAAGTTTGAGTCAGCTACAATAGAAGCAGAAGAAACCAATAAAAGTAATTTGTCTGTCTGCATTGCCAGAATTGATGAAAAAGATAAAAATAAAATAAAAAAAAAAGGGTCTGTAAGCATGAGGAATGGTACAGCAGAAGCAGACCATTTAATCTTATTTAAAGATTCAAGACTGGTGATAATTCTAGTATTTTAAGTAAAACCTTCACTTAGCAAAGCGAACTGCCTTTTAAAAAAATTTCATTTGGTGTGTTTCTTTAAAAATGAGTAATGCATTGCCCGTGAAGCAGCTTGAATTTTGTTCTTTGAAGAAGTGTTGAGCAGTTACTGGCCTAATTTTCAGAAACTGAATCTTTAACAGAAAACCAGTTTAGAATTAGAGGAAGGTTTGAAATTGGCTAATCTTGTTAGATAGTATGGTGGAAGCCACTAGGCATGTTCTTGCCACGTTTCACTGATGTTAAAGTACTTTCTGTTGGGTTACTCTCAGTGACCCCTTGGCAGCCCTGCTCCTGCAGCCTCTACCAGCTGCAACACTTGGGGGCTTCACGCAAGTGAGGAGGAATGTGCAGTGGTGTTATCAAGGAGCAATAGCTCACCATGGCTCATTGAAAAATCTCAGCAGGTGCCAGCGTAATGTATTCATTATTGCTTTTTGAGTTGTTCAACAGAATCCTATTTTAAGGTGCAGATGATGATGTTCATCCTCTGTGAAGATCTTGGGAAGGCTTTGGGGCAGTGAACTGAAACCTTTAAAAATCTGATCCACAATTAGAATAAACCTTTCTCGTAGAAAATTCTTTATTCAACAACTTGTGCTGCATCAAAAAACATTTGGGTAAACCCATTTTACCACTTGCATAAGATATCTTTTAGTGAGCTATTTCACTATTTTAAAACCCTGTTTTCATTTGGTTTAGAGTTAATGTTTGTTTCAGTGGTTACAGCAGCCATTGAATATGAGACATTTTTTTTTAAAGTCAATGAAGTATAAATGCAAAGGAGATTAAAAATCAATTATTAAACCAAGATTTCCTTTGTTTTCATTCTATTCACGTTTAGCTCTCTTTGATGACTTCCCCTTAAAGTATTAGACTAATGTAGAAAATTAAAGATTTTCCTTATATATGTTTCTGTATCATCTGAATTACAGGATTTCTCATCTCTTTCCTGATAAACATGCTCAGTAAGTCCACTTAGCATGTATGAGAGAGATGTCTGTGTACAAAGATACAACTTAATTTCTTTATAGTAATTATTCTGTTACTAATTATACCAAATTTCTTCTAAGGAAGAAATCTCTAGTTTTCCCTTTGTGTAGAATGGAGATACAATGCAGGAATTACAGCATTTCACCAGAGATGCAAGCAGAAATCCTGGAAAAGGATTGCAAAACATGCAATCTGTATTAAAAAAGTCTGTGATAAACGTGGATTATTTTTGCCCGAGGGTGTATGTGTAGGCATTGTTGTAATACTATGACGGCACGAAGAGCGTTTATGGGCGCAGCTGTGTATGTTGAGGTGTGACAATTCAGCTAGGAATTTATGTACTAAAATATCTTTCCTTTCATGTCTTTTGTTGCTTAAGTGATTTTTAAGGAACTTTGAGAAACACAGAGGCTGTAGTCAAAGGGAAATAAACTTAGCAAATCATTAACATCAACAAATATAATAAAATGCTCAGAGAGAGTCTGTAGAATTGGACTATTGGCTGTTCTACGTGTTTATTAGAAGACATTAGAATACCATGTTTAAAATAGTTGACTAAAACTTCAAAAGCATGACATTAGTGTAGGCTTTATTAAGAATATGCTATTTATATTGAAATGATGAGAAGGGACAGCCAAACCCTTTAATGTACGGTTATCACATGTTGGTCAGAGAGTTTCCAGCATTTATTGGAACATCAGTGCCTTGTAAAAATGTTTTTAAACTTCTACCAGATTTTCTAAGATTATGGAATGATTAAGTATTAGCCAATTGTGGCGCTCCTGGGAATCATGAGTTTCTGGAAAATATCCCTCTGCTGTCTAAGAAATGAAGTCCTGTTCTGGGGAATTCATCTGGAAAGAGCATTTCTTTGGGGGCGATGGGGACCATCTGTGGAATTCCAACTACGTGGAAACCTGGAGCAGAGATGGGCAAAAAATACACCACGAGGCAGGCATTTCTGAAGAGGTCACTTCAGTAACCTTGTTTTGAGGAAAGGTCTGCATGCGTGGGCTGATCTTCTGACCCTTAATTATTCAAGGGTAATGTTATACACTCTTCATGCCTAAGCAATATTTCCATAGCGCAAGGCTTCTAATCATTCCCAATCTTCATACAATTTACATATATATTTATTGACACATACACAATATACACACACAAAGCCTGTGGTTGTTATTTAGTATGCAGCCCACAAAGTTTAAGAACATTCAACTCTAAAGTAAACAAAAGCTAAAGGAAACACACGCTGAGATTCAACTCACAAATTACTTTCTAGTGCAGCAAATTAGTAACTTGCTTTGTGCTGTAGAGAGGTGCAATTTTTTTCCCTTTGAACCACCATTTGGTTCACTCCAATGGTTTACTACTGTTGTGAGATTTCGTCAAACAAGTGGTGTTTGTCGACTTACCAGGTTCTGCATGTGTCTTCGTTTGCTTATGGCCATCTGGTTTTAAATTCCACGATATGCCGTATTCCAAGTTGTGACAAAAAGCCACCCTTTTTCTCTCCTTCCTTCAAGGAAATGAAGTCTGTTCATAAATGGAGGTGATCTGGCTGTCATTTCTCTTGTAGCTTAATGTAGCAACTTGCCTGTGTCCTTTAAGTAAGGAGTTCTGTATCCCTGTCCCCTCTCCAATTCACTGTATTTTATTTACAGTATGTGGTGAATTGGTCTTTTTAATGCAAAATGGAGAGTGCTTCTATATGAAGTCTGAAAACTGGAGAGATTAGATCTTGTTCCTTGTTTAAAATGGTAATGGTACATCATGTTGTAAATAAGGATTTAGAAATTACTCTGATTTTTATGCTGAATGCTTTAGCTTCCTTGTTTTTCACTGCATCAGCCTGAAATGACCTGTAATTCTCTCTCTTGTGGGTATTTCTCACTATCTATTTACATTTTTAGCCTTATTTTTAAAAAAGAGAATAAAAATTGAAGTTTTGTAACATTTTATGGTAAACATCTCCCATTATAGCTATTTCTTTCACATTGCATCTATTGTGTATGGGTAGATACTAAAATATATTTCACTTGTGATGTAATCCTATTGTTTCAATGGCAAAATTTTTGAATTTACAGACGTACACCCAGAAATTATTTAGGCACTTGCTGTACCGGATAAATATTTTTCTGTTTTAATAGGCATTCCATGGTTGTGGCCTGCCGTATCAAGACCAAGTTCCAGATTAAGCTGAGAAGGTGGGTCTGTTAGAAGACCTACCTATCTTAGGTGAATGTCATGTTATGCTGCTGAATGTGTGTTCAGAAAGGAGGAGGGGTTTGGCTTATGGTTCCTTTTTGAACCACTGTCCTGGGGGTCCTGCTTCCAGACCAGGTGGGAGGTGGGGAACTTGGTGTCTCCGGGAGCAGCATCTGCACGCTGTGTGTCATCAGCCAGGTACATGTGCTGAGTGACCACAATGGCTTTTAGTTCTCAAATACAGGCGTGTGCTTTTAGTCTTTGGCATCCTACGGTTTTGTAGTCGGTCTTCCCAAACATGCCTCAGTGCAGATGTTGATGTTGTTTTCATGGAACACATAGTGCTCTGCTTTACGGTCCATAGCCTATTGCTCCTTTCAACATTTCTACTAAAAGTCTCCACAAGCTCCATGTGGAAAATGTAGCTACGCAGTTCCAGCATTTCTACCAATAGTGCCAGGCAGTTTGTGTGCAGAGAACAAAATAGGTCTTTGGGGCCCAGTCTGTGCTTGAGACTGGAAATTAATATCCAGTTGCTAAGTGTAGGTGGAAGCCACGGTTACATTCTTAATCTTGGTCCTTTGAAATCTATTTTCTGACTCTTCCCTTAAACTTACCTGCCTCAAACTAATTGTGGTAGTTACTTTAAAAAAATATAAATAGATGACTCATAACGTCAACACACATGATTTTTCTAGTGCCTTTTCTCCTCTGCTTCGGAGTTAAAAAACCCAGTAGAGTGTCTCAAGTATTAATTTCATGACTGGCTAGAATACAGAATTCTAATATTGACAACTCTGATTAGTCTCAATAGAGCCATGTAGACTTAAGGGATATTTATACTGTCTTACTTTGTTTGTACTCGAACTTTGTAAAAAATCTTTAAAAGTTGACTTTGTTTTGAGTGATTATATTTGTTTAGTTCCTTGGTTGCTTTTCCATTAAGTAAGTGGGAATGAATACAATATTACTTCATTTCTGCTGATAGGGAGGTATTCAAATCCTTTGAAGCTGAGTGGATTATTAATTATATATTGAAGCTGTTTATCAGCCTTTTAAACATCAAAGATTTATGCAACTGAAAAATCTATAATTTGCTTGAAAAACAAAATAAAGAAAAAACCCCCAAATCTAAAACCCAACAAAAAACCCCAGCAAGCCCTTAAAAAAACCGAAAACTGGAATCAATTTCAATGCCAAGCAATGACAGCCCTTGTCACCTCCTGTGCTTTTAGTTGTGTTGTACCCTGTTAATCCTGGGATAAATTTGACCTAGTCTCATGAATTAAACTTTACTCCTTGAGCTTCTGAGTCGTGGTACTTGCATGCTGTGGGAACAGTTGCAGCAAATAGTTGAAGCCAAATTCCCCGTGCTCTTTGTAATGCTGGGAATGTAACTCTGTTAAAGCTGTTTTGCTTTGTAGAGACTTTTCAGACTGGAAGGGCGGAGATTAGTCTTTTCATACTAAGAAAATATTTGAATATATTATTCCAAAAGAGACTGAAATGTCTTCTTTTTTTTTGTGTGGATTTCAGTTGAAAACAGGTGGCTCAGGTTTCATACTGGCTGTTTAGATAGGTGCTTGTCATTCTAATAGTGAGCAAAGGAGGCTCAGCGTGTGAATTCATGAATGGCATGGAGCCATAGGCAGGGAAAAAAGTGTATTACGGGTGGGTGTGGGAAAGCATGAGCAGGATGAAGACTTCATTGCATAGGAGATCACCTGTGGGTTTTTTTTTTTATTTAGAGCCTTCTGCTTCTCTCGCTGATGTACTACTTTAAAATTACAAACTTAAAATTGCCCTGATCTTAGCAAAACTGGTATCTTATGTGACTGCTGGAGTGAGTCCAGAGCAGGGCCACAAAGCTGATCAGAGGGCTGGAGCACCTCTCCTAGGAGGACAGGCTGAGGGAGCTGGGGTTGTTCAGCCTGGAGAAGAGAAGGCTCTGGGGAGACATAATCGCTGCCTTCCAATACGTAAAGGGGCCTACAGGAAAGCTGGTGAGGGGCTGGTTATTAGGGAGTGCAGTGACAGGACAAGGCATAATGGCTTTAAACTAAAAAAAGGGGGATTTAGATTGGACATCAGAAAGAAATTCTTCACTGTGAGGGTGGTGAGGCACTGGCACAGGTTGCCCGGAGAAGCTGTGGAGGCCCCATCCCTGGCAGTGTTCAAGGCCAGGCTGGATGGGGCTTTGGGCAACCTGGTCTGGTGGAGGGTGTCCCTGCCCATAGCAGGGGCGTTAGAAAGAGTTGATTCATTTTCAGATTAATTATTTTTTTGTCTATTTGTAATTAGAGTGATGTGCCTACTCAGCTTCTTGTCTGTATTCCTGTTATGTTTTTCCCTGATAAAATTTAATGCATTTACAACTGTAAATGCATTAAATTGATTTAAATCTATTATAACACTGTGTAATTTGAGAACTGAAGCCACTGATGAAATTTGATGTCCAGAAGAATTACCTGGGTCCTCACAGTCAAACTATATGTTTATATACGTTAGGTTTACATATGTTTAAAAAAAATAAATCATAGACATTTCCATTGAGGGCTCAGTCTGTTTGCCCCGCAGAGGCTGCATCAAATGAAATGTATTTCTCATATTCCTCATGTTGTAGCACTTTTCTATAATCTGTCTCCCTTAGAAACTTTCTGATGGCATCTATTAATTTTCTCCGTAGATTCTAAATAATTCTGATTCTGAGTAATTTGTTTAATTAGCCCCAAACTGTCTGTGTAATTACTCCAATCTGTGCTGCTGCTTTCAGCTTTTGCCTGCGAGGCTGACAAATGGCAGGAGGGGGAAAGGGCACCTTCCTGTCAGTGGCTTACTGAGGCTTTGGTCCTTGGTCTGCTTCACGCTGCCGGGTGTCTGGGAGGGTGGACTCCCTCTAAAAGAGCTGTGAGAGAACGATGAAAATATTATTTAGCTTCATTTAAGAAGTCGAAACAAATATCAGTTCTGGCAAAAGGCTTCCTTATCTTATGAAACAGGACATTTTTATGGTTACTTGAGTGTTTCCCAGCTTTTTATTGTCTTAGTATCAGCTTACTCATAAAATCCCAGTTTGTATCAGCCAGGGTGAAGTTTAAGTTTCTGCCTCTGTTCTTGTGGGGTTTAAGAGGAATGATAAATTAGCTGAGGGTTACGGGTGTTTTGTATGCAATTTAGAGTGAATGCTAACTGAATCCTCTTCATGTTTTAATGGTGGCTGACCTCGTTGGCTCCTGTATTGGTTATGTACCAATTCTGAGATCAGACATGTGGATATCAGCAGCTAGATTGGTCCACTAAAACACAGCATAAATTGTACTACTTATTTTTTTATGTATTCTTTTTCTTACTTATTCTAAGCTTTTCTGTTTTTCCAATAATAAAATGAAGAAAAATCTTCACTTTTTAACTGGCCTGTTCAAGTCAATGGTCAAATACTGGCTGAAAGTTTGTTTGTTAGGCACCTCCTCTAGATCACAAATAAAGAAATTATATAGATTAAGGGGAAAAGCAGAAAGCATTCTCAAAAAAGACATTTTAGAAGCTGGAAGCTTGCTTGCAGTGTCATAGCTAAAGCAGGAATAGAGACCTGCCCTGTCTGTAGTGAATGTATCACTCTTTCTGTATTTAACATTAGCTTAGCATGGGAAAAATCTTCATGAAGAGTATTCTAAAAATAAGATAGAGAAATCATATACCTGAAGGTTGGTTGTAAGTGGAAACTATTATTTTGAGCTGGGGAGACTGTACTGTGACTATTGGGGGCATTCACTTGTAGGATGTACCTGTTTTCTGCAGGGTGGAGTTGAGGAAAAGAGTGAAAAAGACTAGGAAAACTGTTTCCAGAGATTTCTAGAAAACAGGAAGATCATGTGAAAATTTCCCTAAAATGTTTTTGCCTGTTGTTGAACATGGCAAAATGAAGAGAAGGACATTGTTTTTCCTTTGTGGGAGCTGAAGGAAAGGAACTGTCATTCTTCACTACCAACCATCCTGTTTAAACTCCTCCAGAAAAAGATCATGGAAATTTAACTGCTTACATAAATTGTAACCTCAAACTCAGATCCTCATCCCTCTTTTAACCGTATGAGAGGACGCAGCCAAACAGATATGAGTGACTCCTTACAGGAGCATTTGATAGGAGAAATTTGGAAGTTCAAACAGCTATGTGGCATGCTTATCCAAAGCCTTTGCCTTTTCTGTTCAGGAACAGATTTTTTCCTCTCTCTGTACATGAGCATGAAGGTGGCATTTTCTGTCTGCTTTCTGCTGTTGTCTCAGGTGTCAATGCAGCTGAAATAGGAGTTGAGTTGCGTGTGACTGCTGTGGAGGGTACTAGTGTTCCTCTACTCTACAGATGTCCTGTGAGAAGGTACAAATGGTGCTCTGTGGGAGTGAAGAATGGAGCTATGGAAAATGGTTACCCTTTGGATGGAAGCTGAACTCATTACTGTTTATGACATATCACTCTTTAGCTCCTAAGTCATTTTCTTATAAACTTAAAACCTTCGCTCTGGAAGGAAAGTTTACTTTAATCTAGACTTCAGAGTAGAGTTTGATTTAGGATTAAAGTATAACTAATACTACTTGGTTTTAATCCTGAAACTGCTGTGCTTGATTATGCTCCCTATTAATTTGAACTTGCAGGTTTATGTTCCTTACTGGGTGGGATCCTCACTTGCAGGAGCAACACTTCACCCATAGACCTGGGCCACTACCCTGCAAGTCATCCCGTAAAGCCGGGTTTGCTGATGGCTGGACTTGTTTGGTCACAAAATGATGTTGCATCTTCCCCTTCTCTAATAGGAGGGGTAGTGGGTGAGGGAAACAGACCTGTCTGAATGTTTGGAAGAGGCCACAAAAATTAGCTGGTCAAAGGTTACTAACTTGAGAGTTTTTGATACTGGTGGGAGCTGCTGTGTTAAGTGTGCAGTGTGAAAAAAATCTGATGAAATATTGATATACAGAAGATTGAAATTAAATTGTTAAACCAGACCTTTTCTACCTGTAGCTTTGTGTAAACACCAGTCAAACCTCTAGGATGTATGAAAACTGTTTAAGTTAATGTTTCAGAATGGATATGACCTTATGTGCACAACTCGATGCATGCGAAAGAGCAGAATCCCCAATATTCAGGCCTAATGAAGAAGGAAGCCTTCAAAATCCCTCCAGTAGCTCTAGAAAGTGAAGTCAGTAATTTTTCTGACTTTTAATCTAAGTTGAAATATATATTATGCCTACATGACAGCCCCCAAGTTGTGAGTGTTGCAAGTATTTTGGGGAAGATGTACTCATTATTAGCAGCAGTTAATTAGAAGCAAAACCAAATTATCACAACTTCAGTAGTTTGTTCTGTACATGAATGTTCATAGAACTAATATAAGCAAAGTGCATGGAGATTTTCTTTTGTCCTGGAAAAAAGGAAACTGTAACATACACTGTGAATTAACTATGTCATTACAAGCTAGTCGCGTATTTTAAAAAAAAAAGGTGTAGCATCTGTTTAGTGACACTTAAAAATCAGAAACACTGCCTACATGTTTTCTTTAATAACAAATAACATTAATTTTTCCTTTCAAACAGCAGAATATAGCAACCGCAGAGTAACAAAACTGTTGTAGGAGCAAGGACAGCTACTTGATTTGGGCCATTATCAGCAAGTCAGTTTTATTTATTCCCTTGCAAAACTTTTAG
Organism: Psophia crepitans; assembly: GCA_013399095.1. Classification (NCBI taxonomy): domain Eukaryota; kingdom Metazoa; phylum Chordata; class Aves; order Gruiformes; family Psophiidae; genus Psophia; species Psophia crepitans. The sequence goes on along the minus strand of VWZZ01004465.1, from coordinate 1,222,508 downwards.
CTGTTCCAGTGTTGTGAAGGAAATGATAAGTATTTGGCCACTCTCTAAGGCAGCAGTGAAACTGAGCCATTCTGCAACTCATGAATTGGTGTTGATATATGTAAAACTACTTCAGATAAGATAAGCAGTGACATTGTAAAGATTTTAGGGAAGCTGTCTAAATGAATAATTTCTGCTTTACATTCTAGTATGATTAGGGAGTAGTTAATTAAAAAGCAAAGAAGCAAAAGTTCTGGTCCTCTTGTTTCTCCTTGCCTCTGTGCTCTTGTGCCTTTTGTTCAACCCATGAAATTGCTTTTCTTTACAAGCATGTAATGCCTTCATTCACCAGCAGCCTTCAGCATCATCATCATCGCTCTACTATAGCTGTTGCTCCATCTTCTTTTTCTCTTTTGCTTCTGCCCTCTATGATTGATTTTCCAGCCTTGTCTTCAGTCCTCTGCAGCTGACTGAAACTGCTCTTGCTGAGGACTTCAGTAAAGCTTTTATGGCTGCATGGCAGACTAAACGAATCTCAGTCTATCTGCTGCTTATGTGACTGTCGATCTTACCCTAAGACCTACAACATCTGTTGCCATCTAAATCCCATCCTGCTCCCATGGAACTGTTTGTGTTCGTGTGTTTGCTACAGCAGGGAAGAACGATAATCCTTAGTTTATAAGATGTGTGAATTAGTAGGGTATCCAGAACTATTTTTAGTAATGCGTATCATTACCTCATTCTCCTGGGGCCTCTATTAAGATGTAAAGGAAACCTGTGTGGTTGAAGATTGCACAATGGGTTGCAATATTGCAGTTTTCTCTTGGAAGCTGCCCTAATAAATAAAAGTGTATTTTTCCTTATAAAACAGTATTGGTGAATATTTCACTATCAATGGGCTGTAGCTCATAGGAGCATTTACCATGTTACTTGTTGAAATAATGTAGTAAATCTGTACTTAGCTATATGCCATCGCTGGGCTTTTTCCCAGATATCATTATATTTTTACCCGAGTATCATATTGGAACTGGAATGTCTGTATTATTTAGTAATGATTTAAACCTTCTTTCAGAATATCACTAATCATTTAAAAAATGTTCTTTGCCCACAGGGTGGAGTTCATTTCTTTTGTTCTTGGGAACTGAATAGGAGAAAGGGACATTTCAGCTTTTCTCGATAAAGGTAAGACAGCATCTGTTGATAAAGATAAGACACTGTTCATTATTATGAACTCGTAGAAAGTTTGTCGATGGAGGGTTTGTTTATTTTGTGTTGGTTTCTTTTTCCAAGTTCTGTGCCTTGTAGTAAGTTCAACATGTGATAACATAACTTGTATTGGGAATGGAATGTGTAATTCTGCCACAGGTATCAGTAAGGCTCTGAAGATAAGCAAGTACCTGTAGATCAGCATGACAAAGTGGATAGCGATTTGTTCTACTGCTGGAACTTGTGACATTTTCCATATGCCGTTGAACTGGCCTGCCCAAGTTCACTCCATCACGCTTGCACGCTCGGTGAGAACTCTTAAACACAGTAGAGTTCTGTCCATGCTACTTCTCAAACAAAATGGATAGGTTTGCCTGGTGCTGTCTTTAATGCTCTGTATTGCTGCATGAGAGCACAGAGGTTTGATGCGAGAAGAGTCTTGAGACCTATTTTAATTGAGATACACCTTCAAAATTAAGCAGCAAATGCCTGTTCTACTTCTGCTTATTCTCCTCTCTTCTCTGAGGGATAAAAGGGGATAAAACTCTGGAAGTCTTCTCAGAGGCATGTATTCCCCAAGGACTCTTGTTTCACATTGCGTTAAAAGGTCTAACGTTTTATAAATTTTATAGAGTGTTTAATTAAAACTTGCAAGAAACATTTAAAGGTGTAGTGTACAACTTAATGCTGAGGTCTTAATTGCAGTTTTGGATGCAGAAATCAGCACAGCACTGCCTTTATTTCCATTTGACAAATTTTGAAAAGTGTTTGTAAGTAGGTTTGATGTGACAACTGCAACGAATGGGGTTGGTCTGGTTTAACAGTTACCACACGCGCAGCAGATGGACCATCTGTGTGTCCTTCATGCAGTGCAGTGCAGGTAGGAAGCACAAGCCTGTTTCAATTTCTGTTCAAAGGGGCTGGAATTAATACATGGTCATTTATCATTTGTCACCTGACAGAGGCTGCAGTTTCTAGTTGAGGGTGGTAATGTGTTTTAATGAGCACAAGCTGATCACTACCTTTTGTGTGACACTATCTGCAGATCCACTTTTGACGTTTTCAGCATTATGTTTAATTGGATGGTAGTATGAAGGCTGCAGTTGTATGTTAATGTTGAGATTATCGAGACCAGCAAGGCACAAGGACACTTCTTGAAAGTAAAATAATTGGTAAAAGAAAAAGACTCAGAACTCCAGCAAACCACAAAGAGAGAGAGAAATTGCAAGATTCACCAAAGGTCAGATTTGTGTGTTTGTGCTGATGCAGCTGATTTTGAGTTTTTCTATGTAAGCATTAAACAATTTTTTTAGCAGTAATTTAAGAGAGTGTAATCCTGTCACTAGGTATGGATGCAGTTTGTATCAATCTACAGATGCTTACTGTGTTGTAGCCTACTGCTTCAGGGAACGGGAAAGAGTTTTATAATCACCTTCATACCCTTATGATTGTGTGGATAGGTAGACATTGACTTACATTGACTTGTTGCTTAGCAAAATATACATTTAAAATATTTTTGGTGTAAAAATGTTCTTTCAAATTCTGTGGCTTGTTTCTGAATTTAGGCTTTAGCTTTCATCTCTTGTCCATTGGTAAAAACAAAAAATTCCCTTGAGTTCAGTAAAATCCTTCCAATGTGCCCTGGTACTCCTGTCCTTCCCCCCTTGTGACTTGTGAAGCCATTACCCATCATTTCAGATGTTCACTTTTTTTTTTTTTTTTAAATTTACTCAGCATGTATAATCACAGAGGTTAAATTGCTGTTGGATGAATTATCAATCATTAATGAACAGATAAAGAAATTTTCCTGCTGAAGCGGTACATCTATCGGAGGACTCGTGGATCCTTAGTGAAGGAATGTGTTCCAGCGTTAGATTGCTAAAGACGTGGGGGGGGGGAAATTGCTTTGCTAACATACAGGAAAATGTATTAATAATAATTTTCAGATAAATTAATATGGCCTGAGCGTAATCTCATTCTGACAAAACCCATGTTGAAGGAAATAAGAATTTACTGGGTTAGGATCTAATTGAGTCTGATTTTTTTTTTTTTTCCTTTTCCCTTTTTTTCCTCCTTCTCTGCATTGGAGAACTGGTTTAAAGTAATAGCCTTAAATATTTAATAGTACAGTACCTACTATGTTAATTTGTCAGTTGGAGGCACGTATTTTTTTTCCTATCCTTATAATACTCAGTCGTCTGTATAAAGCACAGTCCTCTGGTGAAACAACATGCTTTTGCATTTTCTGAATGTTGAGCATAAGTTATTCCTCCTTGGAGATTGCTCCATGCTTTGTGTGCATCCATTAAACCTTGCTCAGTGATACAAGTAATAGGCTAGATCTGACTTGCTGCACTTCTTCCTCTAGTTAAAAAAAAAAAGTATGCCTGAAGTCTCTGGGGTGCGTGGTTCCCCATGGGTGCACAGTCAGAACAGCAGCGCTTCACTTGTTCTCTGCTACTTAGTGGGAGTGGAAGAGCTCGGAGTTCATATGTAAGTTTATCAGTACCTAGCAGGGATTAAGAATTGCGCTTAATGACAGAAATTCTCAAATGTAATCAGTGGCAGATTCCGTTTCTGGCTGTGTTGAATCAGTACTCATGTATAGCTGTGGGAGGAACTTGATCTATACAGGGTCAGTTAATGGTATCACTGAAAGAAAATCATACTTTGTGAGCTCTGATGCTTCCCCGTATTGTAACTACTTCTTCAGCTTCACCGCTCTTGCAGTGGCTGCAGGCTTCATGAAGAAAAATAACTGTTCCCTGCCTCCTACCCACAGTCTGCTCTGGAAAGACTGCCCTTGAGTATTAATTTAGCCCTATTTTCAACATTATATGCTTTTGTATCATATACTGAAATCTGAAGTCTGTAAATTGTGTGTCAGTGTAAAACAAAGGCTTTGAAAACCAAGGATGCGAGTGGGCTGCAGGTTCAGCTGTGCTTTCTCCTGGGAGCGATCCGAGTTAACGTCATAGTCTGGGACAGCTCAGGTTCCCGGGAGAGGAGGCAGGCCAGAAACTGTCCTGCAGCTTTCCTGTATCTTCTAGTTATGATGAATGGTGTAAAGTGGTTTTTTTTTTTTCATCACAACGTAGTTCAAGTCCAAAACCAACAGTCCTTCCCTTGTGCATCTTAATTCTTTCTTCCTTGACCCTTTTTTAAAATTAAGAGCTCCTTGGGGCAGCAGCACTCTTCATACTTGTCTGGTTTACAACAGAGCACGTGCGTGTTCCGCTCAGGCTTCTCCCTGAACAGAGCGCTGTGTCGGAGAGCAAAAGCTGTCCCCAATAATAATATTTGCCTCAAAGGAGCTTGACCTGCTTCGTGATGTTTTTGGAAACAAAATGCAGGAATAAGTGTTATATCATAAATGAAGCAAGGAAAATAGGATTGCTGTTTTCTTTAAATATGAGCAGAGCTGTAATACCTTTAGTACCGCTGAAATGTTTGTTTTTCTGGGGGAGGTTAACTTTCCAGGAAGTAGGACGTTTTCTTGACTTGTTTATTTTGGATGTTTCCACTAATTGATTGTAACCTAACTATCAAAATATAAAGCCAGGCCTCTGAAACAGACAGTAACTGCGTTTGGAAAGATTTATTGTGATCCTTCATTGAAGGGGGAAAACTGAGTGGCATTTAAGTTTCTAGTACTGTATGTAGTTGGCAGCAGAGTCACTGAGTCAGTGAAGTGTGCCATGTTTTGTGACTGGGAACTATCCTTCAATAACTTCATGGCTTTCAGTTTATCAATGCATAACTTAGTTGCATGATATAATGTAGAACAAATATCAACAGAGCAAGGCTGATTTATGTAGAAAATTATGCATTGGGAACATCTTGTTACCTTTCCTGTTTCATATTCGAATGAAATAGTCTGTTTCAGATTACTGGTACGCAATTTTCGGCTTGGAAATGTGACTACTATAAAATATATGTGCTGGGGAATGTATCTGGTTAAAATACACCTCTTTTCCCGCATTGCACCTGATTTTCCTTTGTGTGTAAAAGGCGATTAGCGGAGAGGAGTGAGGCTGGGGGAGCAGTGGATGTTGCTGAATGGAATGGGACAGGTTACTCAGTCTTTAGAATAGCCAGAAGGCAAACTGAAGTGCACTTGAAAAACCACGGTGAAATACCCCATGTGGTGTTCAGGCTCTTAAATACAATGTTTGCCATTGACACTTACATTGGGTTAGAGAATGAATCAGATCCTGAGAATGCACTGGAAAAATATGCTGAAAAATATGCTGAAAATACACTGAAATGGCAGTGTAGGCTGTGGCAAGCAAAGTGCCCTGCGCAGGCATTTAAATCCAAGTGTGTGTGCTGTTTTCTGTATGCTATAGATATATGCATATAGTATAGTCTATATGTATATAATATCCCATGTATACATAAGCAGACATATACATATATATCTATATTTTTACATACTTGTGCGTGTGTGTGTTTGTATATGTGTATATACATGCATATATGTACACGTATATGCATCTCCTGCCTTCCAAATACTTCCTGCCTTGCTAGTTTGAGAATCTCTGTACTAGCGTTTCTTATGCATACACATGCATATGCACACATGTATGTATACATGCACATGCTTATATATGCACGCCTATATATGCATACAGAAGATGGCCCAGGAAGATTCAATCCAGGGTTTTCCCATCCTGTCCATCCACAGATACTCTTTCATCAGCTATACTCGTATGACGAGAGTAATGTTTAATTTGATGTAATGAGGAAGAGGTGACAGGAGTCAGTGAGAGAGTGGAAGAAGCTTGTAGGCAACTTGGTAATGTAATCTGCTGACAGGTGAGGTGCAGGATTTGGGAAGTCAGACTGGAACGGATCAGCCTAACTCTGAGGGAATTCTGTTGTGATTTTTATATATATATATATATATATATATATATATACACACACACACATATATACATATATGTTGCAGGGGAGAAGAAGCAGGAAAAGAGGTAGAAAAAAAAACTATTAAACTTTCTCTGAAAACAGATAAAGAGGAATTAACAGTGCTTGAGAATTGTGAGTGACACCACAGACTATGCATGGAGAAGTTGCTGACCAAAGTATTAACTTTGCTGTGATGAAAAATAAAATAATCCTTTTTTAGATATTTATGAAAAGATGAAAATAAGGTAAAATGAATTGTGGTGGCAAGGGCAGGGTACTGTAACCTTTGCAACCTTGAGGGATCAAAAGCAGGATGTAAACACAGAAACTAAAACCACCTTATCTTGGTACAGAAAGTATGATTTTTGTCTCCTTTGGTCTTGGGTAAAAAGACAAGCTGTAGGATGCCTACCAGAAGTTGTTCTCGCTGCTGGATGTGGAAACAAGCAATGCTTTCATATGAAATGAGTAATTTCTATCACTAATGCACATCTTGTGGATCCATGGAGTTAAAAGTCCACTACCAAAAAGGTGTTCAGTGGCAAGTCCAGAGCAAACAAGGAGGATGCTGAGTAAGATTTTTGGTTTGCCAGAGTTGTCTGTTGCTGACTGAGGCTATTTTAACTGAATCCTGGTGTATTAGTGTTAAAATACTGTGTCAACTAGTGTTGCCTACTAGAATAGCAGAAATCGCTTTGGAAATATGCTGAGCACTGCAGTTCCCTGGAAATTACTATCTGCAGTCATGACTGACTAATGCACAAAAATGTAATGGCCTGTGCCGGGGTAGTACAATAGGAGCGTTGTGATACTGTGATAACTTGTCTTCCTGGAAAAGCATATTTTAGATCACAGAAATCAGTGGAACTGAAGGACACAGTTAAAATAAGTCTTGTGTTGCTCTGCTGAATGCTGCTTGGCTGGACCATAAATACATTCCTAGGTAATGTAGTTAGAACGGTACTATATCCCTGCGTTGTGTTTGGGACACGGAGATATTCAGTGGCCAAAACTTTCTATTTGTTATGACTGAACACCATATTGAAACTATTTGAAACTACGCGTAAAGATACCACATTTTGATAATGACAGCTTTGTGCCTGGAATTGAATTACTTATACGATATATTGCACAACCTATTCGCGTGGGGAATGAATAGGAACATCTCTGGAGACCTGCAAATGGGAATACTTATTTGGAGAATTAGGAGGCAAACTCGAAGGACTAAGCCTGCTGTAGAGATCAGGCTGCTGTACTGAGAAAATCAAAGTCCATGTGCATGATCTAAACCATGTTTGACACGCCAGGCTTTGGTTTCACCAGGAGACTCACTATGGTATTTGGTTATGTCTTTAAAACCCACAAGTGTAAATTAGAACGAGCTAATTATATAATTATTCCCAACAGACACTCAAGTAATTCAGTCTCAAACGTTTATTTTATAAAGACACAATCATTCTAAAAGAGAAGTGCTGAGAAACCACAAGTGGTTTGAGCAACAGAGTCTTAGAGCTTTTGCAAACATGCGCGTGTTTAAAATGTGGTAGCATTTGTTTAAAAGCCATTGAGTGTTCTGTCTCTTTCTTTGCGGCTTTATAGCTGTCCTCAAGATTAATTTCAAGGAACTGGAAGATGGGGAGACGGGGGTTGTTTTCTTGGTAGTGGTGTTAGTAATTTATTTAGTTTAAAGTCCAGGAAAAAACTGAGTTGTTCAGACTTAAGGAATGAAGAACAAAATCATATTTAAGATGCTGCTGGAAGACAGACTGATTCTGAATATATAAAAGGATATTTATTTTTTTTTATCTGGAGACTCGATGGATTGTTTATTCTGAAGAGACAGAGATACCACTTTAATAAGTTGATGAGTTTTTTTCCCTGTCTCAATAGCTTGAGGAAGCAACTGCTGATGAGATACAAATATGCTGTGTGGAAAAGGCACCATATACAAATATGTTAAAATCAAGATTGTAATGTTAGTCTGTAAAAAGATGTTTAGAGATGGTGAGGTTCTCAACAGCTGTTTAATGAGCAACTTCATGTGTGTCGTGACTCTTGCTAATTCTCTGATTGTTATTTTAGCAAAACCTAAGAGGAAAATAAATATTTGACAATGACAGAAGTTAAGTGCCCCACAGATTTTGGGTCTTATACAATGCATGATATGATGTTACATTTTTTTTGAAAAATAATTCCAGTAATAACAATATAATTTACCAGTATCAAACAGCTCTCAAAAACATTACATTTTCCGAGCACAGTATGCTTTATTGGCTAGTTAGTCTTTTGTTACTTTTACTAGGAAAGATTAAACAAACCAACATTAGCATGGCTGTAATGAGCTGTCAAAGGTAAGTTTTAGCCTACTTTGCTGCTTTAAAGGTGGTGTTTAAATAAATCTGCGTTTGTCTTTTTGTACTCAGTACTTTGTTTTCTGGGTTTTTTTGAGACAACTATCAATTTTGAAGTCGGGGAAAAAAGGGAGACTTGTGTGTTTTGTGTGGTTGTATATACAGGTTCTGTTTATGATGTCTGTATTTACATGCGTTTTACATAGTACAGATATAAACCTTTTTGTAAGATTTAAAAATACAACTAGGTAACAACAAGAGTTTTTCAAATTTCTTATGTAGGTTTTTAGGATCAAATAACTAATCCTTAGTGAGGTGATGTATCATGCTTTAGGTTCAAGTGTCTTGTTTCTGAAATAAGTTATTTAGCTGTATCTGAAGCCTAGTGCTGCTGGAGTTAAGAGATAAATCTCTATTTCTAGATTTTTTTCAAACAACCTGTAAAAATCAAGCACTGTATTTTCAAGAAAGGTACTGGGATTTAGAACTATAACTTTATATAACCTTTTAAAAGTTCAAGCCCTGCTCAAAGTAGGATAGTACGGTTGGGATGTCAAGATGAGGTGAAGGACAAAAAACTATAGTAAATTGTTCTTTTAGACACCAGACCTTTTTGGCAGTTTCCATAAAGTTTCTAGTATAAAGTAGATACGAGTATTTTGTGAATGAATCAATTGCTTTCTAGGTTAGAATATGTATTTTAGTCTTTCAGTCTGGAGAACTCACTAAAGAGTTTTCAGTCTGTGGAATATTGTGTATATTTAAGACTATAGATATAGATTCTAGGTAACTTTTTAAACACTGTATGGTCACTGGTTTTGTAAAACGTATCAGATTCGTAGCTTCAGTGAGGAATTAGATTTTCAGCTTGAGTGGAGAAATATAGCCCCAATGAGAACAGATTTTAGTGGTTTGAATAAAGGAATTATCATGAGTATTCAAGTCAAACTTTTGTATGAATTTACTTTGCACTGATCCTCTGCAATATTTTAATACTGGTTGCCAAGTTTCCAGCAAAATTTAAACCTGTAATCCCAAGCCTTTCTCTTTGGTCAAATGTACAAGTAATTGCTCTTTGTTCTAATGGGTACGCCTTAATGTTTACATTTCCCATTAGAAAATGTGTGTTTTAAATTGAGTGCAGGTTTCAAGATTGCCTCTGAAGTTGGAGGACTTTGTGTAGCGAGGGGTAATATGTGTTATGTCCTCATCCGTGTCTCACCAAGATCAACAGAAAGGCAGCAGTGGGTAGTTGAGCACCGTTGGTAACGTTCTCTATTACGCTATTGTATGTTTTTTCTGTTACTTTAGATAGTTGTATGCTATAAGAATATTTTTGCAGCTTCAGTTATTGAAAAGTTCTGCATTTCAGTTTTTGCAGTGATATGTACAACATGCAGTTTTTCTATGAAGTTTTTGATGTAGATGCACTGTTTCGCCACTTTCCTCTAACAAAGAATTTTCTTGATAATCAGACATCAAAATCCTCAAGAGTCTTCATCTTCAGATTGGCATTTTATTTTAAATAGTTATCAAAGCTGAGTACTTGTATACTTGCTTCCTGTAAGTTTTGATGCGGAAATATTTTATTTACTTATTTAATTTTCTGTGCATTATCTGCAGCATGTGTTTTCCTGTTTCATTTTGATTTTCTTTTTCTGTCTCTAAGATACCTTGAAGTTTTGGAGTTTAGATGTTGGACTTACCTTTTGGGAATATCTGCTTAGATAAATGGAAATGAATGTTCAATATAGTTTTTGTAGCCCTTTGTAGCAGATGTAATGGGTGATTCCTACCTTTTTTACTTTAATGGCTTTCCAGCTGCATTTATCTAGTTCTGTTTGTTATAAATGTCATCATTCACAATAAGAAAAAACTAAATGCAGTGAGTCTTACAAGCCACAGCAACAGAAAGTGTCACTTACTTTGTCAAAGCTGAAAGAAACTGGTTTTAGTCTTAAGGTTTCTGCAGTGACCCAGATTTTCTGAAAAGAAGGTATGCATATCTAAAATGCCAACAAACACATGAAACCTATGAATACTGTTATTCCACATGTATCTCTAGTGTTTATAGACATATGAAGAATTGCCCTAAACAGTAGCGCTACAAAGGAAAAGGAAGGACCTTGGCAAATGTGATACCATGTGGAGAGAGCCTCGGGGTGGTAAGCAGACAGTCCTTTTTGTTTCATATAGCTGTGAAGTGTGGGAATTCCACTTCCCTTTCTGCTTGCTCATCCTTCTGCACTTTTCAGATGTTTTCACAAATGTAAATACTGTGAAAATATTTAACTGAGGCTTTGTGTATAAAAACCACCTATAGAACATCTTTTATGAGGGTCATAATATTTATTGACTGGGAGAGAATAAGTTTGTTGATGCCTGAAAGCAGAAGAAATAAGTAAATAAAATTACCATGTAGTCCTATGAGAATTTCTAGGTCTGGGAATATATATATATATATACACACACATACACATATATATTTGCATGCACACTGTGGGAATTTTTGACAGAATGAAAAAAAAACAATAAGAGGGGGTAGATATGGAGACTTGGGAAGGCATTTCCATAATACCATGAATTATGAAATTACATTTACATTTTAAATACTTATACACTGCAAATAAAGCTTAAAAGAAAACCCTCTGAAATCCATAAAGTTTATTTTAAAGGCTTTTTTTCCCAATTGCATTTAACAATAGGGATCACATTAATATAAAGTTCAGCAGTGCAAAATAAATTATCTCAATAAAGCCTCTCCATCTGAATGTATACGTAAAGAACTTTCTACTCCATTTTCCTCCATTAGCTTAGGTGTAGTTAAAAGCTACAATTAAAATGTCATCTGAGATAGGTGAGCAATGAATTTGTTTGAGACTTTCAGATCTGAGTCCAAAAGATTTATTAAAAAAAAAAAAAAAAAAAAAGGAAAAAAANAAAAAAAAGGAAAGAAAAAAGGATCCTATAGTGCTTCAACCATGATGCATGCTCCTGTTTGGCTGCCAAAATTACCCTTGAAGACCTTATTTTAAGTGATAGAGATTTACAGCACTTGTGTGAGTAGTTGATGAAGGGAAATGAAAATGTAATTGAAAGCACTCATCAAAAGCTCCAGCTTTCAGGTAGCTTCAGTTAAAAAGCAGAGTTTATTATGAAGTGGCATGGTAAAGTTGGCAAGATTTTGTCAATTCTAAGCTGGAGCTGAATGAGCTACAGGTAGGAGATTAAAAGCACAATCCATACTCTGCAAGTAAATTGGAAGTTTCCCATCAGATCCTAAGACTTTAAAATTTGCCAACAGACTTTGATTGTGTGTGATAAGATTTTTTTTTCTGTTTTCAGTGAATATTAGAAACATTTTTTTCATTTACATATGTTTAAATAAGAATAAATTACTCTTGCAGCTGAAAACCCCGTCACAACGTATTGTGGAAGTCACTGTGTTGATCCCAGATATTGGTGAGTGATGGTGTGAAGAGTCAGACAGTGCTTGTTGCCCTCTGAGGCCGTGATCATCAGTATTTGTCGCTACGTCCGCACACTGCGGCGTGGCCGAGCCATGTGGATTTGAACCGGGTCAGATGTGAGAACTTGCTCATGTATTTTGGCATCCCAGCAGGAGCACACAATGAGGTATTTGTAGCTGCCTCGTACCAGCTGCAGGAAAAATGATGATACCTGATCTGGCATAAAATCTACCAAGATAAAATTACTTCAAAAAATTGTTTTTTAAAAATTGATTTGTATCAGCAGAATGGCTTGGTACCAGTTCAGCTCTCTTCTTTTTTTTTTTTTTTTTTTTGTCATGAGCTTTCACCGCTTTCTTTAGGTACTGAGCGCTCAAACTGCAGTTACCATCTTGGTCAACCACAGCTCAGAATTATTATTATTATTATTATTATTCTGTACTAAGTATCAATATATTGATAATTTAATATTATATATTTGAGCTGTTTTGAAGTAAATTGGGCTGCTATCCTAAAACTAGTAGTTGTCAGGGTATAATTTGAGGAGATTTGTTTTATTTTCCCCTCTTGTTGCAAAGAAGATTTTCCACAACAGGCTGCTTTCTTCTCTCCCTTCTTCCAGCCTCTCCTCCCACACTGAACTTGTCCTCTTCCTTGCCACGATGTAACCATTTTTCATAAACAGTAGTTATATTATAAGATAGAAAGATAAGTATTTTTTAAACGGGAATTTATCAGGCATGATCCTTCTCTGTTTTAGCAGCGTGACTGGTGCCATGGCGAACCTGACTCAGGAACACGTAGCTGAGCATGGTGAATGACAGAAATGTAAAATTTGTTATCGAACAGGGAGTACTGCCCTTATTGGAGTAAACCTGTGTGGAATTGCACCCTCAGAGCAGACGATGGTGCAGGAAAATTTCCCGTGAGGAAGTGAAGGTTCATGAACAAAGGTTTAGAAGTTGCATCCTTTGTTTTAATTTCATTTTAGGTATTTGTTAATTGTTTCGAATTTCTGTCAACTTGTGGACTTTGAGTAGACATGGGGTTAATAAAGGCTTGCTGAAGAGAAATGCAGGATGATGAAGGTAAATAGCTCAATTCTAAGATAAGAGGTGATCACCTGGGAAATGTGTTGGAAGAGGTAATTTGCAGAGGGGGAAAAAGATAGTTATAAGAGGACAAAATAATTGGCATGTTGCAGTCACAAGTGCATATGCACACATGCTGTTCTTCCACGTATAATCACATTACAGTCCAGGGTAAGTAAATAGAAAAGCCTATGCAGATTTTAGTAAGTGATCCCCGCAACATGAGTTGCAGGAGGTGAAAAGCTCTGGTGAACGGCAATCAGTTTTTATCTGGGTTAGAGGAGAAACAGCACTTTCACTTCTCAATTTGATAACACACTATCCACTATGATTATGTCAATAAGTACAGTGAAAATAAGCTCTCAAGAAGTGACATTTACATACAGCTGCAGCAGTGTCAAGAGTTTCAGACTATTGTCTTCGCCTCTGAGCTTGCAGCTCTGACTCAGGTAGCGGTCATCACCTATGTGTACAAATTTCGCAGCACCAAATAACCACTGGTAACAATTTTCATCGAAGAAAAAACAAAGGTGTGGATTTGAAGCAATGTATAGAGAAGATCTGTCTACTTTGGACCATTTAATTCATGCAGTAATTACCCCCAAAGGGTTTTGCACAACCGCTTTTTTATGGCGTTGCTGACTGTTGTCCATGAGCAGGGAACAGATTACTAGGGAGGTTTTTGCAATCTCTATTGACGGTACGGCCACAAGTAGGCAACATCAGTGTTCAGACAGGAGAATTTGATGGATAAGATAAATCCTGTATAAACTAACAAGCATATCCCTTGGCTGTATGAAAGAAGATGATGGTTGTAAGGTCACGTTAAAGTCTTGAATTGTTTAGGAAAGCTTATGTCTTCCAGCTGGGAAACATCACACAGACAGTTCAGAATACACCAAAGTTTTGGTTTAACAGAAACATGGAAAGTCAACTTAGGTAATTTTATCTGCGGTGTTCCCTTGGGCCAGTGCTCTGGGAAGGAGAGTAAGTTCTGTCATTAGTCATTGTTGCCTCTTGTGAGCTATTAATTTATTATGCTCTTTTATGTCTGTATGTATTTTTGTAAATAGTGCTTAGATTAAAGTTAAGTGTATGTATTTGTAAAAACAGATGGATTGGACTTTCAGGGGAAGTCAAGCTTTTTGCCTCTGAGTAGAGCTGGTACCATTCATACTCGTGTAAAACATCTACACTTCTCTGCTGTCTGTGAAAGGTTTGGTAAATTTAGAAGCAAGACTAATGGTCAGTGATAAGAGCAAGCTGCAGAAATTCCAGTTTCAGTTTTTCCTCATTTACGTTAACAAAGGAATAACCCGTGTGTGCTGGATATCTTCAGTAACTTGGTAGAACTTCATATACCCACCTTGGTACTCGCAAAGGGCTATTGAGGATGTTTAAGTGCGGTTCTGTCCTGGGGCTGTGTGTACACAGTCGTGGAGTGGTCGGGAGAGAGCTGTGCAAGAACTCCTGAAGGATCTTTCAAGGTAACATGTAAATTTAGCATTGTTGTTTTATTAAGTAATCTTTCGGCTTTTCCAGCTTTTGATCCCGTTACAGCGCTGCTTTGTGTTGAGGTAAATAGGAACCTTGGAAACATGATGTGACGCTGTGTAATCGAGTTCTTCAAAAGAAACTGTGCCCTCACTGTAGGAAACTGAGCTGGGATGCATGAACAGGCACTACTTGAATAGATGAACTCAGATTTTTGAAAGGAGATAAGGCACAAGTTAGATACCTTTAAAAGTCCCAGGTGATCTCTTAGTTTGACTTGTCTTTAGACGAATCAATGTATTCTGTGACTGCTACATTTTGACAAGGAGTATTGTACTTAAGTCTGACTTCACTGTGCCATAGGCAGTTGTTCTATTACTGTTAAAGACTTGGATTCTATAAAAAAAATGGATTAAGAAGGTGGGGAAAAAAAAAAAAGTGAGGAAATCTCACAATGGGTTCTGGTATTCAGTGGCTCCAGGCAAGCAAGGTGGTTTGGCAAAGTAAAGGGTAGGTTAACAAGTCAAAGATAGTAATTAGATAAACTTCTGGTTTAATTTCTCTTTTAGTTTCTCGTTAGGTTTTGCCTTTGGATATAGTCAGCTGTGGCATGATTTTATGTTCTATCATGGGGGTGTTGTAATTTGGATACAGGTGCTGCGTGAACAGCCTTCTTGGCAGAGGGAAGGTTCTCTGGGAAGGATGGATCCCAAAAGGAGGGACCCTAGGAGCAATCAGACCTGCAGAGAACTGGCCTATTTATGCAACATGACCTTTTGCGTGCTGTATCTTGATTCTTGGCTGTACCCTTGAGCTAGAGATCTTCTTTGGAGCTTAGCTTGTGCCCTCTAAATGTCATTTTGTCAATCTTTTGCCTGACAAGGAGGGACGATGGAGGTGTCTCGGCTTAACAGTGTCCCAGGTATTTCTGTGGCAGTTCCTTAACCAGAAGGCAAACATTGCCAAGAAAGAAGATGAAGCTTTGGTAACATGTGCCTGGAGCGGAAAGGACAATTGAAGCACATGCAAAGGTGTTTTGGCACTTCTGGAAGGGGTTGCATGGGTGGCCTGAGTCAAACTATGTACTGGTGTAACATTTGGGGTTCCCTTATATGAAAGATGAGATAATACATTACCAGAGGTTTTCTCTCTCTTAGTTAAAAAACAAAACAAAACAAAAAACCTCATTTGAGGCCTAGATGCAACATTGCTACTAAGCATAGCGAGTCCTCTTTACCCACGGCTCTGCTATTCTTTGAATGGGTCTTTTGACACCAAAAATGGATTATCCCAATGTTGCCAGTGAGTGTGACCCACAGCACAGTGTGAAGAGAAATCCAGTATGTGTTCTATGGAGATAACTGTTTTCCTACTCTCACTCTTCCTGGTGTGACTGTGAAATGTGGTTTCCTGGTGTATCTCCCAGCAACCTCTTTTTCATTGTAGATGTGTGAATGCTGCAAAAATGTAAGGTGTTTTTCTGTTTATGCTGTCTGTGAACAGACGGCTCGATGGCCGGTGGTTGCTCCTGCTGCTGTTGGTTTTGCTGTTCATCTTGGGTGCCTTACAGAGAGCTTTCCCAACCTAGAGCTAGCCTTTTGCTCTGCCGTGAGATTAGTGCTGTGAAGCTGAAGAAACCTGAGAAGGAGAGACAGCTTTCCTGCAAGTAACAGATGGTTACTGTTTTAAATAGAGACAAAAAACAAACAAACAAAAAAAAAGATTCCTACCTAACATGAAGTGCTGAGGGAGAAGGGAGGGTTTTCTTGGGGGGTGGTGGGGTGGGTTGTCTAAAGAAAAGAGGTGGAAAGAGGGAGGTGAGGGATGAAAAAGAGAAAAATTGATTGGAGCTTTTTCATATCCTACTTAATCATGGTCATATGTCAGGCTGTTTCAGAGGAGGAGGGAGGGGATGGCTTGTTGAAATCTGTAGCGTGCTGGAATTCTGTGAGTGAGTTGTGTGGTGTGGTGAGTCCTGTGGCTTGCTGCTGCCCCAATGAATAGAGCCTTTCCAGAGCTGCCAAGCCCGAAGCAAATGTGGTCAGGGATTTATTACGAAATGTACCAAACCTTGGCATGGGGCTACTTGTGGATAACAAGGAGCGTGCTGGAAACTCAGACCTGAAAGGTGACAAATGTAGAAAATATTCTATATCTGATGCTGGTGAAAGAGGTTTTGTGTAAGGGAATGTCTATATGTCTGTGCTTTTTGCTAATGAGCTCCCAAACATAGCTGCATGTTTTCTTGTTACTACCTTGGTTAAGATAGATGTAGATTTCTTGTTTCAGTTACTTACTTCACAGCCAACAAAGAAAGAGTAATTGCTATAAGGCTGTAATAACTGAAGTTCTCAAAGCAAGTATGTTGGTGTTATTTTCAAAGTACGTGATGTACTCATCCAGAGAGGTGATAGATTAGGAAGTTATGAGGCTAGATATTAATAAAATAGTAAACTTGCGAGTTCAGAACTTGAATATAAAGGTTCTAGAGACAGCAAAAATGAACTGTTGGCCCGGAGAGAATATTCTGTTCAGTACCTCAGTGGTTGAGTGACAGATTTGTATAGCAAGACTGGCATTTCTGCAAGTTTTTAAGTTTACTAGACCTACTGTATCCACTTCCTTGAATGCCTAATGTTCGTTATTGTATTTCACAGCATAGACCTGTATCACAGTGACATTTAATCCAATGGAAAGCTTCTTGCTTCCTTTTATGCTTCTTCCTGTTCTTTACAATATTCATAGCTGCGTTTTTAAATCTTGTATTGGTCTTTAATGTCAGACGTAATTAGCTTTCGTCTGTGGCCATGCCAAGACAGAGAATACTGTTATTGTCTTTGAAAGCCGTTAAACTGTCCAAATGAGTATTGTTAAAAATCAGAGGGACTTTAAGGAAGGATGCAAAAAGAAAAACTGGAAAAAAACCCACAACTAACCAAAAATAAACCATGGAATATATATAGAACTTGATTGACTTAGATGTTAACTAACATAGAAGCTAGGCAATAGCAAAATTGTTATTTTTTTTCTTTTTTTTTTTGGAAGAGAGCAGCTTTCGAGTTGTTGTTTCAGACAGAAAACAAACGTGAGTCCATATTAAGAGATTTCTGTTGTTTTTTCTTCATAGGACATATGCTCCTTTACATTTCTAAAACTCTTCCTCCTCTAAATTACAGGGTCTGAAAAACATGTTAACTCACTTAAACCTCTTAAAACTGGTGCAAGGTTTGCCGACAGTGGCGTATTGGGGAGTGACGGACATTCAAAGGAGAGGCTTCCTGCATAGCATTGCCTTCGTCTCAGTTTAGTTGTGCCTAATGACTTGCATCAGTTTTGAGGCGGTTGTTGGCTTGTGGAACTGCTCTGATCCTTGCAAGTCTGTGGCAGGTGAGTCCTGTCAGGTTTATCTTAGCTCCTTCCTGTCCACAGTAGTCTTTATTGTATTACGTTCCTGCCAGTGGCATGGGAGAGGAAGCAGAGAACACAGCAAAATCAGAGTTCCTTAATCTCTACAGCCCTCCAAAGGTGTCAAAGCCCTTTATTTCATAAGGACAGTGAAAGAGCTTTCCACTTGGAGCCAAATGCTTTAATGTCAGTCTTCATAGAGGTTGCATTGTCCTGGTTGGTAGCGGAGAATCAAGTCCTTGGTGAAAGCTAGCCTGATCCACATGACAAATACTGCGTTTTGGTCTTGACACTGCTTCAGTCCTTGTATTTGCTCAGTCCCTGTTTCCTCTGATACGCAAAAATCCTGGACTCCTGAAAAATAAGTGATTGCCCCTTACCATCAGAACCTTCTTGATCCATCTCAACTATGCAATACAAATGATTCAGTTGTACTGTAGAAAATGTTTGGGTTTTTTTAATAGTATAGATTCTTAATTGCTACGGACTTAAAATCATATTACAGATGCAGTTAAAGAGTTATTTCCCCTCATGTGAACTGAGCTGTGATACTTAAAAATGACTAGGTTAACAGAGAACCAAGTCACCTAGAATAAATTCCTCCTATGGTAAATGCG
Source organism: Psophia crepitans (assembly GCA_013399095.1). Classification (NCBI taxonomy): domain Eukaryota; kingdom Metazoa; phylum Chordata; class Aves; order Gruiformes; family Psophiidae; genus Psophia; species Psophia crepitans. The sequence goes on along the minus strand of VWZZ01004465.1, from coordinate 1,203,984 downwards.
ATACCTTCCTAATTGCAGAACAACAAAAATGTATATGCAGAGTGATGGGTAAAGAAGAAATTGAAAGCAAGGGAGCATCTGCTTTACAAACAGTTGGAAACAACTTTGATTTTCTTGTTATTTTATTTAGCTTTTGTTTTGTAATTCAGTTATGGATGGGTGTACACAGAGCCCCTCTGCAGAAATTCACAATTTCAAAGACCAAAAATTTTATAACATTCATAATCCAGCTGGTGTTTTTCATTCATGAAGAAATTGCTTGTTAAAAGATATTTATGAGTTTGGCAATCTTTTTAAATTCTGTTTGTTTTTTTTTTGCTGTGAGATCAAGCAAAGTTTAACTAAAAAAAAAGAAAAAACCAGCAACCTCTTTTTCAAAAAACATCTTTAATGAAAAATGATTATAATAGAAACTAGTCATGCAATTTAAACAATTCTCTGCCTCCATTTTCAAGAATCCCAGGCCGCGGATGATATTTAGTGGTCCTAAAATGCCCGAGGTATTTGGTTTTGGTAATACTAGCACATTAGGCAGTGCAGCAGCATCATGGATCTTTAGTAGTTCCCCAGTCAAAGTATCATAATCCTTGGGCAAATTGTGTCAATAAAGCAACTTATTACTGAATCATAGAATGTCAAATACAGGAAAGAGTAGTTTCTATGTTTCCCCGAGTATTCCAAATTCTCCTGTGAAGTACTGTCAGTACTGGTAGCACTGGCAGTACCTTCTGCCATGGTGTACCTTCTGTCATGGTCAGGAAAGGATATATTTACAAATGAAGCAAAAAAAAAAAAGCACAAGAAAAACAAAAATAAGTATGTTACACATTCACTCGTGTTCCATCAAAAGCTTTTCTATGGAGTGTGCAGTCCAAGGCACTTGGTTCAATGAATGCATCAGTCCATAGTAACTTGCTGCGTAAATACCGATAGAGGCTTGATACACATGTCCAGCTTAAAATGTTATAAAATTGTCCCAATGTAGAAATTTTTTTGAGTATGGTATAGTTAAAATACCTACCCAAGCTTTTTCTTACTTAGAAAATAAAACACAGTAGGTAAACTCTAAGCAAGTTACGGGGTTCCTCCCAAGAACTATTCTTGCTGGCTTTAGCAGTATTAGAGAGATCCCATTTTTGCTGTTCTTGAACCATTTCCAAAATCTGTGAAGCCCAAACAAGACTTGTGTTCTTTGACATAGAACATATACATGTTCTATTTTGTCTTCATTTCCATGATAAATATTCAAGATTTTTGTAGAAAGCTAGAAATAGATAGCTTTGGTATCAAAATGGCAATTTAAGTTTTGTAAAGATGCTGCCAGTTAGTTTTGAACACATATGTAGTTGTGTCTGAAAGACATGGAGTAAAATAAAAGGAAGAGAAAGGGCCACACAATCAGAGAGAATGTGGAGATTTCTGGAGTGCTCCATCTTCCAGGGTAGAAATTCTTGATGGCTACTGACTGTCATACTTCTATCTATGCAAGTTACGGCAGTTTTTGTACCTGTTACAACCTCTGTCTAGAGCATTAATACCCTCATGGTCCTTCTCTTGAAGCTAGCAGGAAATTTGTGCTTGATTCCAGCAGAGCTGAAGTATACTCTTATTGAAGGATGGGGCTGAAGGAAGAAAAACAAGTGCTACTATAAATCATCTTCATTTGCACCGGCAAAATGGCTGCACAGTAGACCATAAGTTTTTCTGATCTCTAAAGTGTACCTTCTCACTACCTGTCTAGTACTTGTTCAGAACAGACATCGGGGATGCTAAATCTTGTAGTCATTTGACCTGCTTTCCCTAGATGAACAGATGAAATGGGTTATCTGGTGGGAGATGAACTGACATCCTTGAACTAATTTTTAAACTAAGTCGTAGTGAAGTACATCCCTCTGTTTTCCTTTCCCCAGCATAAGACTTAAATTTAAGAAGGATTCGTAAAAGCTGCAGTTTTCATTATGAGGACTTTCTCCAATTTTGGAGGCTTCCGCTGAGGAAATTATTTTCCTCCTCAGTTCACGATCCTAATAAGCACATGAAAAAAAAAAAAGCAGTATAGAAGTAATGGTGTGATCCAAGCCAAAAATAATACTGAGCAAGGGTGTTGTCATGGACTAACTGTATCAGAAAGCAGTAATAAGTTTATTACTTACAGACAGCATAAAATTTGAGAGATTCTCTTTACACTTAATCAGACCACCTTTCCTCAATGTCCTGTGACAAATTCATGTGCAGCAGGAACATGCGAAGCTGAAGACAGACATCAGTAAAGATGGAATAGATGTGGGAAGTAGATGGCGGTTGGGTTTGTGCGTGAGGTAAAAACAGGGGATATTTATGCCCTAGCTTTAGTTATGTTCGCTTGTTTAAGGAGCCCTGAAGGTCGAAATCTTTCTATCCCTTTCGGAGATGTTACTGTTGATGCAAGTTCATAGATAATACCAAGTATGTAGGTGACAGTTTGCACCAAACCCAGATATACTGCCTCTGCCCTAAACCTTTTACAAAGGATACGTTAGAAGGAAAGCATAGGTGACTCAGTGGGGCAGTTCTGTTTGCAAGAACTCTGGATTTTTGCAAATATACCTATTATTGCTTCATAGTTTAAGAATCTTAAACATGAATTTCAGATGAAAAGTTAACAGCTTTTAATATAAGCAATGCAAGATTATTCCTTGGCACTGTATTAATGGACTAGAAGCATAAAAATAAACCTCCTGTGAAGTTAAAAGCCCTCGAAAGGAGATTTCTGTTACAAATACCTCCTACAAAACATGTTTTAATGTAAGATCAAATTACCAGTGTCATATGTGTGAATATTTAATAAATTCAGGAATAAATGTACATGGGACCGTGGTTAGTGTGGGCACATAGGCTGGGCTTAGACAGCGGTTAGGAATCATGTAGATCTGTAAGGGCTACCCGTAAAATGTGCTGCTCACAGACTGCTTTAGGATCACAGGCTTCCAGCTAGTTTGACATTAACTGCGCAGGGATGAGGAGCTGTCAGCTTAGTATGTGCTGCTGGAGATGTTTAAATAAAAATACCCATGTGGTTTTCATCTTATTCAAATACATATGTGTGTGTGTGTGAATTTTAAAAAATAAACAAAAAAATGGTCCAAACCCAAGCGTACGTTGTGCTAGGACATGAGGGAAGTGCTTTTCTTTTCTGAAGTTTGGGAAAGTCAGGTATTTATCTTTGAGTTTAAACTTTCTCTCAAGTGTGTTGTCCTAATGATTTCTGCCACTGTAGTAATGCATAAAATAGACAAAACCAAGCTACACAACTCAAGGCATGTGGAACGTGATGTTTGCCTGTGCTAGACCCAGATGGGGAGGTGCAGTGCAGTTATCACCTGAGGGGACAAGGGCCAGATGCAGGGGCCTTAAGAAACTCCCCTGGGCTTGTATGGGGCACAGAAGTGGTCCTTAAAACATTGTGTGTAGCTTGTTATTTAGCATGCTTTCATGCTTGCTCACAAATTTAAAGCACATCTTGGTAAGTGTTACTTGAAACAGCTTCCTTGTTCTGTGCAGTGAGTGTGGAGTGATGAGCAGAAGCCGGAGAAGACCTTGTCAGCTGGCCTGTCTTTTTCTGCTGATTAAATCTGTGCTTCTAGCTATGCTGGCTGAGTAAGCAGAATTGCAGCAGGGCATGTGAAAACAGGGATTGTTTTGCTTTTTTATTTATTATTTGTCTTGCTGCCCAAGGACCTCCTTGCTGCACTGTTGAGGGTATTCTACAAGACAAGGTGAAACCACTGTCACTGTCCCCAAGAGCTCATAGCAACCATACCTCTTCACTCTCTGCAGGGCTGTGAGTGATGTACAATATACGAGCAATTGCAGACTGCCAGGTCATACTTCACTGTTTCGTGAAGACAAGCTGGGTGAAGTTCAATGACCCATATTAGAAACAGTCAGGTAAATATTGGCTAATTCGCTACAAACATTACTTCAGCTAAAACGGGCTCATTGGCTCGTTTTTCCTGGATGCCAAGTGATGATGCTGTAACAAAAACTGCCACACCAGTAACGTTGGGCTTGGATGCAACTAACTGTTTCTGCCTCCCTTCTCCAGCTAGGATAAATAGTTATGGCTCGGAGCGTGCAGCACCAGCGATTTACGGCCAGATGTTTAACCGTCGCCGCTGCGGAGAATGGCAGGTTGTTACTGCAGGGGCTGGCTGGAGAGGGGCGCGGGGGTGAGAAGGAGGCTGGAGGTTAGAAATAACCTGCCAGTGGGGATCTTTAGAGCCTTTATGTAAACATGGCTGGAATGAAAACAAGGTGGTTTTTTGGTTTTTTTTTTCTTTGGAGACCTGTACGGCATCCAAGCACAACATTGCAGGCTGAGCTGCGTGCTCCCTTTCAGAAAGGCACCACAGTGTGGGAGACCGGGCCCACGAGTCCGATTCAGTGCTGGCTTTGTGCACGGTGCCGACCTTCTACGTCGGTTGTATTTTTGCACTGCGGCTATAAAGGGTGGAAAAAAAAGAAGGAAAAAAAGGATAGTGATCATGGGGGGGGGGAATAGCTAGTGTAATAGCAGTGAACTGGAATGACAATATTTACCTTTAATTTGAATGATAGGGCCTTGGGTGTAATAGAAAGTAATAATAAAAAATATACTCGAGGTCTTCTATGCTTTTGGGGTTTTTTTTAAAGTTTCTTAAAATAGAACCTTCCTTACTTGTTAATCTGAAAAGGTGTTTAAATCAATATTAATAGCCTACCTTTGTTTTAATAAGACTCATACTTCACTCATCTCCCCATCGAGCAGGGGTTTACATACTTATATGTCTTGCTAGAAAACTGTATATCAGCATGTCATTTTGACAAATTAAAAATTCTTTTACTTACGCAGTTCTTACATTAAGTATAAGCATGGCTATATACTTTTTTTTGAGAAAGCAGGGTCAACAAATGTGCTTTGGGTTTTGCACAGAAGAAGTAAAGATTATTCTGTGATGCTTGGAGGATGTGCATTTCATCTTCATGGGTCATTCTCCATAAATGTGTGCCAGATGTAGGAGGCTTATTACAGAAGTCCCGCAGGCTGCCAGTGCACACACTTGTTTTTGGGAAACCCTAGTCGGAAAGGTAGAAGCCCCTGCTCTTTCCTGTACAAGATTTCAATTTCTAGCATGGTGTAGGATCAGGCTGCGTAACACGTTTACTGCTTGTTGTGCTGTCCTAGCCAGAGAGTGTCTCTATCCCTCACCTATTCTGCTTTGACTTGGGGGAGTTTGCTGGTGGCCCCAGTACACAGCTGCATAAGAGATTCGTGTCTGTGTGTCTTACACTGATCCTGCCGTTGTTTTAGATGGCTATAACTACTGATCCAACTGCTTCACTGACCTGGAAAAACTCAGTGCAGGTTAGAGGTCTACGCTTCAGAATCAACTTACAGATCAACCCTCATTTCAAATACTGCCTCATTGTCTTTTTTTCTTTCTTTCTTTCTTTTTTGGGGGGTGTAGAGTAAAAGACACAGACAGTGGATAGAGGATGGATATAACTCATTTGCTTTGCCCCAGAGAGAGAGGAACCTCAAATATGTTTAACCGAGGTGGAGAATGGCAAGTTCCTTCATCAGCGTACAACCCAAGGAACACATGGCACGCGACATCCTCTACTTAGCTGAGAGGCACTGAAGGACTTGCCCACGTTGTGGAGCTGGGAACGAAAGCAGCCTTCAAAGTAGAGAAATGTATTTTTAATGAGGAAAAAGTAAAATCAAAAGGGTGAGGGGCCTTTGGCTTAAGTACTGTGTTTTTATAGGCTGAGGGTGGGTAGGGAGTGAGGACCACAGGTGGGCCACATGCAGGAGCTGAAGGTCACTCCTTAATAGAGAGCCTGAACTGTGGAGGTAGGGCTGCCCTGCAGAACATGCTCCCCCCTGCAGTGACCAGAGTCCCTTGCGTTTGTCCCGGTGTATATAGCTGAATTACTAGCGTAGCCTCCTGAAGCACGTCCACTCTAATACCTGTTCTAATGCTGCAACAAACGTAACAAACTTCAATGTCTTTTGCAGGAGGTTAAACAGTGAGGTAAGTGAAGAAAAAACAAAAACTTTCTTCTATTTTTCTCTGCCAGCAAATATAAGCGATTACGAATGGTAGTCAATTAGAAACAAACCATGTTCCATTTAGTGTGTGAGTGCAAAATGGAGAATATCACACAGAGTTGTGACTTGCTAACCATGTATACAAATTGCTTGGAAAATGAGATGTGATGTGCAGCCTATACTTCAAAATGTGTGAGGTCACAAAATGTCACCAGTGACATTATTATATACTTGAACAATTTTACTGAGGTTTAAGAAACGTTGACTACTTGCTAATATGAAAAGCCCCATTTTCAATTGCTATTTTCTTTTCTAAGCAGATATTAATGTATTGTTTTTGCTCATGTTTGAGGAAAGCAAAATTTCAGCTGCCACAACCACATTAAGTCAGTAGCTTGTAGCTCAGGAATGCTGCTATTGGCATGTGCTATGGAAAGCTTATTAAGAGAAGAGGGTTTGCTACAATTATTAGATTTAATGAATAGAATCTTCCTGGGGTTTTGTGCAAATGGAAGATTGTCAGGAGCTATATGAAATCTGTGAGAGATGTGAGAAACAGGTCCTGTGGCCTAAAATCGGAGCCACTCTTTACAGAATTAGTTTGCTTTTCCTCCAGAGATTAACACTTAGCAATTCTGGGCTAAATTTCAAGAAGAACGAACTCTAACCTGTGCATTTTCCTTTTGCTTGTTTTTCCTAACTTGAAAACAGTCTTAAGAGTGGTTGCAATAAAATGCCAGGAAAAATAAAATGAAATTAAATAATCCTTTTTCAAGCTTGGGAACTACTCTTTTCAGTTTGTAAAGGAATCTAAAAATACCTCCTATACTCAACAGGCATGTGAAGGCTTGCTCAAGTTCAACTTGTCCACCATCAGATGTGCCTGGGCGTTTTCTGCTTTAGCTGCATGCCCCTGTAGAAGTGCCCTTGCCCTTCCCAAATGAGTTTGTTCATACAAAGCACTCGTGGAGCCTTCTCATGAGTTAGCAAAAGTGCTTGTGTTTACTGTGTAGGATGGGAGAGCTCCAGTCAGCTGCACTTTTCTCCTTCCATCTCTGTCCCAGAGGAAGACTTTGTTCCAGCATAAGTGTAACTTGTAGTTGCCACTTGAAAGTTTTGTTGGTTTTTTTCCTTCTCAGATATAAAGTATAAAACTAGTATCAGAAAGAATGCTGCACTAATAGCTATATGAGTGGCAAGTATCGAAGTGCAATTTAAGGGAAGCTTCAGGAAGTGTACATCAAGATGCCACACTGTCAAAATTTGAACATATTTGAACTCCTATTGAGCTGAAGGCTAATGGTATTGTAGCTGGTTGTAGTTTTGGTACAGACATGCATGTGCACTTTAATATGAATGTTGTTATTTGCTGTTTTAAAACTACAGTAATCCCTCCTAGACCTGAGGTCCTGATAAGCTGGATCAGATGCCAACCCCAGGCTCACAGAGAGGAACATCCGGGCCTGGATGCTCGGGGAGTCAGGGTCCTACTATGTGTTTCAGCACACTCCTGCTCTAGTTTTGATGCAGCTTTTGATTGTTTTTATGGTAAAAGTAGTAGAAAAATAATTTAAAAGCTGTCAGTTGGCCATACATTTTTAAACAGCTGTTCTCAACTCGCATCCTTCTGTCTCTTGACTGTTGTTCAGGTGGTACGTACAATCTGTATCTGACATCAGGTGTTTTGAGATGCTGAATGTGCTGAGAAAAGGGAAATAACGAAATGCTGCCATCCAAGGGCTAAGAAATACAGTAAACACATACATACAGGTTTTCAGGTGACTTGTTGTAGATGTTGTTTGCTGAGATACTCCTATGGCTGTAAATATTTACAACTTCCTTTTCATTAGTGTCTTCTGTCCTACTTGTCAATTTTAGGCTAGATGTTTTGGAAGTATATTTTTGTTGTTTAATCAGCCTAAAGTATTTGTTTTTTCTATGTTGCACAAGATGAAACTGAGTAGAAATCGTTGTATAAGGTACCGTGAGCCTCATTTTTCTGCTTTTGCCCTCTCAGACAACTCTGATTCTGTGATCCTGGACATCCTGGATAGATAAGCAAGGACAAAAATCACTTGACATTTTCACTTATGTAGTTAGGGCTGTTTCAATTGACCTAATATGAAATAGGTATTTTATTTTTGTAGAACTTCAAAATCAGTAAGCTTCCAGAAGTAAAAAGGTGAAAGGAAAACTCAACAGAACAAACTGACATCCATATCCATGATTTCTGCACATCTTTATCTCAGTTATTTCATCTCTTGGGCTCAAAACTGGAATTCAGCAACAGCTAATGAGCTCCTAGCTTGGATTTATCTGCCTCTTAGTTAACTTACTTTTTTTGTCTGAAATCCCAGAACTGCCAAAGCTCTATTGTCTGATTCAGAAGAGCCTTAAGTTGAATACCTACTCACTATGTAAAATAACAGCACAATAATTAAAGTAAATTATGATCTTTTAGTGCTAATTTAGATTTTACATTTGAAAAATTTATGAATTTTGAATGAAATTTGCATTTGAAAAATTATTTTTCCTCTCGGCTTTAACTATTTAAATGGCTGAATATACATTAATCCATCATGAAGCTGGAGATTCTTATAGCATTAGAAGAAGGAAAAAGATACCCTGCTAAAGCTTTCAGGGGACCATGGAATTAGAAAGCTTTGTAAATTTTAATTTCTCTGAATTAATTTTCTCAGAAATTGAGATAATTTTTAAATCCAGAGGCAGTCTAAATAAAACCAAGCCAAGTTAATAATATTTGTCTGAAATATTGCCTAATTGCAAGATTTCTTATCTGAAATGCATGGAAAACACATGTGTGAGCCTTTGACTCAGCAATACATATATGTGTGTTAGCTGAATTTAGCAATGTTTTTCCTCTGGGCAATGAGAATGAGTCAAAAGAAATGTTTGATAAAAGTGTGCGTGTAGTGGGTTGACCCTGGCTGGATGCCAGGTGCCTACCAAAGCCGCACTATCACTGCCCTCCTCAGCTGGTCCTGAGAGGAAAAAAAACGTATTTTTACACCATTAGGCTAATAGGGTATCGTTCCCAGCAGCGGTTTAGATACTGAGGATGGCACTCCTTGGTACAGGTCCACAAATGCTCTTTGGTGGTAAAAATAAGTTTCTGCCTCATTTTCTCCAACTGTAGGTGCTCATTCTTACTATTGAGGAGTTGCGTCAATAATGGAAGCAGCATAGCTGGTGGCGTGGAGCCCCGAGGGCTGGAGGTGGGACAAGGCAGGATGCTCCTCAGCCCCATGTTCTCCCTGCAAACCTAGACCTGTGTCTGCAGTGTTGTCAACATGGATTGCTCACAGCCATGTCTTAAAACCTTTTAGTTTAAAAGATAAGAATTCTTCTAAATCGGAAATTGCAACATTTCTGAAGTGAGGTGAGGTTCTTGCTGAGGACTGGCACCACCAGAGAACTGCAGCTCAAAATCTCTCGGGTCTCATGCTCTCATTTTGCAGTATCTGGAGTTACTGACTTGCACTGTAGCAGATACATGACTTCACGTGCTTGCTTTAGGCACTTTTCTTTGTATCTCAGTACACCGTCTGATTGTATTGATACAAATCAGGCAGGAGACTTCTTATCTGCAAAGGTTGATGGCAAATGTATGTAGGGACAGTATTTGCAAGCGGTTTAATTAGTGCAGCTGGCAGTGTGAGAGCTTTCCTTCAGTGGAGCTCAAGAGGGAGAGAGCTGCTTTTAATTTAGGACAATTACAATATGGTTCTAGCATTTGTATCACCTACATGTACTCTCTTCCACCCCCGAATTTTGATTAATAAAGAAATTCATGTTAGAATTTAACCTCTGAGTGACCTCCTCTCTCTTAATACTATTTAATTGGTTATATGCAGGCATAGAGATTTCTTTGAATCTTTTTCTTAGCAATTATTGGGAAGTGCGGTGCTTGTAGGAATGCTTCATGTGCTATGGCAGATGCTAGCTGCAGTGACTCTGGGACTCCCCTGTTCCCAAGAGGTTTTCTTATTTTCAGGGAGGACCAGGTATTAACAGATGTTGTAATAGAAGCAAGACTTCTTCAATATGGTGGGATGTCTTGTTTGAGGAGGGCAGTTGTTTAATGAAGGAATAATTTCATAGACAGCTGCATTGATGGGCAGATGTTGTAGGACTTGAGAGAATTATTGTCTCCCTAGAGGTGGTATTAATTAAGAGGCTAAACCCAAGAACAAAGTCAGACTAATTTCTCCACTTGAGAGCTTGTTGAATAAATGGATTTTTGTCTGAATTTGTCATTTACTCCTGTATTCTGGAAAGTCAGAAGTGGCCAGTGAACAGCAAAGCACATAATTCCTTGTTCCTAAGTTTTTGTAAGCAATAGTCATCTTTGGAGACTACTGAACACTTTGTAGTAAAATTAAATACAAAAGGACAGTTGGTCATGTCTTGTCTACTATGAGCAAGGTCTACTAGTGCTGGTATTTTTTTTTTATTATAAGAGCTGTTTTGCCACCGACGTTATTTTTATTTTTTTCTTCTTCACCATACCTTCATTTCCCTGGACTTCACTGCCCGTCAATCGCTGTATTTGTTTAAGGAAAGATAAAGCATTTCACTTTCATTTCCCTTGTATAAAAGGTGGCCAGGTTTTGGCCTTTAGACCATAAAGTCCATTTAGACTGGACGATTTCTACTACCTACTGAATCAAGATGTAAAGATTCAATAAATATATTAAAAGGCATTAGGAAGTCCAGTTCTGCCAAATGTTGAGCACATTTTGTGAGGAACTCGATGCCCACAAATCCCTTGGCTTTGATAAAAATTAAATCAGTTAACTCTTTGCTGGACAGCATGCCAGAAGAAGATACCAACAATATACATAGAAAAGTTCTTGAGATTTCTCTACTTGCAGATAAGCAAAAAAAACATGGCTTCTTTTTTTCATAGTGCTTTCCACTTGAGGCTAATTATAAAAATCAAGACTTTTTTTTTCTCCCCAAAATTAGCAATGATTTGTATTTTCTTTGGGTGTTTCTGGATTATTCAGTCTTTACAGAATTAAGAGGCAAAATGTTTAGTAATAGTAGGAAGACTCTTCCACAGAAACAGACTTTGCAGACGACTTGGTTTTCATTTGTGGTGTTTATAATTTTCTCATTGTTTTAAGAGTTCCATAATATTTTGTTTTCCTATAAAAACACCTGCCCTCATATTTCATCAAGTATGGCAGCATTTGCACTGGGAACCATTTATTTTGGTGCAAACATCATAATCCGTGTATTTAAGGTGATGAATTTTGTTAAATCAACATTTAGGAAATAGTTGCTCATAGCAGGAGGTTCTCTTTAATATATGAATTATAAACTGGGAGGTCTCTTTTCTGCTCCAAATTTTTTCTCAAACATATTTAATCCCTAAGATTAAAAGGTGAAAATGAATTCTTTGTACGTTGCTGAAACCTGAGAGCACTGTCAAGGAGTGAAATTATCCAGAGTTTTGGTAGTACCATGAATTCAATAATACGCTTTTTGTAAAGCATTCATACAGTACCCTCTTTATCTTTAATGTTTCCTCACAAGAGGGTTTAGCTTTGAATGTGTATTGTTTGTTATGATTTATGCCAAAGTGTAAAATCAGGACTTTTAGTTTTGGACCAGAGAAATTCTCTAGTGCAGATATGCTGAAAGTAAGTTTCTCCCATGTGCTCATCTGATGGAGAAATATTGACAGATTGGACAAGGTGGCTTTTGTAAGGCTCAGTTTGTGTCAACCACAGTGACAGTGAGTGAACAAACATCAAGAGGACAAAAAGCATGCTGAGAAAGCTAGTGAACGCTTTTCTAATGCAGAGCATTCTTTTATGAGAAGGTGATACAGGACAAGGACTGCTGCCTTTTCAGTAATTTGGGCTGTAATCCTTGCGCCATCCTATAGCTAATTGAGATGTTATTTGTAAGAGTGTAACCAAAAATCAGAACTGTTACATGAGATCTTCAGTGTCAGTTCCACATATGCTCTGAACCCTTCATCAATGCATACTGTGCTTTCTTTGCCTCTGGTTTTCCGTAGGTTGATTCTTTTCTAACATCACAATGTCCTGCTGCTAGTCCTGGCCACAGTAGTGTTATTGTCTGACACTTTATGCAGACTGACCAATTTCATTCAGAAAACTTTGGATGTGTTTATAAAGAAACAAATTCTCTGATTTTTGTGTGAGCCTTCAAAGTAGTCTGTATTAAAAAAAAAAAAAGCAGGTTGTCATTGAATTCAGAAAGTAAAAAAGAATATCTGCTAAGATGTTTATATATATAAAGATAGTATTTACACAACAGCAATAACTCTGCTCATCAGTGAAATGGGTTAGATGATGATAGTAATTAGTGAAGCTCCTCAGGTGCAGTAAGCTGTCACATACTGTGGTAAATACATACAGTGGTAAATGTGGACCGTGAAGAACTGGCTACATGCTGCTTGCTCAGTAAAGATCATGCTATTGTTACGTGAAGGTTTGAAGTGACCTAGTCACAGGTCACCTAAGTTATTCAAAACCAATTTTAAAGATACCTGGACAGGTAACTTTTTCCTCCAGCATTGGGAGACCAGGCTGTATCAAGCTCATCTGGGTTTATTTGGTTTTCATAAATAGTTTTTTAATTCCTCATGTATCCATTCCTTATCGACCTTCTTCATTACTAGCTGTGTCAGAACTAGGAGTAGATTATGTCTGTGTCACACCAGCTGGAAGGGATTTGGCATTTTACCGCATGCGGGGCAGAGGTTCCGTGTGTGAGTGCAGCTTCATTGACACTGCAGCTTTTCTGTATTGTTTGGCAGTAGTTATTAATTCCATCAGTTAGTGACAAGGATGTTACTCTTGTCCCAGAAGATTAGATTTTGCTGAAATTTCTGAAAGTAACAATTCCAGCTCATGGTGCAGGCAGTAGCGTTGAACAAACAGAAGCACAGCAAGATTTGTTTTATTCAGACACTTGCCTGGCAAGCTGCTGATCCTGTATGTGATCCAACAGGCATTGTGCAAACTCTGACAAACCCTGTGTGGTTTTGATAGAAGGGAAAGTAGTGAAGTGCACTAGCAGCTCTGCTCTGACCTTCCTCCTTAATCTAGTTGTACAGTTTGTTCCTACAGCTAAATTTCTCAAGCCGTGCAATATTTTATTTCTGATCTTTTTCTATCCGGTATCTGTCTTCCTGCCAGTTTACACTGCCACCTGTCTTCCCGTCTGCTTTTGAGGTCTTCCTCTGCTATGGTTTCTTATCAATAGCGCTCCTTTCCAAGCTGTATTTGCAGTCCGTGAGTATGTAAAGGAACTGAGTAAACTCTCCTTTCAGTGCTTGCTCATTTGCAAAGGTAATCCACTTTGTCTGAGACATTCTTGGTTTTGCTTAGCATATGATTAAATTTGACTCTGATATCTCCCCTGACATCAATTGCTCATTTTAGCTGTTGTTTTTTCCTATAGCGTCTTGGGGATTTTTGTTGTTGCTGATTTATTTCCCCCCCCCTCTGGCTTCATATCACTCATGCGCTACCAAAGCAAACTTGACATTCAAGTAGGATAATGTTATCAGTTTCATGTTGTACTGTACTGGACACATTCTACTTCTTTCTCCTCCTGTCAGCAACAGCAAGTCAAGCAGTCCGTAAGTATTCAAGACAATACAAATGAAAGAGAAGAATGGTGTGCCTTTTTCTTGTTTATTTGTATAAATAAACCCTTTTCACCGCTAAGGCAATGTTAATGTTAACTTCTTTTGTAAAGATTAAAAAATGCAGCTGTTGTCTAAAGGATCTTACCTTTTAACTCCAAGTGCTTTTTTAAAAACTATTTTTATTTAATCATTTGTACAGTCAAAGAAAGACTAGAAGGGTTTGTTGAAAAATTTGTCTGGTCCTCCTGTGTATCACAGGCCATTGTACTTCTTGCACTTACCCTGTATTAAGTCAATAAATTGTAACTAACACAAATTTGTACTTTGCTGTTGTAAATATCATGAAAAGTTTCTGGTTCTTAATCTCTTGATATCAAGAGTTGAAGAATCCAACATGACTGGCTCTGGTAATTTAGACCACTGGTTAATCATCCTTTCTGGAACTTCTATCCATAGCTGAGGTTTTTTTATGCCTTCATCGGCTGAAGTAAGATTGGTGTTTTCTTCCAATGGAGGCACTTGGAAACTGCACTAAAGTCTGTTCTCAGAGCTTCTCTGTAAGTTAAATAAGTGGACCTTTTAGTTGCTTACTAGAAATCTTTTGTTGTGTTCTCTCTGACTTTATAATATCATTTAAAGGTGGGCCACAATTTTTTAAGGTGATTTTGTTCACGGTAATGCTGTATGTAGGAACACCGCAACTTGGTGTTGAACATTGCTGGGCTAATACGTGTTCTTTCAGAAGCTTGCTTGATACAGATGATACTTGTAGAGCTTGGTTCTTCATCAGTGATGACGGAGATCAGACAGTCTTTTGAATAGGTACTTAATAGTTATTTTCAGTATCAATTTTTTTGATCAAAATTTTGGATGGTACAAAGTAAAATGCTACACAAATATTGATGTGCTTTATTTGTAAGCCTTTCTTTAAACTGATAGATTTGTTACACTCATCAGAGGATGAAACCTACTAGATCTATTTTCCATAAATCCATAATGTCTGGTATTAATTTAAGAAGTGTTCATTGGTTCTGTATCATTGAATATCCTCAAAATAATTCCTTTCCTTGTCTGGATTAATATCAGATTATAAATGGCCTGTAAGTTATTTGGGTTGTCCTCCTTTGAATGTTGTCACAATATTAACTGTCCTCTAGTTCTTTTGAACCTATTCTAGACCTTATTAAAAGCTACTAATGGAGCAGAGGTGACTTTATCCAAGCCTGTTAGGATTTATGCCATGTGCTGTCAGGACCTGTTTATTCACAATGAGAAGTGAACAAGCTGTACCTCGTCTTACTGTGGTAGCAGTGTATTATCTTGCTTTTCTGTACAGTGTACAATTAAGGACTATCACTTTGTGATTAGGATGGTGCCTTCTGTCTTTGTATAATCTATGTGTTAGAAACATAATGTGTTTTCTGCGTTGTTGTTAGATCATGTCCTCCTTGTAATGTTGATAACCACTGTGCTTAATACCTTTGAAAAAGACCTTACTATCCTTAGCATTACTATATACAGTATTTTTTCATCTTTAGCTTCACAGTTTTGAATTATTGTAACTTGTCTAAACCCTGCATGGAAATCAAGAGGGGTTGGTGTCCCAGCCCTGGATCTGGAATGGTTGCCCACGTGCTTGCTGCACAGGGACCAAATCAGGCCCCCACATCCCAGACCAGTGAGTGCTTCTGGTCTTCTGCTTCTTGGTCACCAGTCTAGGAAAGAGGGAGATACACTTGTAATGTGAAACACCTTCCCTCCCATCCAAAGCCAACTAACCTACCCTCCTCTTTGCCCGCTCCATTTTCCCAAACATTATAACTGTCCACATTACTGTCATGCAAATCATCCCAGCAGGCTTCAGTAGCAGTAAGTAAACTTTAGAGGCCTGGGAGTAATTAGTTCCTAAAGTGTTGTGTTTTGTTTTGTTTTTTCCTAAATGGAATACATGGATACTTCTTTTAAATTGGCATTTCTCTGGACAGTGAGCACTGGCCATGAACACTGATAACAGAAACCAAGTAATTTTTCAGAATATGATCCGTTTTTAACATTACAAACCAAATCTACTGATGTCTTAAGCACCATGTGCTGTGAGCCTCTGCATCATGAGGAATACAGACATCATCTGTGCTTGTTGCCTTGGGACAGGCTTTTAAAGGATAGCCTTGGTGTTGAGCAGCACTTAGATCTAGAACTTGAAGTCCAGCCACGGTTTTCTGTGGACCCACGTTTGAGCCCTAATCCTCCATATAGCCCAAGTGTTTTATCCCAAACTTACTGCTGAAGGTGTCAGACTTCTGGTTTAACTCCTTCAGGGTACAGGCAATTGTATGCAGAGAAACAGACTCTTTTACAAGGCTTATGCCTTACTTCAGTAGCATGAGAAATGTGGATTGCTTAAGAGAAAACACCCCAAATTCAGTGACTTTTTCACTGAACTCTGTTCTTTGTCTTGGTTTTCCCTGGTGAGGTCCATCACTGGTTGTCCACAGTGGGTCTCTTCTTTCTTAATTAGTATTTATCCTGAGTTAGTGAAGTTGATTCTCTCCTTTTATTTACTTTTTAAATCCTCTTTCAAGTGACTCTCTAAACAGTCCCAGGAGCTGACCCGAGCCTTCTGTCAGCAAACCGTGTTGCCACAGTACCTTTTCTTTGTAATGCTTTGGCCATGTCTCTCTTTCGCTAGGTGCCAGAAGATAAAATTCCTGATTTGCAAGCACCCAGTAACACAAAGTAATTTAGAAACTTAGGAAGGTAGAGCTGTCTACCAGAGAACAGAATAGAATAGAATCATTAAGGTTGGAAGAGACCTCAAGGATCATCCAGTCCAACCGACCCCCCCCCCACCTATTAACCACTAAACCATGTCCTTCAGTACCGCGTCTAACCTTTCCTTAAATACCCGCAGGGACGGTGACTCCACCACCTCCCTGGGCAACCTGTTCCAATGCCCGACCACCCTTTCTGAGAAGAAATTTCTCCTCATCTCCAACCTGAACCTCCCCTGGCACAACTTGCAGCCGTTCCCCCTGTATCTTAGGAAAAGGAAATTTTTACCAGGTTTTGTTGTCCTCCATGGGTCCTGAGGGAATTCATCCACGAGTGCTGAGGGAGCTGGCGGAAGTCATTGCTAGGCCCCTCTCCATCATCTTTGGCAAGTCATGGGCAACAGGAGAGATGCCTGAGGACTGGAGGAAAGAAAATGTCACTCCAGTCTACAAAAAGGGCAAGAAGGAGGACCTGGGTAACTATAGACCAGTCAGCCTCACCTCCATCCCAGGAAAGGTGATGGAACACATAATCCTTGGCACCCTCACCAGGCACATCAAGGGTAAAAAGGTCATTAGAAACAGTTAGCATGATTTTACCAAGGGAAAGTCATGCTTGACAAACCTGATAGCCTTCTATAAGGATGTAACTAGGTGGATAGATGATGGAAGTGCAGTGGATGTTGTCTGTCTCGACTTCAGTAAGGCATTTGACACCGTCTCCCACAGCATCCTTGCAGCTAAACTAAGGAAGCGTGGTCTAGATGATTGGGTAGTGAGGTGGATTGTGCACTGGTTGAAAGGAAGAAGTCAGAGGGTTGTGGTCAATGGGACAGGATCTAGTTGGAGGTCTGTGACTAGTGGAGTCCCTCAGGGATCGGTACTGGGACCAGTGCTGTTTAATATTTTCATCAA
>VWZZ01004465.1:1162866-1186353 GCA_013399095.1 Psophia crepitans | reverse complement strand
TCCCCTGCTATTCTGCCTTGGTGAGGCCGCATCTGGAGTATTGTGTCCAGTTCTGGGCCCCTCAGCTCAAGAAGGACAGGGAACTGCTAGAGAGAGTCCAGCGCAGAGCCACAAAGATGATCAAGGGAGTGGAACATCTCCCTTATGAGGAAAGGCTGAGGGAGCTGGGTCTCTTTAGCTTGGAGAAGAGGAGGCTGAGGGGTGACCTCATCAATGTTTGTAAACATGTAAAGGGTGAGTGTCGGAAAGATGGAGCCAGGCTCTTCTCAATGTCATGCAGTGATAGGACAAGGGGCAACGGGTACAAACTAGAGCGTAGGAGGTTCCATGTTAATATAAGGAAAAACTTTTTCACTGTGAGAGTGACAGAGTACTGGAACTGGCTGCCCAGAGAGGCTGTGGAGTCTCCTTCTCTGGAGACATTCAAAACCCAACTGGACACGTTCCTGTGTGATGTGCTCTAGGTGGTGCTGCCGTAGCAGGAGGGTTGGACTAGATGATCTTTCGAGGTCCCTTCCAACCTCTATGATTCTGTGATTCCGTGGGAACAAAGCTCACCTAGGTACAGGTTTTGCAATTACAGGAGACAGCAGTAGTCCGTTTCAAGAAAAATAAAGGTTTCATATCTTCGAACACTCCTCAGTGTCTTTTCTTTTGCCAGCATGACAGTCTGTCAGTCCCCTTTTCTTCAGTGCTAAAATTCTTGACATTAGAGATTTTGCCTTCTGATGTAGCTTAAAGAAATCTTCAAAATAAGGTACATTAGCATATAGATTGTGGAACTCTTTGGTGGCACTTAGGTCAGGATAATAAATGTTTGTTCAGGTGCCCTGTCTTAGGAAGTGAGTGTTTTCTGCCTTGTCACAATACATTAGCTATTGCGCTGTGGTTTTGTTAAAACACTTTTCATATTTTTTCAAACCTGGGCTTATTATTTCTAATATCTATTCCCCCAAATTAATGTATCTTGAATATTCTTTTGATCTTGCCAGCTTTAAGTCAGAATGAAAATGTTCCTCACGTGCATATGAATGTTTCCCTCCCTTGGGGGAGTCCTCCCTGGCTGGAAGAGGAAATGGGTCAATCACCTGTCACTTAACACAGTGTTAAAGATGCTGTGAGCTTTATCCCTTACCGATTCTGATAAAATGCTTGCTCCAGTTGTGTGGGAAGCATTCACATTTGGTAGCTGGTATCTAACAAGTCACGTTTTTGTAGGGCTGGCCATATGGCTTGTACCTGGACAGTGAATCTGAAGCGCTCTAAATATTGCAGATTTACTGTCTGTTGATGAATTGTGCAGTTGCTTGGCACATATGCAGTAAACTTGATACGTAGATCTTTTTTTGGATTAATATCACATACATAAGCCATCTGTGCAGGGATTGTCCATTAAGTAAGGTGCAAGAGCCATTTTCCAGGACAAATGTCCAAAAGTGTATTTTCTGTTGGAAGAAAAACTTAAGTAGTGTTTTGGAAAATGAGAACAAATTTAAACTAGCCAGAATGAGCAATAACTTCATTCTTTTTTATTAACAGAATGATACTGTATGCGAACAGAAGTTTTAAAAGTATATTTTCTTAGAGAGTTTACTAGGGACAGATGTTATTTCCTACATTTTGTATGTCTGGTTTTATATAGGATTTACTTTTGGGTTTTAATGAAATTGAATTGTGCTGGGAAAAATCAGCATAAGGATAGTCCACAATAGGAAGCCTGTGGGATGTGTTCGTGTGTCAGAGGGATTGTATCATTTGCTTTTTCTGGTTCTGCTACATTTAAGTGCTCATTTGCAATATTACGTTAATATAGGGGTTTAGAGTAAATTATAAAAGGAGTGGATAACAGCTTGCTTTGGCTGTAAAGCTGCACTCATATTTTTGGCAGTAGGTAAAAAGGGTTGATTAGGAGAATCTATTTCCTGTATGTTCAAATATAAACCAGATAGTCATGAAAAAGTAATTCACTGTTTTCCAAAGACCTTTTTACTTTTTTTTTTCTTTTTTCTTTTCTTTTTTTTTTGAATGTGAAAAGGTAGTTCTAGTGGAAAACTGGGCAATGTGTTAATCCTTACACACCAAACAAGGATCAAGAAAAGGTGATCGCATTAATTCTTTCCCCCCTTCCCTCCTTCCCGATTGTTTTTGGCTTTAAACAGATGAGGTTCCCTTATGACCACAGTAGTGCTTTTAATCTTTTAAAGCAGGAGAGAAATTGCAATTGCTGTACTTAAGTATCAAAAAGACTTCCGTTCAAGCAGTGTTTTTGATGCTCCAGGTTTCACAGAACTTTTAGAAATGGAGATCTAATCTGTAGTGGTGGGTGGTCCACATTCTAACTGTTGATGCTTGCACTTTTTTATGGTCATCCCTTTGAATACATTCATATTTAGATATGACAGATCTGCTTTTTTCCAGACTCCTTTCTGGTGGTGGTCTTCTCTTGCTCTGCTTAGAGTTGTTGCTGGTTATTCCACAGACTGGTCAGATGATACACTCTGAGTAGCTAGGGGAAGCTGTGAAGAGCCCAAGTAAACAGGCAAGAAATATGTGCTGGGTGACAGTCAATTACCCAGTGATAGTCACATTCCTCCACTTATGTTCTGCTGGTGAATTGTGTAAGGGGATTCGGATGATGTGGGCCTATATATCTAAGGAATCTGTTTCCTAATAAGGCTCCTTGAAGCAGAAGTGCCTTGATGCTCCCTGCAGTCCTACAACCTTTTTTCCAGGCTGTGATCCTGTGTGTCTGGCGTAGGTGACGGGTCTCCGTATGGCAGAGCAGCTGCACCCTGCATCAGTGGGATCTGTGATCAGGCGCAAAGCAAGAGTCAGGAGAGCTCAGTAACTGCGGGCAGGGCTGCTGGCTTCATCCTCATACGTGCTTCTGTAATGCTCTTCAGAACAGGGGTCCTGCCTTCCCTCTGTCTGGAAATGACTACTACCACTGCAGGCGGCAGTATCAGAAATCTGCAGAGTTTTTGCTGAAAGAGTAGGGTCGTTACATTTGTACGTAATGGAAGAAAGACAAGTATTGTGCATATCCTTCCTCAAGACAGCTTTAGACCACCTTTCATCTAGGAGGAGTTATAATTGATGGTCTTTATCTAAAAAATAATTAAGCGGACATTGAATGGTACTATCCCAGTGGCAGCTGCATATCCCTGTGAGGTTCGTGTTGCCTCCTGGGAGCAGGTGGTCCAGGAAGCTTGCTCTGCAGTCCTTGCAGTCCTTGTCTTTCTGATGGGCTTCTTGCTGGCTAACCTACTTGTCTTACCGTCTATGGTTTAATAGCAAAAAAAGGAGGGGGTAAAAAAAGGGTGTTTTGTTATCATTAAACTAATGTTCCCTGTATGAACTGTGACCTGATGTTGCAAACTTCCTTACGGAAAAAGGCATCCCAGAAGCGAGTGATGAGGATTTGGGGCTACGGGAGCCTGTATGCTCAGGCTGGCTGTGGTGCCTTACAGGAGCTGAACTCTTTATACTGGTGTACACGGCTCCTGAAACTTTTTCCAACACAGACCTGCTGTTTCCATTAAAGGATTTTATGGGGCTCCCTACACATCATATCTTGCACAGCTTACAATATTGGCTCTTAAAAGTGGCTTTGAATACAATGCCAGGGCCCCCCAGTAGCAGCTTTACGGGCTGCTGGCGAGCTGGGAAGCCCCAGTTGGCTATCCTCATGCGAGCGGAGCCCCTGCACGGGCTTTTCCAGCTAAAATGACGAAGCATCTGTTCTGTCTAATTTAATTAAACATGGCTTCCATGCTGAATAAAGCAGGGAGCAGTGCAAAGTGCCACAAGGTCTTGTTCCAGAGGTGCTGCCTCCTTTTTGAAAGGAAAACCCGGCTATAATGGAATGCCAACACCTAGTACCCCTCTCCACTGCACCATCAGTGCCTGTGAAAAGGTTTTTCATGTAAGCACTAAAAATGAAAACAAAAGCCTCATTGTCAACACATCTTCTATTTCTTTCAGGATCTCTGGCATAAAATTATTTTTCTTGCTTCCTTTTTTGCAGAGTTAGTAAAAGCCACAAATACAATTATTTTTGGGGGAAATCTGGCACTCATTGCATATATATTGATTAATATGCAAGCGCTCCTGGATGAGACTCCTAAACTCATGGATGCTCCTGGATCATTAGATGTGAAATAACATCCTCAGAACATTTTTGCCATTATCTTTGAGAGCCAGGTAGATACCGCAGCCTCTAGCAGCTGATGGCAGCTCAGAGGTGGGGTGCTGCCAGGCAGCAGCCTTACCTCCACGTTGCCTGCCGGTGGGATGAAGCTGTGTCTTGGTGCTCGCAGTATGCTGTTGAAATGCATAGTGACCTCCAGCACCCTTTGGACAAAATCAACTCTTTTTAAGGTAGATGTAAGGGGAAGGATGTCCAGCTCAAACATAAAAAGGTTTCTTGCGAGCAGCGGTGTTGTGTTGACGCGTGTATGGATGGGTAATGCAGCCTCGCCTGGTTTTCTGCTGCCCGTGTAGTTACTTCTGTGCATGGGGCAAACAAGTGTGTAAAATGCAAGCATGTTGTTACATACTAATTTTATAAGCAATGAAGGATGTACCAACAAGTTATGAATCAGGCACTTACAGCACAGCTTGTTTTTTTAGCAATGACAAGGACTGAAGTAATATGTGTTTGTGTTCTGCTAGCTAAATTTTAAAATTAGGGGAATAAAGCTGAATGCTGTATAAATACACAGCATCTTTTTTCCTCAGTGAGCACAAATTCAAAATTTAGCTGCTTAGTAAACACCATTTAAAGATTAGAGCACTGAAGAAACAAACACTAGATAAGCTTTTAATAGAACAACAACATGGTCTGGCTTTTTTTAAAGGAAGAAAAACACCCTAAAAATCACATGCAGATAAGAAACCCATGACAGAAACTTCCTAAAACAGAAGCTGAGTGCTGTATTTAACTTAGGTGTGAAAATGAAAAGTCTCAGGGAAACAGGAAAGGTGGAGTACAAGCAACTCTAGATCTAACCAGGCTCCATCACCATTGAAAATTTGGGAATTGGTAGTACAGTTTTGAAAAGACACTGCCAAGGTAGACTTTTTCCAGTGTGATTAGGAAAGATGGAAGAAAGCGTTCAGTCTGTTTCATGCTCCTTATCTGCCAATATTGTATTTCTACTTTGTAGGAATTCTCTACTTCACACTGCTACAGTTGATATTTGGAGGGAGGAAAATATAGAAAATAAATGACAGCATTGCATGAAGAAGGGGTGAACTTAAGGATAGGGCTGGAGTGCATGTGGATCCTTTCAATCTGTGGGAAAAGCCAGGCAGGAGGCAGCGGTTTGATTTAGATCCAATACCATGTTTTGTACAGCTTGCCTGTAGCAAACCAATCCATAATGGTCTCTGCTTTTGGTTAGTGCTTGTCCTCTAGATCGGAATAGCATGTCGTAGTGCACTTCCAGATGTGATTTCCTAGGGTGATTCAAAGGCTCAAAACCCTTCAGTGAATCACCAAGCAGGGTGTCAGTAGCCATGTTTTTCAAGATTGTTATATTCAGGCAAGAGCCCAGAGAGGAGGATGTAAAAGGCTACCCTGCGGTTTGATTGCAAAACTGTTGGCTCCACGTTCTTGTGAATTCTGTGGATGAATATCGCTGGAGCCTGACGTCTTATAGGTCTGTCATGTCTACACATCTTCCAACATCTTTTTTACACAAAGACTACAGGGAACATCAGCCAACATATGTCTTGTGTTATTTTTGCATTATAATTTTTAGGATTTTGTATGTTGACTAATCTGTTATTGCTGCGGTGTATCACTGAAACAAAATGTGGCCTTTATTTTGACAGGGAAATGTACGTCCTGCGACACAATTGCTTTGTGATATATTGCACTGCCTTGTTAGCTTGATGCTTTCCATTAATGTGAAAGGGAAAAGGAGAGCAGAAGAGTAAGGATGTTCATCTGGCCATGAATTTTCCGTCTCCTTGAAAGGCTCTTGTGTCCTCTACCAATTAGTCGCCTTCCCTGTAGTACGTGATGTGCTTGCCCACTCAGAGTTTTGCTGGCAGTTCAGATGCAGTTTGTTCCTGCTGAAAAATCACTGCAGGGAAAACAGCTCCTCCAGTCTTCCCAGACTGCCCTGTGGGTCGCTTGGCTGCCAGGCTTGTGAAATAGGAGTGGATTCTCGGTTTAGCCAGAATACAAAGATCTGGGCATTTTCAAGTAAGTGTTATCCTCCTTATTTTGAAGTGATCAGGTTAATTTGAAATAGTTTATGTATATTACTTCAGATGGTTTTGAGGTTTTTGTAATGATTTTTGATGTGAAAGAACTCAAATTTTATCTTTACTGCCAGGTTTGCTGATGTTTCATGATAGGTATTTATGGACTTTACTGGAGATGGAGATTTATGGAAACAAAAATGATGCAACTGTATACTTTAGTGTATTCCTGGTTTTGAAAAAAAAAATAAATCACAGAACTTAGTTGAACAGTTAATAAAAGTTTTGCTATGACTGTATTATTAAGAATTTTTTCAATCATGAAGTTTACTTTCACTGCATTTTTTTTTCTTGGCTCTTTGTTCCATTAATCTGAATTTATTCAGGAGCAGCAGCAATGGTTATAGATATTAACTTCCAAGAAAGGTCTTATTTTACTCTGTTTAAAAAACCAAAACCAAACCCAAAAGAAACCCCACAAAAAAACTTCCATCCCCCAATAAACACCAATGCACTACCTTCTAAAAATTCCGATCTGAATAAAAAATTTGAACTGTTGAAAAATCACAGAAATATATAGGATATATATGTAGAGGGTGCTTTTCTGGAGAGGCAGAGGTGGTGATGGTTTGGCAGGGGCCACAAGATATTCATGAAATCCTAAAGCAGTTGTATGTGTTATAATGACTTTATTTGAAATAGTACTTTTCTCAAAAATTAAAAGGAAATATCTGCATAATACAGGCTCTTAGCTAGCATGCTTACTGTTCTGTGTTGGACTTCATAGGGTAGAGTGCAAACCTTTGACTTCAGGGACAGATGGAGTGCAAACCTTTTGCTTCTGTGGCAGAACAGCTTCTCATGCAAAATTGTCTTTGAGATGTGACCGAGACTGTTCCTGTCATAGCATCAAACCAAGAGCACGCACCATTGCCACCCAGGGTGTGAGGTTTTAGCTGATATTTGGGGTTGTGTTTCAGTGGACAGGTGGAAGTGATGATGACTATAAGAATGTCTTTGATGCCATATTTAGCAAACACGCTTTTTCTAAAGTGGAAAGATCAAACAACAGGAAGTCGTTTCCTCACTTGTAACATGAAGCTTGGCTTTGCAGCCAGTGCCCTGCCTGAAAATCTGCCTCTCTTTCACAGAGAAGAATAAACTGTTGATTTCCTTGCTGCTTGTGACTTCCCTGTTGAGTTTGCTCCTCAGTGCAAGTTTAATGCAGAAAATACAGCTGGAACCAAGTCAGCTGTTCGTCCCTTTGGGTACATCTGTACTATCACAGTTGGAAGGGCCTGAAAGCCTCCTGGGTAGCTTACACCTTGGTTGTCCTCAGGGCAAGCAAAGTAAATCTCTGCCTTAGGGAAATCTGGCCATGGGCCAGAGGCTATTGCATGTTTGTCCCTGTGAGTGATGTGCTCCAAACCTCTGAGAGTTCCCATTATGAATGTAAACAAGATCACACCAGGTGGCTCAAGAGATGAAGAATTTTGTCAAGAACATCTGTCAGACAGCAGATGTGGAACTTGCTGTTCATGCTGGTCTTTGGTGACTTTCATTGTCCCAGCTGACATTTAACAAAGACCATTTGAATCATCCTCTATTTAGTTCAATGGCTAATAAACACATTTACTTTGAAAGGGATAGTGTTTGCTCATAGTCAACTCTCCTTTAAGACATTGAGTAAACGAGCACTGAAAAGTAAAGAACATCCTACTGGTCCAACTGAATGACTTTTGTCTACTTAAGAACTTCTTACCTGTGGAAGTCAAATACAGTAAATCTATCCTGTAGTCCTCAGTTCTGGCCTTTGAAACAGGGACTCACATGGGAGGAATCTTTTGCTTCAGCTGACTTGTTATCTGTTGTCTTTTGGCTCACACTCTCCATATTGTAAACCTTAAAACATAACTGAGTTACGAAAAGAGGCGAGAGAGAATACTGTTCTATAAACAGAATGGAAATTTTTAGTTCCACATGTAAGATTTTATTTCTTTTTTGTTTCTTGAGACTAAGAAAACAATGGTACAGCACATGGGGAAATGTACCTGAGCTGCGGATGAGCTAATGTTTGCAGTCAGTTGGAGCTGTGGATGTAGGCTGGTATATGCTGTTCAAGCTTGAGTCTAGCAGTGTGGTTTTTTTCATGCTTTTTGTATTTAAATAGTGTTTGTCATACCATATTTTGGTTGAGGTACCAGTCTGGAATTCAGTAATGTGGCATGTGTGTGTTCAGAACAACAAGGGTCAGGTCTTGCAGTTTGGTTTGTTTCTTTTTTTCTTTCTGATGTTGAAAGGCATCTGCCAATTAGTCTGAAACCTTTAGGGATCCCCCACTGTTATTTTTCAGCCATGAACATCTTGCTAAAACGTATTCAAAGTCAGCACTGCGTGTTGAGTTGCTGGTGTTATTTGATTGTTCTTCTTGCTAGTACTTGCTTGATTTGAACTAACAGAGCACGGCTACCTCCCAGTGACGGCCTGTCTCCCAGTTACCTGCATAAGGGAATAGTGCAGTAGCTGCTGGCAAACAGTATTCATGCTTTTTCTCGTGGCTGGATTTCAAAATCCTTATGTTATCTAGAAGGATGTACACAGACATCTCACAAATAGTGAAATATATAAACCCACCAAAGTGATTAGTAGGCAGTGTGTATTCATGCGACTACTATAATGCTTGTAATTATGTTAAATGTAGTGTTAGGTACATGTATTTGTAATATTTAAATAATGGAAAATACATTCCCTGTATTTTAATAGCTTATTGTCTATTATAGCTATTAAAATGCTCTAGTATTATATACTGGAGCTATATTTGGTCTATTTTCCATAGACATATGGGTAAACATACTGCATGGGTGTTCCCCTATTGCATAAAGGAAAGAGCAAGTATAAAGAAATTCCTCGTTCATTTATATAGATATGTTTCACATCAGTGGGTGGTAGGGAAAAGACTGAAAATATTTTTGTGCCTGTAAGTTAGATTTCGGTTAGAACGAACACTATTGTGTGTGATCTCTTAATTTATGTGTGTGGCAAACTCAAAGGTGAGATGACCCAGATCTGATTGCGATCTTGTATCAGTGTAAAGCAGATGGACAGCGGCAGCTCCCCATGCAGCCATGACGCTCGTGTCAGTGGAAGTCAGTTCAAGATCAGAATCTGAAAAATTTACATATTCTAGATAAGAAGGTGAAACGTGATATTTCATCTTGCTAGTTCTGAAGGAACTGTAAAGGAAACCACATCTTAGCCAGGTTTCTACTTGTCCTCAGTTTTGTACCGGCTCCTTTCCTTGTGCTGTGTAGTACAAGCTAAGACATTAGTGTGAAATAAAAGGCTGGCTGGTCCTTCAGAAAAGGAACCTGCTCTGAGCAGTCCATCTACTGTTAGTAGGGCAAACAACTGGATCTCTGCAGTGAAGGTACCACAGGGTGCCTTGGGTCTTCTTTGAGCAGGCAAAAAGGGCTTTCAGAACTGAGCGCAGGTCATCATCATTGGAGACAGCATTTGTTCTTACGGAGATTTTTCTTCTGTGTTCAGAATAGAGAAGTGGTGTATGAATGTGATGATTTTTTGGCTCTTTTGACTTTTTCAGGATGCAGGAAGCTTATTGTAGCAATCACATAAACTTGTACCACATACACATTCTTCGGATGTTGCTGGGTAAAAATAGCTGCAAATTGCAAAGAACTGGCTTCTGGGGTATAAATGTGAATTTCACAAGTCCATTTATTTAAGAATAACTTAAACCAAAATTAAGAGTAAGAACTCCAAGGTCTTTGTTTACAAAAAAAAAAAAAAAAGTTTGTCATGGGTGTTTGGCTTGTGAAAATTTTAATATAGGAAATAACACCCTAAAAGAAACAAATGTCATACCCATCACATCTGAGCAAAGGCTATCCTCAACCTAAAGTCCAGAAGTACTAGATGTTCTCCTCAAATAGGAGGTGCCTTCTGAATGCAGATGAGAAATCAGACAAATCAGTATAAATAATAAAATGTAGCTTGGAGGTGTAAGGCAACGTTGTAACCCAACAGGACTTGAAAATTATGCAAGGTTTAAATGAAAGATAAGATAATACAAAAGCATTGCAGCTGATTTGAGAATCAAGTTAGGCACTGGATTATACTTGCTTTTTATATGGTTTCAAGCAAATAACTGAAACTCTAGGCTTCTATTTCCCGTATTATGAATACAATGAGATAGTGTTTCCTACTTTCATTGGAAAGTGAACATTATTTCTCAAAAATGCCTTCTGTGCAACTTATTCACATTGTATGAGGTTTTTTGGGTTTTTTTGGTGGGTGGGATGGGGGCTTAAGCTATGCTGTCTTATAAACATCTTTGTGGAAATGTTTTCATGGCACTATGGAAACAAAAAATCTCTTGAGTCCCAAATTGAAATTCTTGCATTGCACATTTGAGCAATGTCAGTCTGTAACATAGTTTAATGAAACATTATCAAGGAATATTTAAGTTATTTTATAGAGAATATTGAAGAAATATTTTTTTTTTGTTTTCCTCAGGTAGGTTTTTTCTTCCCTTTTACTGTGACATTCAATTACTGTGGATCTTATTAATGCCATCTTAGATGAATTTTTCAAATTTCTATATAAACTATGTGTTTCATTGCATGTGGTTGAGTTTTGGTTTTGTATTGACAGACTGTATAAAATCTTCCAAATGTGTGAATACATGTTTTTAATGTATTACTGAGCCAAACTATTTGGTAATCTCCCTGTTTTCTTGCTACATGAATCCTCCAATTTTACCAGAGGTAGCAGAAATTTGTGCTGGAGGACACTGAACTTGTTGAAAACACCTCCCATTTCTAGGTTTGTGTTTGATTTCGGTCATATAGAATTTGGAGCAGAAATTAACTCGGTGAAGGAATTTAGTGCAAGAGCCTGGATCTGGATGATTGGCTTTCCTCCCAGTTTTCCCACATCAACCGAGACCTCCGAGATAGAGATTCCTCTCTCCGAAAACAAGATTCAGACAAAGCACAAATCCTTCATTTCCTGAAATCTCCTTGTTTAGGCCAACAAACATGCAGGTCAATGTGCAGGTTGCAGAACCGAAACTGAACACCAGCTCAATTTCCCTGGATCAATGAAGCGTAATTTGAGGCTTGCGATTGCCTATCCAGCTTGGAGAACCGGCACTGAGAACAAAGGCTAAACACTGGTTCCTTCAGATATTTGAGCAGCAAAATACTATTACCACTCTTCTCTTCTGCTGGCCTTCGGCTCAATGCTGTGCTGTTTGGGTAGGCCAGGTGTAAATTTGTCGTGATGGTTGTGCCAGCAAATTCTCCTAGAACAGAGGCAGCTTGTGCTGTCCCTGTCTAGTCAACTTGAAGAAGGGAAAAAAACTCCGAACAAAAAAAATCTTAGCCGCTCCCCGCCCCCCCCCCAAAAAAAACCACCCCAAACAACCCCACCAAAACAAACAACCCCCCCCAAAACAAAACCAGAAAAAAAGAGACTTGAGGTCTGCAGATGTTCACATAGACTGTCTCTTACAATAAAGCTTCTTGGTCTGACTATAAGTCAGTTTCTCTTATAAAATCAAGTCAGCAAAGAGTCCTCAGTGAACAATAAATGAAAGACTTTACGTAAGTCTGGAAACAGATGCAGATTAAAGAGCAGTAGACGTAACTGTTTGTGAGACCTAATGGTGTTTTCAGCAAGACGTATGAAAGATTAAACCCATAGCTTCCGCCGTCAGTGGGAGGTGGTGCATACGAATGTGACTTGAATGTCTCTGCAGTGTGACTGGTGCTTTTTGGATAGGGAGCCTTTTTTGATTAGTAGAAACTTGCACTCATAGTGTTTTGTTTAGCTGCATTTCGGGATGCTAATTGATAATTAGGCTTCACTGAGGGTTCACTACGATGTAATCAGATCCGTATTTTAAGCCAGTATGGTTTTGGTTTTTTGTTTTTACTGAAGAGCTCTTTAGAAGTTGATGGGAGTTGAGTGCCTCTGGGCCCAATCATGCACCTCTTCCTGAAGTGCCTAATTCAATTGACTGGGTCGTTTAATAACAAGAAATACAATGTCAGCAAGACCTTAATAATTTAATCTAACCACAACATTAGCATTATGGGTGTAGATCAAAACTCTTATGTCTGAGCAGAAACACCTGAAAACAAAAAAGGTACCTCTTATTAGTGTGTATATGAGATATTGTACAATTCTTCCCAAAGAATTACTGCCTGACAGTGTCCATAAAAGATGTGCCACACTGTGATAATACTTAAAATTTTAGCTGTCAATTTGCTCAAGTGTGATTAAATTATAATGCTCACATTAAATGCACAATATCAAATGTAATTGATATATCTCTCTGCTCTATTGCAGATTATACCATCCTCAACTGTGAGACAAGAATATTCTTTGAAAATTAAGAGTTCTTCAGGTAAGGACTGAGTTGATTCATTTTCTTTCTATAAAGACCATTTTTTATTAATAAGTAAGTAAACATAGAGGGCAGTTACTGTTTGTGAACTGCACTTTGAAAAGCTGAAGAATAATCACTTGAGATGTTCATGGTGATACAGGCTGTAGTAAACAGGCTACTTGAGAGAGACAAAAACAACACGGGTACGGACTTTTGGATCATCTTACTGTTTTGAATGTCAGGTACATAGGATATCTTTCAAGAAGGAATTGGTAAATAATTATCTTATGACATAAAAATGGGAGCCAGCTGAGAAAGTGGCTGCGGGTAATGGGCAGCACTCCGACACCAGGTTTTAGCAGCGTGACTGTGGTGCAGGCTACTTGTCATTGTCCATCTCGTATTCTTTTTGAGAAGCATTCGTAGACCTAAACTTCATGTTCAGGAAATGTCCCTAGTCCCCTTGTGGTTATTGCTAAATAATAGCATGCCCAGCAAGTTAAGTTGTCGTTCTTTGACTGATGTCTCCCCTGGGATAAACAAGCAGTAGTTCTGCAGAGAGAAAAATCAGCAGCTCTTTGTTTAAACAATCTGTTAAAACTCCTGCCCTGTGCTTAAGGAAAAAAGATTTGGGACTTTTCAGGAAGACTGTTGAAAGATGAAATAATTACAGTGTTCATGATGGGAAAAGCCTCAATTTTTCTGGAGATGGTGCTTTAAAGCTGACATAAAATGTGAGAAGTTTTACCTCGTCACATGACAGGGTGAAGGTTGTGCTTATTTTACTTATAATGCAGACTAGTACAGTGCAGGTAAGCAATTCACTTGAATCCCAAGGGAAAGAGAGAGAAATATGTTAATTTGATAAATGTTAACAAAACATATGAAGATACCCTTTAAGGTATGAACAGTCAATCCTCATTTCCAAGGTAATGAAAACTTTGTGAGCCATTCAGTCTACAGAGCGCTTGCCATCCTTTCAGTGTTTTCCGTTTATATACATCTATTTCATCTTAGAGCTTATAAACAAAATACAGGAAGCTGTTGAAATTAGATGATTAAACATTTTCCATACACAGATAGCTCTTCTTAACTGCACCATATTCTGTTACCTTGCATGAGTACCATAAAGAGCCTGAAATTGAGAAATTGTGTTGAAATTCCTTTGGGTTTGCATTCTTGGAACTTTTCCTAGAGCAATTTCATGACTTAATTTGCATTTGGTGTTAGAAAATTTATAAGACTCTGGTGCTTTGTTACTTATGCCTAGGTTTTGAAAGGAAAAAGAATGAATGCTTGTTAAGTTTAAAATAAGATTGTAGTCTTTTCTTATAAAAATGGACATGTTATCATTGAAGTGCCAGGAAGTTGCATGAAGATATTAAAAAAAAAAATAAAAAGCTATCTGTTATCTTCAAAACTTATAATGTAAACAAATAAATGAAGCATAATATTTTCTATGTTGAAGTTATAGGAGCATGTTGTATAAGAATTTTCAAGACCATTAAAATGATACTAATTTTCTGTGCTTGGTCCCAAATCTTTGTCTTGCCATGCCTGTAGAAAATAATCTTTCTTCTTAGATGTTCAAACAGGTTTTAAAATTAGTTTAGAAATATTTCCTTTTACAAAAATTTTTTTTTTCCTGTTGGTTTTGAATCTTTTTAAGGCTAGTAATCTATTTACCATATGCAACTACATGATAGCAAATGCTGGTCCTGCTTCTCCAATATCCTAGCTTATCTGTTTGAATCTGAGTAGCAATGCATACAGAGGTGATGATAATACCAGTTTAATTGCACAGATGTATACATTACATTTGGTTGTACATCTAAATAGATGGAAATGGCTTTACTGCTTCACACTGAAGACCTTCTGAAGGTCTTTGGATTACTCTGTGCTTAAAATGTCCTGCTGGAGGAGAGGAATACCTTGGACATCTTGTATTATGTGCTAAGCCAGTTCAGTCATTTTTGGAAGAAAATGCACCAATAAATTAAAATTAGAGAGAATCCTGTGTAGGTCCATGCTTTTTCTATGTAATTCCTGTACTGTTCCTTGTTTTAGAATTATACTTGTATAACAGAAGAATTATGAGTTGACTTAGACTGTACTATAGGATTCTGCCTGTAAAATGCTGTAGAAGATCACCAACTCTTTTAGCAGTAACTTTTAAACATTTGACCATTTATAATTCAAATCAAGTTTTGAAGTTTCAGTGACTACTTAAATTTTGAATGTTCTTGCTTATGCAACAGTTGAAGTAGCTCCAGGGGTTTGTACTGGTTGCGTCTGTCACGGCTTTGCCAATATAGGGAACTGTTGTGCTTCACAGGCTATATATAAATATTTTATTTGTATATCTGCCCTACCTTTTATTAGTGGAAAAATCAATAATAAATGATAGGAAAAACTAAGTCAGGTGCTTCATGTGTTACACACCTGAAAAAACCATTTGAGCTTGGTATTGCTGTGGGAAGGACTTTAACTTAATTGTGGTTATTCCACAGATATTTCTTCTGTGGAAAGAAGAAATAATCATAAGCAATAATAATAATAATATCACACCTAATAACTTCAGCTGAAAGCATTCTGTGTTAATATTTCACATAGAACCAATGGAGGTGAGATAAGGATATGGCAATACTGAGAAAACTGTTGGGCTTGAAACCACTCTGACTCTTGAGTTGGCTCTTATTAGGGCCATAGTGATGTGTCCTGGGAAGCAAAACCACCTGAAACCTATTTCTTTTGGGTGGGGTGGGTGGGAGCAGGGATGAAGAAGACAGAGGTAGTTCTCATGTAGTTTAGCTTCATAAGCTGGTGTCACAGAGAGGGTCACAAGAACAGTAGCAGTAGTCCAGGGGAAATAGGAGAGTGAGGGTGGGACTGGGAGAGGACAGGAGAGCAAAGTAGTCTCTTCAGTGACAACCCACTGTTGTCTCAGCTCAGCTGTCTCATAAAACTGCTCGTTGCAAGTTGATGAGGAACCCTTCAGTCTGCTGAGCAGGGCATAATAAAGAAGTGTGTCTTAGTAGTGTCAGATGCCATGACACATCTCCATCCCACTGGTTTCTAAAGAAAATATTCCCTGAACCTCCACTACCTCAGAACTCTCTTAAGACTCCTGCTCTTCCTCCTCCTGAATGCTTTTGGCAGATTCAATTTATGTCGCACTCTGGGGAGTTTATTAATTTCCTATTATAGGCCCAGTCCTGCAAACCCCTGAGCTCAAGGTTGGCAAGTGTGCTGTTGCATCTCGGTATAGACAACTTCTATTCCTGCCCATCCAACCTATAGCATGTTTATTGTACAGGAAGATAGAAACTATGTGTGCTTAAAGAATAAATGACACTAGATTGTGAAATCTATCCTAGTAACACAGGGAATAAATTTACTCAGTATAGAACTTTTAAGCAGTTTTTACCATGTGCCTTAGTATCATGATTTTATATTAGATTTGCTCAAAATGGAAATCCAGATTCAAGCTGACATCATAACATATGACCTCCAGTAGCAATGAAAATTGAAAACATGAGACAAGGGCATTAATCACTGAATGGTTTATAAACTTACCCTGAATGTTCATCTGAAACATTAACGCTATTTTATTATATCCAGTAGCAGCTTAAAGTAAAAATTTATGAATACTGTGAGGTGCCTAAGATAAAACATTCAGACTCATTTTATTGTACTCTGGCTCAAATCTTTCAAGCCTGGAGTTAAGTGCACTGTTACTTTACATGCTTTTAGTGCATACATAACCTATTGCTCTGACGGGGCCTGCGAATGTGAGCAAGATAGTCGCAATCTGATTTGGCTGCTAGACTTGTACGAGCTCAGAAATTTGTATGTACCCAGTTGCAGGGAGAAGTGTTAAGTGGCCTCAGCATGGATGTGTCTGTGAAGTTAGGGTCATTGTTCTCTGGGTCTTTTTAGCCTGAGCAGTTTGAATTTTGGTTTGGAGTTCTGCTAGTAATTCTTTTTTGTAGAGATAGTGTAGTAGTAGTTGTGTTGAAGTATAATGAAAGCAATTTAAATTACATATGCATAACTGATGAGGGCTTTCATCGAACAGATCCTTTCAGATGATTTGATGGAATGTATCACTTTCATTAATTTTTTGAGTGTCAAGGTATTTTCACTGATTCTGTTTGTTAGCAGCTGGTATTTTATAATTAACAGGTACAAAATGTATTTGATAGTTTGAAAAGGAAGAAATTTAAAGATGTTGCATTAACTTTCATTTGATCTCAAATTTATAATGCTTCCTCTATAATTGTAGAATTGTTTAGTTTGGAGAAGATCTTTAAGATCATCAAGTCCAACCATTACCCCAGCACTGCTAAGTCCACCACTAAACCATGTCCCTAAGCACCACATCTACACATCTTTTAAATACCTCCAGGGATGGTGACTCAACCACTTCCCTGGGCAGCCTGTTCCAATGCTTGATGACCCTTTTGGTGAAGAAATTTTTCCTAATATCCAGTCTAAACCTCCTCTGACACAACTTGAGGCCATTTCCTCAAGTCCTATCATTTGTTACTTGGGAGAAGAGACCAACACTTACCTGGCTACAGCCTCCTTTCCGGTAGTTGTAGAGAGTGATAAGGTCTCCCCTCAGCCTTCTCTTCTCCAGGCTAAACAACCCCAGTTCCCTCAGCTGCTCCTCATAGGACTTGTTATCTTCCTTCACCAGCTTCGTTGCTCTTTTTGGACACACTCCAGCACCTCAATGCCTGTCTTTTAGTGAGGAGCCCAAAACTGAACACAGTACTCAAGGCATGGCATCACCAGTGCTGAGTACAGAGGGCTGACCATTTCCTTGGTCCTCCTGGCCACACTGTTTCTGGTACAAGCCAGGATGCTGTTGGCTGCCTTGGCCACCTTGGCACATTGCTGGCTTGTATTCAGCCAGCTGTCGACCAACACTGCCACATGATGGCACTCAAGATGATCCACTTCATAACCTTCCCTGGCACTGAGGTCAGACTGACAGGCCTGCAGTTCCCTGGATCATCCTTCTGGCACTTCTTGTAGATGGGTGTCATGTTTGCTAAGAAGCAACGAAACTGGTGAAGGGGCTGGAACACAGGTCTTATGAGGAGCGGCTGAAGGAACTGGGCTTGTTTAGTCTGGAGAAGAGGAGGCTCAGGGCAGACCTTATTGCCCTCTACAACTACCTGAAAGGGAGTTGTGGTGAGCTGGGGGTTGGCCTCTTCTCGCAGATAACTAGTGACAGGACAAGGGGAAATGGCTGCAAGTTGCGCCAGGGAAGGTTCAGGTTGGAGATGAGGAGAAAATTCTTCTCTGAAAGGGTGGTCGGGCATTGGAACGGATTGCCCAGGGTGGTGGTGGAGTCACCATCCCTGAGGGTGTTTAAGGAAAGGTTCGATGTGGTACTTAGGGACGTGGTTTAGTGGGTAATAGGTGGTGGGGGGATGGTTGGACTAGATGATCCTTGAGGTCACTTCCAACCTTAATGATTCTATTCTATTCTATTCTATTCTAACTTCCAGTCAACTGTGACCTCCCTGGTTAGACAGGACTGCTGATGGGAAGTGACTTGGTGAGCACTTCCACCAGCTCCCTCAGTACCCTTAGGTGAATCCCATTCTGCCCCATAGACTTGTGTATGTCTAAGTGGTGTAGCTCGTCGCTAACCTTTTCCCCTTAAATTATGGGGGCTTCCTCCTATTCCGTCTGCCAGCTCAGGAGGCTATGCACACAAGGAAAAACAGGTCTTATTGCTAAAGACTGAGACAAAGAAGGCATTAAGTACCTCACCCTTTTCCTCATCCTTTGTCACTGTGTTTCCCCTGCATCCAATAGAGGATGGAGATTCTCCTTCGCTCTCCTGCTGTTGTATGTATAGAAACATTTTTATTGTCTTTTATGACAGAAGCCAGATTTGGGCTTTGGCCCTTCTGATTTTCCCCCTCCATAACCTCATGACATCTTTACAGTCCTCCTGAGTTGCCTGACCCTTTTTCCAAAGATTATAAACTCTCCTTTTCTTTCCTGAGTTCCAGCCAAAGCTCTCTGTTAAGCCAGGATAGTTTTCTTCCCCACTGGCTCGTCTTCTGGCATGTGGGGACAGCCTGCTGCTGCACCTTTAAGATTTTGTTCTTGAAGAATGTCTAGCCTTCCTGGACCCCTTTGCCCTTCAGGAATGGACTCCTTTGCCCTTCAGTACTGCCTTCTAAGGGACTCTGTCAGCCAGTCTACTAAACAGGCCAACGTCTCCCCTCTGGAAGTTCCAAGATAGCAGTTCTTCTGAACCTCCTTCTTGCTTCCGCAAGAATTGAAAACTCTTATCATTTTGCGATCACTGTGCCCAAGACAGCCTCCAACTGTCCCATCACTCACAAGTCCTCTGTTCACAAACAACAGGTCCAGGGGAGCACCTTCCCTAGTTGGCTCACTCACCAGCTGTGTCAGGAAGTTATCTTCCACACACTCCAGGAACCTCCTAGATTGTTTCCTCTCTGCTGTATTGTATTTTCAGCAGACATCTGGTAAGTTGAAATCCCACATGAGAATACTGGCTAGCAATTGTGAGACTTCTCCCAGCTGCTTATGGAATCTGCCTCTTCAGCCTCGTTGGGTGGTCTATAACAGACTCCCATTGTGATATCTGCCTTGTTGACCTCTCCCTGATTTTTACCCATAAAAACTCAACCCTATTGTCACCATCATTAAGTTCTAGATGATCAAAACACTCCCTAACATACAAGACCACCCCACTGCCTCTCCTTCCTTGCCTGTCCCTCCTGAAGAGTTTATAGCCGTCCACTGCAGCACTCCAGTTGTGCGAGTCATCCCACCATGTTTCTGTGATGGCAACTATATCATAGTTTTCCTGCTGCACGATGGCTTCCAGCTCCTCCTGTTTGTTGCTCATGCTGTGTGCGTTGCTGTAGATGCACTTCAGTTGGACTATTGATCCCATCACCTTTCTGGGGGAAGAAGCCTTAATCCCTACATGACCATTCTCAGGTTCTTCTGTGGTTTCCTACACATCAGTAACCCTTGTGTCTTTGCTGCCACATGGATTTCTATCCTATACCTCCACTGAGACAGCAGACGGAAGGACCTTGCTAGCACACCATCTCTCAAACTTACTGCCCCCAGGCTTATTTCTAGAAAACCTGATTTTGTCATTTCCCCCCTTCAAATGGAGTTTAAAGCTCTTTCAATGAGCCTGCTAACTCCTTCCCTCTGAGACAGGGGTACCCCATCTGTCACCAGCAGGCCTGGTGTCATGTAGACTGACACATGATCAGAACGCCAAAATTTTGTCAGTGGCAGAAGGCTTGGAACCAGGTATTGATCTGCTGATTTATATGTTCCCTTTACATGTGACATCATCAGTGTATCCCAGAATATTCATAATTTGATGTCATATATAGTTGACTTCAGTGGAGTTTGGAAGAACGCAAGAGGTGGGGATGATTACTTCCAAACTATTCATGGCTTCTATTGAGTTGAGGGTCTCCCTTCCTGTCTTGAAGAATATAGCTCCTGCTCCTTCTGCCCTCCCAGTGTACAATTTAAACTTTGCCTGTGATATTTGTGTTCGGTTTGTTTTGGTCTGTGTATTTTTATTGTGACACGATCAGTCTTGCTTTGCTTTTCCAGCTCCTGAATATGCAAAAAGTCAGCTTGAATAAAGAATGTGGCGTCAAAATATGATCTCACATTAGCAGAAGTATATGCATGTTGTGCTACTTTTTGCATGTGTTAGGAAGACGTGTTTAGGCCACCACCAGAAAAACCTTTCTAATGAAAGCCCTTAGGGAGGAAGGTGTGGCTTATCGGAAATGGAACAACATAAATATAATTTTTGAGACATCCAGATAACCACAAAACTTATCCGTTTTCTACCACAACCCCCCCTTTTTTCAATGTACCCCAGGGTAAGAGAAGCATAATGTTTGAGCCAGCCTTGTGCTGTGCAGTTTGGATTAGTATGTAAGTGAGCTGGAGCAAGGGGTACAGACTTGCTGTGGCCCAGGAGTAGTATATAAATGAATGTTTGATAGCTAATTATAGGTCAAACAGAGTGCCTGGATGGGACTCCCGTTAGCTGCATGCTTTAATTCCCAAGTTGTAGGTGGGGGGGAAACCCCAACAAAACACCCTTCTTAATGAGCTGAAGTTTATATCTAGTGTTTAAATGTCTCACTTGGCAATGGAGAATCTTTTGCTGGGAGAGCTTCTTTGTTCCTCTATAACTTGAGCCAGTGATTTCAAAATAGATTTCAATGCTTCTATAGGTGTAAATGAGCTTAATTGATAGCGAGCTGGTTGTGGCTTTTGTATTTTGCTTTATTGGGTAGTTCCAGTAATAAACTGAATTTATTGAAGTAAATCTATGAAATTACCTTAATTGCCTGTTCCCCATAATATTTTTAAGGAACTCCACTCTTTGCCTGTTTTTATTTTAATGTAAGGTACATGGTGCAGCTTGTATACACATATTGTTTGAAGGCTTTGAATGGCTTGCCTGTCTGATTCATTTTAATAGATTCCAGCCTTTTTCCATGACATCATTATAACAGACTTCCTAGAAAATATGAACAGCTGCTGTGTATTTCTTTTCCTGTGTTTTATATTAAAACTGTAGCAGCTTTTCCGTTCTCTACAAATGACAGCAATAGGCTTGTCTGATGTAAAACAAAATGAAAAAAGTCAAAGTAAGGAGCTGCGGTACTGTTAACAGGCCAGTAATGTAACAGGTCCCCATGTATGAATCGTTTCATAATGCAATAAGGGATTACTTATGCTGCTGTCATACTGGTCAAAGGTTGGTCCCATTTCCTTCCCCCTCTCCCCCTGAACTAAACTGCATCATTAAAGATGATAAAAACAGTGTTGTACTCCGCTTCCTGGCCCAGATGGCAATTTGCATGAAGAATTTTATTGTATTTTTTTTGTTTCTAATACCATTATTATGTGGACTGTGCATAGAGGTTTTAAAGTTCTTTTCAGATGATACAGTTCAGATCAAGAAGACTTGCTTCATTGTTCCTTTGTGCATCCTGGAGTTCAGGGATGGTTGAAAGGCCACTTTACATAGAACCTAGAGTATTAAATAAGACTAGGAGTTAATCAATCTTGTTATACCTAATTTTCTCTCTGGCTCCAACTGTAAATAGCTGAAAAGTGCCTAAGAATGATGTGGGCCTTTAGATCATTGTATTGTGTTTTGTCTGGAGTACCTCACTTGAAGTTCTAGTATCTTTTAGGTGAGTTGTACAAACCAACCATGGTGCCTGGTATGTTTCATTCAGCAATACCTGCATTTGATTTAGCAAAAAAAAAAAAAAAAAGCAGATAGGAACAAAACCTGTCCTTTACCTGGCTCTAAATAGAAACATGCAGCGCTGTGTGGGATAGGGAGATGCTTGTAGGTCACTCCTGCTATCCAGCAAGCTAGGAGTTAACAGCCAACATGGGTCTCACCTGAGTGCTCTAACTGGAGTAAGGGGACAGCACTGATAGTTGACAGAATGACTGCTGCTTGAAGAAATCTGCACAATCCAATGTAAAGTCTACCTTCTTGTTAGCTAGGATGGGTTTTCCTTAATGGTTCTGCAACCAGAGCTCAACTTCGGCTGATCATTTTCTTTACTGTGTTCCTCTACGATTCTTTTCAGACTTGGCACCTGTCTAGAGGATCCAAAAATCCAGCTGGGTTATTGGGGAAATGCCCTATATTCCAGTATATGGCTCAGCATATAATGCATGAACTGTGCGGTTCCCAGGGTTGTCCGATCCCCTGACAGATCATAGCTGTGGTGCTCAGCTGTGCCCGGGGATGTGTGGTCCGGAAGTGAGCAGAGGAAGTTGGTCCCAGCTGCAGTATGAGAGCTCAGGTGCCAGTTTTGGGTGTTTGGTGTCCAGGAGTGCCCAGCAGGCTCCAGGCTTGCACTGACTCCTGTGGGAAGCATGGCCAATCTGACTGGGGGAGGGCTTGCTGGAGCCCAGCTGACTTACATAGTGAGGCTTGTCCAGTCTCCAATATGGCCATAAGACAACTCATCATCAATCAATGCTGATATCTTAGTCCTATGTCCTTTGGGGTGCTTTCTCCCTTTACTTGAAAATAGGGTACCCGTATTGTGTCTGCTGTGTGGGGAATAAAAAAAGTGCAGCAACAAAGAACCTCTCTCTTCTTTGTGATGCAGGAAGATGGTAAGTTGACTGTGAGCCGATTGAAAAATACTAAAACAAAATCGATACTAACCTTGCAACGAGAAGATAGATAAGGACAAGGCTACATTGTCCCTGTCTGTGGTGTTCATCAAATGGTGCCCATTTTGTAGCCTCTTATAGAGAAATAATTTCATGAAAGAAATAACTAATGCTTTCTGGGGATTATCAGTTACAAGCCCTTCTTCATCTGTTAATAGGAGCTTTACAAAAGACTGCTTGACCTGTTCTCCATTCATGTCTGTTCTGGTTTTGGCTGAGAGTTAATTTTATTTCTGGTAGCAGGTATAGTATTTTGGATTTAGGATGAAGATAACACATAGATGTTTTTAGTTGTTGCCAAGCAATCAAGGGCTTTTCAGCTTCTTATACTGCCCTACCAACAAGAAGACAGGGGGCATCCAGGAAGCTGGAAAGGGACAGCCAGGGCAGCTGACCCAAACTGGCCCAAGGGATATTTCACAGCATATGATGTCATGCTCAGTATGTAAACTGTGGGGTGGGCCGGGAGGCAGTTTGGCTTGAGAACTAGCTGAGCATTGGTTTCAGGTAGTGAGCAATTGTGCTGGGCATCTCTTATGTATATTCTTTTCTCAATATTATTATTCTCTTTCTTTTCTGTCCTATTAAACTGTCTTTAT
>VWZZ01004465.1:1090882-1162762 GCA_013399095.1 Psophia crepitans | reverse complement strand
TCTTTTTGATTCTCTCCCCTATCTGACTGAGGGAGCAGAGTGAGAGAATGGTTCTGTGGTTGTTTCAGCTGCCTGCCAGGTTGAACCACAGCAATGTCCTAAAGCGGACTTGAAACTACGTAATATATAAATAATACTAATGCAAATTATTATTAGCCCAGATGTGACAGAACGCATGAAAATTACTCTCTGGCTGATAATCACAGAAGGCCTAAAACAGCATGTGGCTGATGCCTGCAGAAAAAAAGCTACGGTCATTCCTTGAAATATTTGACGCATCATGGTACCCAGTGACTAATGTTCAATGTCCTGTGCCATCCATACCCTGGGTAGGAGGACACCTGCAAGCCATACACCCCCTTTAGAAGGCCAGCTCACCCTGGGGTGGTATGGTTAACACAAATCCACTTTCATTCCAGCATTAAACGATATCTGAAACTCATTCTCGTTGACTTTGAAATGAGAGTAAGAAATGTGATGTTCAGTGGAACAAAATCTGTGTATCATTTTCTTTTAGTTTTTAGATGTAATTAGAAAGCAAAATGAAGAAACGACATGTTTTTTGGAACATATTTTTTTGAGAATGTAGTTCTTACACCACTTATGCTCTGAGAAAAGTGTCTTTCCTATTACCCTAAAATTCTCCAGTATGGGGACGACTGTAAGGATTTGTACCAATTTTAGCTTACTGTTTGTCTTTTTTTTTTTAAATATGCAGAAATTAATTTCTTCTTTTCCCTTTCATCAATCTCCATATGATTTCAGAAATTCCAGCTCTCTGGCATTGCGTTTCTAGTCAGGCGTTTATTTTAGAGGTACAAAGAGGCTATGGATTGTTGTGTTTGTTCATTTCGATAAATAAGATTCTTTACAAAACAGTTTTTCCATTCTCCACCTCCCCAAAGAAAAGAATGTTCCAGTGAATGACTGATATTTGCATAAATATATATTAATAGATCTAAAATAAATGTCAGAGGTTAATATTAGCCAGCTCAGCTTATAAAAACTTTATCTAAAAAATAAAGCTATTTTGTAGTTATGATTTTATTTTTATTTTAAAAATGCAAAACATTGAGCATCCTGTAGAGACAAAATACTTTATGATGGAAATTAGTTTTGCAGTCATTAATACTTATAATCTACAATTTATATAATATTAAGTAATTTAATGATAATGACCACATCCGTTCTGACCTGTATGGTAAAGCAAAACTATGGATAAATTCCACTGAAATTAATGTAATTAATCTACAGTTACAGCACTGAGTTAAATAAAAATAGGGATTATGTATTTGTAATTTGAATACAGAGAGATCTGGAAAATAAAAGTTCTACCATTCTTCACACATCATGAAAATTGTCTTGCATTTTGTTTCATAGAACTCTGAAATAAAACTTGGAATATGTCTTGGTAACAAAATGTGTAAAAAAGCCAACAAAAAAAACCCCAAGCAAACAAAAAACCCCAAAAAAGTAATTCAGTGAAAAATTACTTAACTGTGGCTTTCCTACGGAAGACCCTTCTTACAGTGATAAATCTGAAATGGTTGTTACAATGAAAACATGAACCTTTGAGTGAGAGGAGAGGATGATGAAGTGTGTTTAAATTCAGCCTATTTTATAAATAACAGTAAATTGTATGTTGAGGGTGAGAATTGATTTTTCTCATATGCAGTACAGATGTTTTTCAATTAGATTTGTGCTAAAGTTAACGGTAGACTATGAGAAGAAAGTCTGTTTTAATTAGCTGAGCATGAGATTTTCAGATATTTATTGCATCTCCTAGCATCAGTGCCTGCGTGCAAAGCAGCGTCAGCTACTTCATCTGTTCCACCAGAACTACGGAGAACATTGAAATATGTAAGACACAAAGACCTTCCTGAGGTCCACAGTATTTAAGGATTTACTTATTTCTGCGTGGTTTTTCTCTCCACTCTGTAAGTGTGTATCCTCATGATAAACTCTATAGGATCTGGTTCTCATGTTAGAGTATTGCTTGCCAAGACCAATCCTTGTAAGGGTGGCAGTGTTGCCACAATATAGGAGGAAGTTTGTGGATGTGTCTTAAAAATAATATACCATTAGTCCTATTTAAAAATTCCACACTTGGGACTGTTTTACTACTCCTTCACTAGAAACTTGAGAATTTGTGCTTTCCCAGTGTTTCCTAATATTGCGGTACATGTCATACGTGGAGCATAAGCTAATGATGGGTGTGAATGGTAATAAGAAGGCTTGGGGTTATTTTTGGGGTGAGGGGTGTTTTGTTTGATTGGCATGTGTTGTGTGTATTTGTATTTGTGGTGGTTTTTTTTTATCAGCATCAGTTTCAGGCTAGCTCACCCATGTTGGCAGTAAATGTAATTTACTATAAGCCATTGCCTTTAAAACCAGTAGCCTGTTCTCTGTGAAATAAGTTGATGCCTGTTAGATGAAATTGGGAAGTCTGTGCTGCAAACCATCAGTACAACCAAAACGTAATAGTATTGCTGTTGTGGCCATGATGTTCAAAGACTGTTAAGTGGGGCGGGGTTCATGGGGAGAGGTAATATTTTATTAGATGAACCAGTATAGTCAGAAAAAATGAACACTTTCAAACAAAAAAGCCCTTCTTCAGGTCTGTGCAGGAAAGGCTTCCGGTGCCCAAAAGTTTGTCTGTTTTTTCCAACTGTATCAGTTGGTTTAATAAAAGATGTTACCTCTCCCTGCATACTTTACCCGACTGAAACATTAACATTCCTGTTGGCAGCTTTAACAGGAAAGCCAGCAGCAGCATGGGCATGGTGTTTTGCTGAATTTCGCGTGCCATACTTCTGCTCATGCTTTGCCTGCCCTGCACTTCTCAGACATGGGGCAGACAGGTTCATCTTCAATTGCAAAGATGTCTCCTTAGAGACAGACTGACAACACTCGTCAGGGATCGTTTATTGCTTTCCTTAAGTTAAATTTCTCAAGAAAAGGAAGTTTTGCTTTCTATGGGGTCTGTTTCTTTCTCCCCCCTTGAAAGATGTAGGTCAGTATCTCCTGTTAATGCTAATCTTCCCTGTGTGGCCAGCCTGCGTGTTGGAACGATCGTAGAAGGGTAAATTGCTCCCTGGACATCACTCTGCTTTTGTGATGAGTCTGATTTGTGATGTGCCTAGGTCTGGAGCAATGGTACGTGCCCAATAGCTGCTCGTAACTCTCTTGCCTAGATTTAGAAAGGGCTCTCCTTGCAGAAAATAGAAGACAAAAATATTTGGTGTCTGGATGGGAAGTGGGTCTAAAGTGGTCTGCTGTAATGTAAAAACAAAAGGAACAGTGTTTCCAGCTAGAGCGCCAAACGTCTTGGAGTCCAATGCGGAAAATGTTTATAGTGTTTTATAGTTTTATTACTACAGACTGAAGGAAAACAGCTTGTTGAATTACTGTAGTGGACTAGATTTTTTTACCAGTGGACCATCAAATAGTGGACAAAGAAAAGCCCTCTCTACTACAGGATGGGAGCAAGGAATCTGTAAACCGTACTCAGCTTCCTTGTACAGTCTACAAAGACAAATGCTGTTCTTGGACTCATTGAGGGCCCTAACTTTGCCCTGGGGAGTTGGGTTGTGATGCCAGGAGGCTGTGTGGATGCCCGTGGACATGCAGATTACCAGGCTTGAGGTACTGCCAAGTCCTCCCACAGGGACACTGTGAAAACAGCATTTGTAGGAGCTGTTCCCTTTCCACTCCTCCACTCCCAAGATGCACCATATAAAATGTGTTTACTTGGGCTTGTTTTTTAGCTGACATTCTCTAGTTGTGTTTTGCTCAGCATTTCCCTGTTGTGGTGGGCACAGAGCAGTCAGTCATCTCTGCACCAGTCAGACCATGTGTGAAAACCGTAGTGCTTGTACCCTCTCTTGTCAAGCAATAAATGTTATTAAAGCTGCAAAGTTCGGTAGCAAGCTCATCAGTGCTGTTTGTTTAATTGTCTTTGGTGTTGTTGCTGCTTTGATA
The DNA here is from genome assembly GCA_013399095.1 of Psophia crepitans. NCBI lineage: Eukaryota > Metazoa > Chordata > Aves > Gruiformes > Psophiidae > Psophia > Psophia crepitans. The sequence continues at coordinate 1,158,781 of VWZZ01004465.1, read as the reverse complement.
GTACTATGCTAATGCCAGCTGTTGCTGAAACCTGTAGCTGCAGAGGGAGCCTTGGGCTGCCGTGGAGTCCCAAGATGGTTTGGCTTTTATGCTGTTGCAGCAAGAGAACAAATAGTTCTCTCCACACATTGCAGAATGAGGTGCGAGTGAGCTGTCGTGTCGTCTCAAGAAGCTAGGCTGAAGCCAGGGCCTGAAAAATGTAGCTTGTGCCTAAGTGCCAGGGTGAAAAATAATTGGGCTGCCATTCTCCTGTTGTGTTCATAGGCAGTGACTGAGGAGAACTTGATTTTGAACATGAAAAAAGAAAAAAAAAAAAGTCTCCAAGTCTTCATGTTAAACCTATGTGTAGACTAAAAATGAGTGAGTAAAGAAAGATGTGAAGGAGGAAAAGGCAGAAGTGTGGGGTTTTTTTTCACTGCTTTCATGCAGTGTGTTGTGTCCCTTACTCTTCTGCATCCAGAATAAAAATGTATTCCTTGTTTGGTCTCAGCTTGTGTGAGCTGGTCCACTTCCTCTTGTAGATCCCTAAGTATCTTTGAAACCTTTAGCCTCAACACCCTTCAGCTCTGTCCTTCCAACAGACAAGGATTTGCTGAGTCTTTTTCAATTTCCTGTTATATGTGCTGAATTTCTCCCCTCCCTCAAAGCACTGGGACTTCTTTGGGTGTGAGGAATGCAAGGGTGGGATTCTTCTCAATATCAGCCTCCTGGTAGGAAGTGACAAATCAGCCTGAAAAAAAACCTAAACCCTAGTACCATGTAGCAAAGGAGATGGAAGACGCTTCAAATTCTGTGGTATTTTCGTTGCTGCTCCGCTGCCGTGTTGTGCGCCATCCTCACAGACAGCCGTTCCTTGATGCTTTCATTGCATCTTGCATGGTTCTTATTAGCAGCCGTGATCTGCTGCATCTTGGCATGCATCTCTACAGCTGAAGAGGTATCCAAAAAATTGTTTACTTGCTTGCAAACATGAGAGGCCAGCTGTGATGTTTACTGCCCATTCATGCTTGGAGGATCATTTTGCAACCAAAAGAAAGCTTAAAATCTGGAGACGTTTTGGCAATTGTCTAGCTGGGTGGGTGGATAGATTGTTTTCAAGCCTTGATTAAAGCACATGTGCTGCAGCACAAGGATGGAGAAGCAAAACAATGCAAATGTAGCGTGAAGTATCGTTTAGGAGCTGAAACACAGATATATGTAGTGATGCGCCAAAATATAAGGTACGAGTCTGGTGTAAGCAAATAAATGGCACATATGGCCAAGAAAAGGCAAGGAGAGACAGAAAAACGTGACCTGAAGAGGCAGACCATGGATGCTAACAGTCTGTTATGTGTAAGGACTACATATGTGGGACAAATCACTGTCATCCAAATCTCTTTTTAAAAATTAATGAGACGCACAGCTACCACCATGAAAGCTTAATGTGTAAGGTCCGCTGTAAATTACACTTCAGTGTAACGTGTACAGAGACTCTGAACGCTGGAACTGGTGCCTCCCTGAATATAATTTGAGGCACATGTGGTACTAATTCAAAGATACTCTCTTACCCTAATTTTTAATGTATGTATCTTGTAGTGTAGTCTTGTTAACTTTTGCCAAATCTTTGTTAATAATAATAAATACTGTTCAATATTTTTGCTGAGGTAACACACTTGGAAGCCAGCCTGTTGAATCTGAATAGTTTTGTGATGATGAAATACCAGCATCAAAATTTAAGGAAGCAGTGAGACTGACGTGGAATCTTTGTTTGGTATGTTGTAACTTTTTATTACACACCAGTTTTCACTTAACTACTTTGAATGTTGTAATCACAGGAAGAAAATCACTGGATTTGTTCTATTCAGTAAATGAAAGGTAAATATATTTTATATGATTTTAACTTTTCCAAGAAGAGTCTTGCAACATGGGCTTCTTGTTCCTGTCCTTTATCCATGCTAGCCACCCTCTTGACAAGTGTTTCTATTCTAAATAGTAACAGTTTCATTTCTCCACTTGAGCAAAATTCCTTTCTTTTTTCTTCTACACATAAATTAGTAAGTAGGACTTATCTCTAGTTGCTGTATAGTATGTGGATTTTAGTACATGTACATTAAGCCTATTTCTTCATATATTTGCACTTTGCAAACACCCCAACGATTCCCCCCTCCCAAAAAACCCCAACCAACCAAACAAACAAAAAAACCCAAACCAAAACTTTTTGAATGGTTCCTCTTCTCCTTCTTAGAGGACTGTTCATTATGCATCCTCATATCAGTTTGTACTCATGCACACAGGAGCCTCACTCTACTCACTGCTTTTCCACAGCCTCCCTGGGTAGCAGTTTTCCCCTGCTATTTCCTTGTGCTGTGAAAGATGTACCCATTCCTTGTGCATGCTTTCCTCCTCTTGGTCGGGATTTAAATGCTTTTTAATATCTGTTCTCCCAAGTTATAGATGGCTAAGTAGATCAATCTTTCTCCTTTTCCTTAGTAAATCCATTAATTCCCAATTCTTCAGCTGTCCCCAAAGAATCTTAGAGTCTCCTCTTTGGGGCAGTTTCCTTCTCTTCCACCACAGGTGACTAAATCTTACCCTTCTTTTTCTGGTGATAACCCAGGAGCTCCCTCCTCTCTGTTCTTCTCCCATCTCTCTGTTTATTTTAGAGATGATGGAAGTGCTTATGTCTCATGTCAGTTCCGTTAGGCACATGTTATCTAAACCGTGACATTTTCTGGAGGTTCGAAACCGTCTGGCTCCAATTGTGTTATCTGACATTTTTCCATTGGGCTCCATATCTTTCCTTCATTAGTAAAGGACATCATAACCTCAAACACCTTTCTATGACAAGCTGTTATGGCTAAAATGATTTTTCTCAGTCTCAGCTCCTGGTTGCAGAAAAATGTAAATGTATTTTTTTTAAAAAAAGCTATCTTATTTTAAAAATGCATGACTCCTTATGCCCTCTCTCCCTCCCCCCGGATATTTTTCCAGACTCTATACTTGAACTGTACATAACTTCCAGGGTGGGATGTTTTCATTCAGAATTTTGCTTATTTGTAGCTTATCTTTGAACAGCTTTATTTTTATTTTAATGAAGAATTTAAAAAAAAGTCTACGATTGGCAAATAAAGTAACAATTTATCATGGGCATCCAGAAGGTAAAATGTCATGCAGATACTGGGTTCTTCATTCTCTACTCTTGTGTTTTGCAGTAGATAACATACTAACTGAGTGTCAGGCTTCGTTAACTATCTCAATGCTTTTGAAATGCTCATCACTGCTAAGTAACATATTTTCTTTATTGCTAGAAGAAAAAGTACAAAGACAAAATATTTCATACACTTACAATTTTATTTTTATTCCTTTATTTCTTATCTGTGAGAAAATGCCACCTCCCTCCCTTCCAGGTGAATGTTTTTGTGCTAAAAGACTGTTTTCCACTTGGACCTAAGTTTGCAAACTGCACATCTGGCTGAGCACATGTGTTTGCTGCAGGACTGATAAGACATCCAAGTTTTTGTCAGAGATTCTATGAAGCTGATATATGGCACAACAGATGATGAAATGAATTATTTTATGAGCCCCCACTTTTGAGTGTCCAATTTCTTTTGACTCCTAGAGCTTGAACATTTCCCAAATGCTACATGTGAAATATTAATGCAAAACTTCCTTGGGAGTGGTTTCCCATCAAGATTTCGTGACCACACTGTCCATCTTTATGTCTATGTATTAGTAGTGCTGAACCCCCATTGACTAATTTCAGCCTAACATCTATGATGGCTGAAAGTAAAAAAACCCAAAATGTCCGCAAGAAAACTAGAAATTGTGTGAGAGAGAGACAGAGTCAAAGTGATAACCCCTCCTGATTTTTTTTTTTTTAGTATATATTTAAGCTATATCAAAACTCTGAATTAAAACTCTGAATTCCCTTTGCATTTACTATTTTGGTGGGGTATTTTTTAAGCTACAAGAAAACTACACAACCGTACTTTCTCAGGCTGCCAGCATCCTGGATGACTGAACAAAATTTGCTTGCTTGTGTTAACAAGTAAATACATACAGCTTTTAATCAGCTTTTAATCAGTTATGTAGCTACAGGGGGAGAGAGAGATGGTTGGTGGCTGCATTTTATAATCCCATGGGCCATAATTGGCTTTCTTGCCACATGTTGTGCACCCTTGCTGTGTAGTCATAAAATCAGTTTGCAACTACATGGAAGAGGGTTCAGAACAGCCTTTCTTCTTTTTTTTTTTGTTTTGTTTTGTTTTCTTTTCAGCTAGTAGCCAGTGGATAAAGGTTTTGGAAGTTATACAGGCATAAAGCAGGGAAGTTTTAAACAAAAGATTGTTTTTTAAAGGAAATAGCCAATGGCTTGTCACGCTTTGAAGTCTAATTTTTAATTTAGCAGTTTGATACATGGGTTCATGTTCATTACATATTAGCACTTTCCAAAATCATGTTGAGAAGAGTGATGGGGAATGAGTCCAAGACCTGTGAATAATTGTCGAAACATCTATACCTGACTGAATAAATTATGATCTGTGGTCAACCAAAATGTTGTGGTACACAGTGAGAATTTTTCCATTCATGTCTTAAGATTTTTTTTTTCCTGCCTTTTCCTCAAATCCACTGTTTAGATTTAGATGTATTTTCAATGTCTTTATATAGCTTATTTTGGAAGACTCATTAGTAGTCAATGTGTCTGCACTTTTCTGTAACTTTTTTTAAAAAAAACTCAAGCTTTTGCCAGACAACTAAAAAAAAAAAAAAAAAAGCTTCTTTGGATTGCCAAACTACATAAAACTACATGATTATGTGAATGCTTGACTAATAAGAGGAATTTGCACTAGTATGAGAGAACTCAAATCCATAAAATTCGTATAGTCAGTGCTGAAGACTAAGCAATTTTCATATAACATTAACTCAGAGAATAGCAAAGATTAAGGAGGAAACAACATAAATATAAGCCAGTGATGTTCCCTGGTGGCAAGGAGAGCCACCAGCCTGCTGGGCAGCAGGCTGCCAGCAAGTCAAGGGAGGGGATCCTTCACCTCTACTCAGCACTGGTGAGACATATCTGGAATCCTGGAACTGGTGCTGGGCTCCCCAGTACGAGAGAGACATGGACATACTGGAGCCACCATGAAGATTATTATGAGACTGAAACATCTCTCCTATGAGGAAAGGTCTGAGAGCGCAGACTCTTCAGCCTGGAGAAGTCTCAGGGGGGTCTCATCCATATGTACAGCTACCTGAAAGGAGGGTGCAAGAAGAATGGAGCTAGGTTCTTTGCAGTGGCGTCAAGTGATGGCACAAGAGACAATGGGCACAAACTGAAATACAAGAAATTTTATTTAAACATAAGGGGCAAGAGGGGAAGTTGGTTTTTTTTACTGTGACGGGTGTCCAAACTCTGGCACAGGTTGTCCGGAGAGGTTGTATAGTCTTCATCCCTGGAGATGCTGAAGACCCAACCAGCAAAGGCTATCAGGAACCTGCTCCAGGTGACCCTGCTCTAAGCAGGGGGGCTACATCTGACTGTTTCTGAGGTGCCTTCCAGCCTCAACCATTCTGTGATGATACAATGTAATAAATTCAGTTTGGAGTTGTGTGTTTTATATAAAAGATAGGTACCTTATTTCTCACCAGAAGTGACCAAACAATTTATCAGGCTAATCTGAAGGAATTATATGTAGTTACCCTTTTCCATACTAAGGAAATATATGACCATTTTGAGACTTGAACCTCAATGATGCAAAGCGTGGAAACTTAGTTTAAAATGTAAAGAGCAGCCTTTCATTAATTAGCGTGCTGCTTGTGCATTCCTAGTTAAAAATAATTTGATTATTTAAAAGGATAATTGAGATGGCACTAAAAATATTTTTGTTGTTACCAATGCAGCTTTTGAAACGTTTCCTCTGTTACTTTCTCATGTTGTGTAACTTTTCCAAGCACTTTGGATTCATAAAAATGGTATTCATCTTTTGGTTAGAAGTCATTCTTCTGTGTGGGAGGATCTGAGAATACAAAGCAAGGAGCAGTATTGTAATAAAAAGCTGATTTGAAGCCTATTTCAAAATGATGGTGGTAATCCATCTCTAATGTTTCACGTGATCTCTTTAAGTGGATCAATGGCTACCTGTAAAGTGGGTAAAGGAGTGGTGCGTGAGACTGCACCTGAGACTGCCTTAGACCCCATTCAGATTTCATGTCAAGAATAGACCCAGCGTGCTTCATCTTTCTCCTGTGTATCTTTGGTATCTTGATTTTTCAGAGGTCGGAAGCTTGACAGCCTGATCACAACTTGCCATGAAGTTTTGGTGCTGTTAACATGATTTATTGTAAGGTAATAGAAAAAGTTGCTGTTAGCCTAGTGTAAAATCTGTGCGGTTCTGTAGCTGTCATCAGTAGCAGAGTCAGTGTGGGGCTTCTGCTGGTATAAGCAAAGATAACATCTGTCCCAGTAGCACTAGATCTTCAATCTGGAGAGTCTGTTACATTAGAATATGTCGTGATTCATATTCACTCACATTCATATTCACATTCATTGTGTGAAGAAAAGGAAGATGCATGAGTGAAGTATAGCTGAAGTAGAGAGGAGATCAAATAACTAACTCTGCTAGAAAACTACTTATAGGATTGCAAGAAATAAATCAATTGTGTTTGTCTGAGAAACACTTAGGGAGTTAGTTTGCCTTTTCCATACGTTGGAGCCTTACTAATTTCCTTACCTTACTTTTCTCCTCCAATGAACTCATCTTCTGACTGTCATACACGTGCCTGCAATATGTATTTTAGAAGGAATTTGACTCTAATCCAAATATTTAGTCTGATTCAAACAAGCCCAATTCACTGCATATCATTACCTCTCTTTTTCCTTCTGCCGTGAGTAGTGTAGCTGTCCAGCAGCTTGCATCCAGCTGTGGGTGCAGGCATGCAGCTGTTTGGGGAAGTCCAACATCAGAAATAAAATGAGGCACCTATGAGAGGTGCGTTTGTAGATAAGTGGCACCATTTACTCTCACAGATTCCTCTGATCCTTTGCCACTGAAAATGAATTATTATCAGCAAAAATCAGTAAGCTGCCTAATTGTGAAGTTAAAAAAATAATTGCATGTGTAAAATAATGATAACTGAAATATATGCTGCTTTTTTGCCTTTTTTCGCTGTTATATTTGTTTATTTTTAATAAAGTTTGAAAATGAAGACATACTGGACTGCAGAACCTAAGTAACTCAGTGTTTGTAATGTTCAGTTAATTTGTGCTCATTTGTGCTACAGTGGTGCTACATACAAAGCCATAAAGTATCAGATAGTCCTCAATAAGCGTTGTTACAGATGGTTTTGCCTTCATCGGTTCTTACAAGTATTGTTTTAGTGTGCTTCAGTACAAGGCCCATGTAAGACTTTTTCAGAAGAATTTTAAAAATAAATGCATCACAAACTTTTGGGTATCCTACGGTATCAAGATTTTTTTATCTGTTAATAGGAGATTACCTATATGATATAGTAGCTTTTATCGCTGAAATGGATCAGTCAAGTATTAGCTCTGATTATATGTATTGTTTTTTCTTATTGGCAAGCTTGTGAATTAACTACCGTTGTTGGTGCTTTTAAAAAATTTAACTCTACAATCATATGATGTGAGTATTTCTCTTTCTGTCTCTTCCTTTCCAGCTAATCTCTTCATCCTGTGCAATATGCTTCTCATCTACTTAATTGTGTGGAATCCTTTTGAGGGATTGAAATTGTGATGGGTTTCCTTCTTGTAGTCATTAAGTGACAGTTATCTAGCCATAGTTTATTAAGTGTGGTCTTAAAAGCAGTGCATTGATTAACAGTGATTTAGTGAGTAGCTGAAAATGTTTAAATACACTGACTTAGAGCAAAAGAACTTTAAAATGGGAATATTTTCTTCTCCTTTTTCTTTCTTCCGTCTTTTAAAAAACAAATTAAGGTGGGAAAATGTTCAGCTGCATGGCTTTCGCTCTGACAACTTGCTAGTGGCTTGCAGCAAAGTGGACTTTTCACCTAGTTCGTTGTCTTGTGCTTCAGGGCAGTATTCATTCCCTGGCAGAGCCACGGCTGCCATTCTTGCCCAGAGAAGGAGAAAACAACTACAGTATGTTGTTATAAAGCTACACTAATGTAGTTATAGTTTACCTTAATGCCTCATTTCTTGAAAAGATCTAGGTGACTCTTAGGGTATATGAGTGGCCTGCACTAACTTTTTATTCAAGCAGCAGAAATTTTAATTGATGCAGCATTTGTTGATTGTGCTGTGATGAACAGAAAACTGAAACCACATTCCCCAAATTACCTGCTGTGTGATGTCTTTATGTTTTTAATGGTCTTTTCTTCAGAACTCCTGTTACAGTATTGCTTCAGTTGAAAAGAACAAATAGGCTATTTATTAAGTGTGCAGTCAATAGCATTTCAGCTAATCATGAATAAGCACTTACAATAATCTGTCAACAGTAAAGGGTTTTTCTGAGTCATGTATGATCTTCCTGTCTGCTCCCTGGAGCCCGAAGTATTTATTACTTGGAAACAAAGACCCTTAGAGTCAAAGGTAAGCAACAGCGTGCTGAAAGAGCAAGAGCATGCCCGTAAACGGGAGTATGGTGTAGAGCAGTTAATAATGGACCTCTAGCAGGGCCCACTGTACGTTCAGTCTTCTTTTCCCACCCCGTCCCCTCTAAGCTATTTCAGCTAAGAGGCAGTTGCCTCTGGCCACGCTCATAAAGAGTGACTTCATGCATCATCGTATATTTTACATGCGTTCATTAGTCTACAAGGAATGCAACGCTCTTGCATGTTTGTTTTAGCCAAACACATAGCATTTGGTCCTGCAGATCCCTCTTTTGAGTGTATTGTTGATTACTCTGAGTAGATTCAATGTTCTGTGAGGTAGGACTCTTAACTGGTGTTTGGATGAAAGCTGTTCTTAAATATGTAAAGCTTTTATGACAGGGTGGCCCACCCATGTCGTAGAGCAATAATCTTCGGGTGTCCTTTTTCCACGTCATTCTTCAGATGTGACAAATCTGTATCATGGATGAGCGTATTTAAGAAAGTAACATAAATTAGGAATTAAATTGGTCTGTTTTCCATTAACTTTATGCACAAAAGCTAACAACTCTTACGGTACAGCATTCACACAGAACTGGAAAAATCCAAATTTTGTTTTACTTTGAACTGCCTACAGATAAATCCTTTAGAGCTGAACAGAATTAACTCTGAGTGAAGATTATTAGAATTGCTCATAATGTGAGGATGAATGAAATTGCAATGTTGGGCACTTGTCTAGAGTTTCAGATACACTTCCTCAAGGAGGAGAAAGAAAATACGGGGTTTGAAGTGTTTTGATTTGTTTTTTAACATATTCATTCTCCTGGCATTTGAAGTACTTACTCTTTGAGGTATGTTTAAAACAATTTCACAGTCACCACTGACAACATGAAGAGACTATCTTCCTTTTAAATTCCTTTTTTGCAGTTCCATTGTACACATGCTGCAAACAACACACCTAAGTAAAACTCAAATCAGTGCTGCTGTTAATAATGTGCATCGTGCTTGTCAGACCTGAAAAGGAAGAGATGGTTTGTTAGCTGAAGACATTATGGTTTATAATGAAAAAGAGACTAATCATGAAGGTTGTGAGGGAGAAGAAATTAGAAACCCAGAATCACAGGAACCTGAAGTTCAGATTCCACTAGCCTTGACTTAGGTTTTCATCTTCTGGAAACAGAACAATATGTGCAACCATGTGTGGCTTACTGTCCATGGGCTTTTTTCCCAAATTATTTTGTAAGAATCATAAAGCTTTTTTACTTGAAGGAATGACGAGAATCCTGTGGTCTTCTCCATAATTGAAGAGACCTTTGGTGATTTTATTATTTTCTCTCCATTTTGCAAGCCCCTTTCTTCAGTGACAGCTATTGTGTTGGTATTATTTTTAATGAATATCTGAGGTGCTTGTTAAGGATGCTTTAAACTTTGAAAGTAACTGGTGATATTTTAGTTATGACTAAGCTCATTTTTTTGAGCTTTGGAGGAAAATCTAAGCAAACTTTTTTTTTTGTTAAGGAAGATTATCCTTTCATTAGAATTTGTAATGCAGGTGAAAATAAAACTGTTTCACATACACTGCTGAATTGCTGAAGAAGTTTGCCTTCATAGAATTTTATCTCTGTTCTAACTAAATTTCTGACATTGATTTGTATTAGGTATATAGATGATTCCACAGATATTTATATATACAATACCTAATTGTATCTAAAAAATTAGAAGTTTATATATTCCATAGAAGGGGAGGATATGTCTGGTTTCTGTTGCTGGGTTAGGAAAGGATGTGCAAAACCAAGGACCTGCTCCAAAGAAAAGCATACATGGACGAACATGTATTGTAAGTTTAGCCTGTTGAAAATGATCTCTGCTAATTAAGTTATTTTGTACATTTGCTTTCCCACTAGAGGTCTGCGACAATTCACTCTACCCTTCTGCCTTTCCTCCCCCACCTTTCAACATTTTCACAGCTGTTCTTTCATATGGATGGGCTTTAAAACTCATGTGAAATAGTAGGAAACAGTGAGGCCTCTGATAAATTCAACCAAAATCACTTACAGGATCAGTTTGCCTTCACTGCCCTGCTCAGTCACGTGGCACCCAACGCATGCTTTATTGGAAGAACTCATTGGTAAGGAGTACACTGTGTAATGTTAACTGTGCGGCCACATTTGGTAAATAAATGGATGTGAGTCATTTACTCCTATAAAATCTGGCATTAGGGACTAGATTTGTTCAGTGGGAAAGAAATGCCTCTTGATCTGATTTCACTTGCCAGCCTCTGCATTACTGTTTGAAACTAGCTCTTTGTGATAATACATCTCATTTTGCCAGAAAAAATCAGAGGTGAAATGATGGTAGAAATGTATCAAAGCAGCAAGGTGTTGGTAACAGATTTTTGACTAGACAATAAATGTCATGCTGGTGCTTAGACTATGTGATTCAGGTTGTTTACTGACCTTTTATAGGAAATAATTCAAGATGACAGTACTCCAAACAGGTCATCCATGGGTGTGTCTCTCTTGCTGTAGTTGTCTTTTGCTATAGCAAAACAGTGTCTACTGCTGCTTAGGGCATTTCTGAATAGGGAAGCACAGTGATGTAGCTGGAAGATTACTCTTGATTTACTCTCCCATTAAACAGCTAAATTAGTTTTAAATTAAAAAAAATGAGTACAACATATTTTGACTAACTTCATTTTTAAAGATTAGTGTCTCAAATGAGTGTCAGCAGAGTGAGCAAATGAGAAAGCATTATTATACTAAACTATCACTAAAGTATTGACCTGCTCTTCATCAGTTTTAAGAGACGAGAAAGTAATTTTTGTAAAATGTAGAGCTACCCTGCTGTAATGAGGTGTGTTAAAAACTATCCCTTATGTTTGACCTCAAGTCATAAAAGCTCAGCTATGCACTGGCTTATTTTCCCACAGTTCACTAAAATGCTTTCAACGAGACCCACAGACATCCCATTGCTTTTGCTGACAATCTTTCTCCTCTGACTTCAGCCTTCCAAGATTTTGGAAGTTGTCATTAGTGTTTTAACTGTGGTTTCTTTATTTGTTCACTAGCGAAGTATAACATCCAATGCCAGAATCTGCGTGCTGAATAGAAGTTAAACATAAGGCATGACATGAATCAAATCTTTCCTCTGCCTATGTGGTTCACTGGGAAGCACCTGCTTTGGCAGTGAGGTGCCTGGTGCAGGAACCAGTCATTCACGATGGGCATCTGTGGTTGGGGAGGCAGACCCCAAAGATTATGCAGCAGCTACTATATGGAGCTGGTGAAGTCCAACTCCAGAATTGTTTTGTTTTGTTTTGTTTTTCTTATTGTAAGGCAAATAAATTAGTGCAGGTTAAAATTAACAATGGTAAGTTACCTGTTAGTTACTGGCACTGCTTTGGGACACTCTTGTGTTCCCACACTGTGTATTTCTGCTTGGCATAGAGTTACTGCATTACTGGAAGAACTTTAACTAAGCAGGGGATCTACTTCCATTGTGTTGTCTAACAGACAGCAATTTGACTTCTCCTGTATTTTTCTGCAATACCTTCAAGCTATTATATCAGATATGTGCAGCCAGAAGGGTAAACACAGCTTGAAGCCCTACTTCTCCGCCTCCATGGCACCCTTAAGATAGCATATGGCCATGCAGTGCCAGGACAGATAATGCATGATTGAATTCTGACTACAGAATTTTTCAAATGGGATTGATTTGGGTCAAAGCTGCTGGGTTGTATGCACTTTTAAAAGTGGTCGAAATTAAGTGCCAAATTAGATGTGCAGACTTTGGGAGCTGCTGGTAGTTTTTGAACAACCAACTCATTCATTTCCTGTGAACTTCCCTCCTGGCAACCTTCATCACATGTGCCCAGAGGCCAGACAGAGTGTAGGGGTTCTGCAGACATGACTATAACTTCATGGCCTTAGCTATGGCATGTAAGTGTCCATTCACAGGGAAGTCTGAAGAGTTGTGTTGTAATCCAGCATCTGACCATAGTGGTCACTTGGCAAGTCTAGCTTTTCTCGTTTGAGTTTTGGGGGTGGTTTTGCTTTTTCTTTTTTAATCGCAACAGTGTCAAGGTTTTGACAGAAGTGTTTAATTTGTTATAGTTTAGCTTAAGGCAATATTTAATTTGGAACCTTTAGAAGAATAACGATATTTAATTTAAATCAAGAAAATAAATATTTGGTGTCAATTACTTTTCTTCTCAAAGTCAGTGATAGAGATTCCATGAAATTTCACTGAAGCTGTTGGTAACTACTTTGGAAAAAGTAATCTTTTCAGTCTAGCCTTATTATGTATGTGATAGGATAAATTTGTTTCTCTTTGAAATTATCTTTTTGAATGAAAACAGTATTATTCTTGTGATGTATCCTCTGCTAATTATCTTCAAAATGAACATAACTTGAAGTCATTGATAGAGTTATTCTTAACAGTTTCTCGTCCCAAGTATTGTTTAATGGTGTCTTCCCAAGGTATGCTTCACTGCCCAATTTGTTCATTGCTGACATGTCCATTTCCTCTTTGATTAAACAAATGTGATTTGTCTGGGCATCAAAGAGAAAGGAGGCAAGAGGTGAACAGATATCATTTATTTTGATGTAAGATCACAAAGTTTAAGCTGATTTTATTTTTCCTGAGAGGGAATGCATTCATGAAGCAGAAATGAATTTTCACAATTTCTGCAAAATTCTGTATTATTGTATGACAAAATCCCGGCTATAATTTCCAGAAATTTTAGTGGTCTTTGAAATGAAGAAATGACACCATTAGAGGCCAGTGAACTCCTTCTGGCTTACCAAGTCTAAGACCTTGTCTTTAAAAATTTGCCTTTAATAATTCACTTTTATTTCTATATGTAGATGTCTTCCATGAATTATTTATGTTCCTGCTAAAATTTCTGTGCTAGATACCTGAACATCTTAATAAGAAAGCATCATATGAAGGAGAGGTGGCTGTGATGTATGCATGGACAGCATTGTATATCTGTTTTCTTGTTATCATCATAGTTAGTGTAAATGGTGTTTCTTTGGCCATGAATGCTTACAGGTCGTACCTTTTTAAGGAACGGGGTGGAAGATTTTACTGTTGCTGGCTATAACGAGCCTAGCATGGTGCACTGGTTGAAATGTGATTTTAAGGAAATCTTTCCAGAACGGGATACTGATAAAATAGGCAATTGTAATTAGGAATAGCTTGGGATAATTTATTGATTGATTTTTGAGGAAAAATATTCTTTCACTACATTTCTGTTTACAAATCTGGATGAAATCTGCTTACAAGGGGGGAGGTAAAGAGAGAAAAGGTAACTGTTGAAAACCATCAGGGAACCTTAACCCCTTGGAGAATCCAAAGGCCATCTCCTTAAGTCAAGGTGGAACAAGTTTGGAGCTAGAAAACATGGTCAGGTTAAGCTGAACTTGAGCTGAACTCAGGAACCTGAGAAACCAGAGATATAAGTATACTAAAGAAGAGAAGGCAAGGAGAGGAGCAGAGAGCCTAAGACCATCAGATCCTATTCTAGAAGATAGCTGAGGGATTGGGTAAAGCCTTGTCGTCATGGTTTATCCCCAGTTGGTAACTAAGCACCACACAGCTGCTCGTTCACCCCTTACTCCCCTCAAAGGGGATGGGGAGTAGAATGGAAAAAAAAAACCCACTTCTGGATTCAGACAAAGACAGTTTAATAGGATAACAAAGGAAGAGAATAGTAATAGTAGTAATAATAATAGTAACAAGAATAACAACAATAATAATAATAATAAAACAAGCAATGCACAAATGAATTGCTCACAGCATGCAGAAAAAACCAAAAGCTGATGCTCAGTCTGTTTCCGAGCAGTGATCCCACCTCCCAGCTAGTTTCTGCAGTTATATACTGAGCATGATGTTCCATGGTGGGGAATATCCCTTTGGCCAGCGTGGACTGGCTGCCCTGGCTCTGCTCTCTCAGCTTCTTCTGCACCTGGCAGGGCCTGGGAAGCTGAAAAGTCCTTGACTCAGTGTAAATACTGCAACTACCCAACAGTAACTGAAAACATCAGTGTGTTACCAACGTTATCCTCATACTAAATGCAGAACACAGCACTGTGCCATCTAATAGAACATTTACTCTATCCCAGCTGATAGGAGGACAAACCTGTAAGTCAGGAGCATGAGCAATGGAGGAGATGGACAATAGTGGGCAGAAATCAAGGTACAGATGTGAAGACAGAGGTGTATAGCTACAGCTAAATGGCACAGATGTCATCAGCATTTAGTCCAGTTGTCCTCAGCTGTGTTGAGGCCAACCACCAGTTGGTTATACGGGCCAGCCAAGAGGCTTAGCAGGTTCTTAATCACTGAAGAGACAGAGAGAAGGTCACCTAAGAGTGGATTGACCCTGTAGAAATTGACAGTGGCCCTACCGTGAGGGATTGGATCTTTTCTCTGATGAATCTCACAACAGTGCGCAAATTGTGTATTCATTCAGTAGGCGTTACAGAATTAGGTCACTGGTTGCCAGCACCCTGATAGCGGCTTTCATGAGATACCTTATTTTCTGTAAATGTATAAGTAGTTAGAAAACAACTGCTAGGACAAAACATTATTTGAAATTTACCTTCAGACTCAAGTTCACAGTTCCACAATTGAGGATAATTAACACTATTCTGTTGATGATGTACATTGTGTAGCATTGAATGACTCTTTGCACTGAGTCTCAAAACCTGTGGAAGAACTGAATGCCTTCAGCAATGTCTTTAAATTCTCTGGATTTCATAAAAGCAAACAGAAGCCATGTTCATTAGTGTCTTCAACTATGATAGTCTATTCTTGTGTACACTGCAGAGTGGGAAAGACTATGATGAAGACTGAGAACTCGCACTCAGATTGACCACAATTTCACGTGCATTGCCTTTGAAAATGCACCAGTCTAGATGACAGATGTTACTGTCCTTGTGTGGTTAATGTAGGTTTGTCTAAGTTTTTGCTACATTATGAAAACCCTCAGAGCTCAGAGGTGCTTGTTTTTTTATTTTTCTTGGCTGGTTGAAAGGTAACACTACAGAATGCCACAGCATTTGGTCTTACTGCTTCAGTCACCTGCTCAGGGAGCTCACTCAGAGTTTCTAAAAAATTTATTAATTGGAGTAAACAGCAGAAAAAATTCTGGAGGGTTTCTGTCTCGCCTCTCCAATTAAAATGGAACATAAGCCATCTTTTACAGTGTGAGACACACAATAGCTAATTCCAGTATATACATCTTCAGTTAAATTCCTTCTTTAAACAAGGAAACGCAACCACTGCCTGTACAGATAAAGCCTAATTCTGTGATGGTTTCATAGGATGCCTTAAGTTTGAAATTTTGGGGGAAATTGAGAGTTTTGGAGAAAAAATGAAAAAAAAAATGAAAAAATGGAAGAGACTGGTGGTTGTGGTATACTGTGTTGGTCTTGTAGTTTACACTCTCTCACTGGAGAGTCTGAATTCCGAAACAACCTGAAACTTTCTACATCTAACAGTGAAGTCAAATGAAGCAATGTGTCTTTTTAGTTCTGCTATATCTATGGCTATAGAAGACAGGGCTTTGTTTTCTTTAATACAGTCGTTTGTTCCTTTGTAAAGAATGTTGCCATTAGCTCTGACATTTTTCATGACATTCCTGATGTACTAGTGACAAGATGGGACAGAGGGTAGTGTGGAATTAGATCCTCATATCTTACCCTGTTTGACCTATGTTTCCCCTTAGTTTTAAGGATTCATAGGAAAACAGCCAGGCTGTGCTAATGCGCTTTTGAGGTCATATAGGAATTATTGTGATAATCAGTTTCTCATCTGATGTCTGTAATCAAAATGAAGTTCTCTGAAGATGTTGAAGCTCAGGATCTCCAAGTACAGAATAAAAAAATTCAAAATTTCTTATTGCATGGTTTTCCTTGTAGTGACCACCTTCATACAATGACCATATCTCTGCCAAGTAGCAAGCGTGGAGTTTCCCAAAGTAGGAATAGAAGAACCATCTGGTAGTACAGCTTCTCTAAGCACAAAAAGCATGACAGTTACATAAAACATGTAATTAGTTTGCATAATTCCGAAGAGTAATTTTTGAGCTATTCATGGCTAATACAGGAGGTATTCTGTGTGATAATGGTGGGTAGAGAGGTAGAGAATAAGTCTACTGTTTGTAGAACTTGGGACAGCAAGCCTCACAGGCATAGAGATCAAGTAATAATCTATGTTTGGCTTTTAGCGTAGACTTTTTTCCCTACTCGGCAGGAATAACCAAGGAAGAAGCCTCTGTTTAGGTGAGGATAAAATTCACTCATTCATTACAGGGAATAAAAACACAATGTACCATGAAAACACATATGGAAATTCTCATATGGCGATCAGATTTTATGTAAGGTGTTTGAATGTTTGTAGAGGCAGAATATTTTAAGATAGTTTCAAAAGATTTAAAAACAGTCTTGCAGACCTTTAAAGGTATTTTGTGGTTTGAGAACTTTTGGCATGATTTACTGTACCATAGCTGATGTAATAAAAGAGAACAGAATGAGATGCTTTTAAAAATACACAGAATATTTGGAATATTTTTCGTTATTTAAACTGGTTTATAGTTGCAAAAATCCAGGCTTCTGGGCACAATTCAGATTTTAGTGTCTGCTACAATCTTTCAGTTTTATAGTGTTACTGGAAACAATTTTTCCTTATAATACTTTCTTGCTGATGGATGCATTCCTTTTTGCCTTTGCAAACAACTTGAATCTTTCACACTACTGGTTTTCTTTTTCCAAGTTACTTAATTCAACAGGGTTTTCCTTTTTGTAAATCAGAATACGAAATTATGAAAATTTGGTATTATTCATCTTGCTAAAAGGGGATTTTGGAACTGTACTGGTCCATACTGTTCATATACAGTTCTGTGTCTCATGAGGATTAACTTATCTAATTACAACACCCTTTTAAAATTTGTTACTTATTTTAGGGTAAACCTAGTATTTTTGATTAATATTAGTTGTAGGATTTAGATTTAGGGCTAACCAGATTGCATTTTAAGACTTTGAGCTAAAACGATGTAGTAACAACTGTCTCATTATTAAATTGCAGACTTACTAGGTATGCAAAATGCAAGCAAAAAGAGCAGTAGTAATACAATTCTGTTTTTCTTCAGCTGTCATTCTCTTTTCACAAACTGCAGGCTGTGATTCAGCTAACCTAGCACATGTAACTTTGCATTGCGAGGTTTGTCCTGTCAACTTTAGCTGCCGGAGTAGGAAAGGACCTAGAAATGCATAGTTGGCATTTCCTCCAGAGCTCTCCTGTTACTGAAAATTTTGTTGGAGGTTTTCAGAAACTCCAGAAAATATTAAGGTGACCCAAATTAGCATCTACTTCTTCTATGTTATGTACACTCTAACCGTGACATTTTAATGTAAGTTATAATTTCTAACACTGGGACATAGGAGACTTTTTCTTTTCTTGACTAATGAAGTGAATGGAGGCAGTCATGACACCAGGTAATGAATGACAATAATTTGGTTTTAATCGTTGTGGAGTATTGAGCTAAATTTTTCGTTGAGAAGAATCAGTATAATAAGCAGTTTCAATGTGTAAAAAAAAAAAATAAAAATAAGTGAGGTGGGATAAGAGTGTTTCTTAAACTAAAGGCAAACTTTGTAGTTCCAATATTGGTGAAGAATGGACCTTCTGTTTGGGAAAACCTTGTTTTCTAGTGAGTTGAATGAACATTGCTCGGAGTTAAAAACTGAAGTCCTTGTATTTTCCAGCAGATGAGATCTAACAAGGTATTTTATGCCTTCTGTAGATTTTTAAAAGATTGTATTGACATTTTGTTAAAAAAATTAGAATTATTTTCTTGAATCTTTGCCTACCACTGTTGTTCCTCCCTTGCCCCTCTCCAACGCTCATTCTTTCAGTACTGTCAGACTTTTCCAGCACGCCATGCTCTCGCTTGTTGTCAGCTCGCTGCCCTTGTATCGTCTGATGTCAGTGATGCTGGTTTTGTGTTTTTCAGCACCTGCGCCGTAACCCCTCTGTATGTGCAATACCAAATAAACATGTTGCTAAGAATCAAGCCTTCGCTGACAGAAGTATTTGTGGTATCCTCCTCTCGCTGCTCTTTACATGTCGTCTTTTGCTTTTGTGTGAAATGGTAGTGATGTGGTGTGGTAAAGCGATGCTGCATATTTGTTTTCAGAAGTAGAGGGAGGCGTATGTTTTGTAAAATTACAGGCTTCTCCTGTATCATTTCTAAAAATCTAAGGTAATTTTCTATTTTACAGATGTAGATGTCCAAGAATATGTTTTGACCTTACAGTATACATAAAGCTGTGATAAATACTTAACTGCTTGGTCAGTTTTATTAAACTACTCTCATTTATGGTTGTTCAGGAATTTGTTTGCAGCAGCTTAGAAGTTTGATGGAATGATATTATGAAACTGCCATGTACATTGCTGAGGATGAGAACTATGTGCAGGATTTTTATGACTGGGAAACTTGTAATGAGCAAATTAGTTGGAAGACTTTGCATCTGGCAGTTCACCAAGGCTTAGCAATTACACATCATCAAAATGTATTTTCATTTAAAGACAAAAGGTTTCTGTGGCATCAATGAAGAGCTTCTAAATCAAGGTTTTATAAACAGTGTCCATTTAAACAAAGTCCACTTCAGTACTGGTGTATTACTAATGATATTCTTTGTTTTTCAAGCTGTACAGTAAAAATAAATAAATCACATTAAATGAGAGCCTTAGCTCTGTGAACTAGGAGCACTTCCAAAAGCTGTTATTGATGTAAGTAGTGAAAGTAAAGCAGTAAGAGTTAATATATTATCTTTCAGTAGACGCAGGAGATGCAATTCCAGTTTTGTTCCAAACTTCCTATTAAAACTTCTCCACTTGATTGAGCTGCAAATGGCTAGACGAGCACTGGCCACGATCTGGCCGGTAACCTCAAAGGTGTGCAGGGGTGGTAGCCACTGGATTATGCCAGGCTGTGCCAGTGGTTGCAGAAACTGCGTTGTCTTAATCACACAAGCTCGATGGTCCTGTAAGCCTTGGAACAGACTTATTTATGTCTGAGTAATGTCCTAGGGAAAGTGTGGAGGGCAAGAAAAATTTCATGGTCATAAGCTGCCTTAAAAAGACCCTGATTTTGAGATAAAACAAACTCCTGTGGCGCTTAGTGGTTAATGCAGTTATGATGTGCTTTATGTTTTACTTTGGCAAAAATTCCCAGTTATGCCATCTAAGGTTTTGATTAAAGGCAGGACATTTATCTGCATTTGTGGTGCCTGTCCCACAGTGTACACTGAGGGCACGCACCAAATACAGAGTTGTTTGTGCTGGTCTTGCCATCTTTCTCTCGATTTCCCTCAGTGTTCTGCTTCAAGGCACCTGTCTCATGACAGCCCAGTTTCTCAGGGGGTTCATTAGCAGTGGTGATTCTGCTGTTTGGAAAGATTTTTAAACTTTGAAACTAGTATTTATTGCAGGGCAGGATTGTGGATTCCTACCCCCAGTGGTGTGTCATGCTTACTGTCATGCTGTGCGTAATTATGAAATACTAATTTGGGCACCAAATACCTGTTTATTGACAGAAACTTTGAGAGGCGACGTTAGTGTGTACTCTTCATCACACCATGAATACCCGTATAGGCTTCACGCTGTTGCGTGAATTCTATGATAAACACACACCTTCAGCTTGGAGAGCTTGTTTTATAGAAAATGGTTTTGCAGAATTTTTTGACATCCACACTATCTGGGAATTAAATTTGATAATCATAGCTAGATGGTATGTAGATGTGCCCTGTAAGGGGGCTGAAACAGAACTACTTCCTCCTCCTTCTCCCTCCCCCATTTTTCCACCTGCTTGCAAAAAGCTGTAATTTTTTTTCTTCAGACGAGCCTCATAATTAGCCTTCTGATGTGGGCCTGCAGGAAAGGCCTGCAGCATCTGTAAAGCTGGCAGCAGCACGGTATTTCCAGGCAGGCGGGGTGGGGAGCCAGTCCGTGGCTTTGTCTGAGCAGCTGAGAACTTCCTCTGAGCCGTGCCGCGGTGTACAGTAACACCGACCTGTGCCATCGGCAAGGAAAGCACTGAGCAAGTGTTGGGGCCAGTATTTATAGACCACTACGTAGCAGTCCTGGAAAGGGAGACAGAGAGGGAGTGCGAGAGAAATCTTGGCTGAGCTGAGGGTAATTTTATTTCAGGTTTCTGTTATTTAAGCAACATTAAATAAATCCCCCTTGTCAAGTTTAATCTTCTCTTGGTGAATCATAGCGGTCCTGCTTTGCGTTATGGCCAGGTGGAAGCAACAGATTTAAAACAAGACGTTTGAGGGTAAGTAATTGATTTAGTGTCACTTTTACCTCCAGCGTCCCAGCCAGCTTGCTGCCCTTCGAGGGCGCTGCGGCAAGAGCTCGGCGCGTGCTGTGACCCAGGCGTAGTGCTGCCTGCTGTGCAAGGATGTTCTTCCTGCGGGGGTCTTGTATACAGTTACAGAGCAATATCGGGTTGTTTCTTCATTTAGCAACATGCTTGCAAAGGTCAGTTGACATCAGAGAAGAAATACACGCAGTCTACTTTCACTACTGTCATTTAAAATACTCTCTTACTAATGTATAGGTTGCATTTTAAAGCATCCCTTTCTCGATGTACGTAGATGCTTGTACTTGTGTGGCAAGCCTGCTATCCTATATGCGCTGCTTTTTGTAGAAGAAAGCAAGGAGTTCTGCTCAAACTTCTGTCTGCTGTTATATTATGCATTAAGGTCAATACTGCAACAATCGTGGTTTTCTAAGAGGAGTAGGACAGTAGTTAATGGATGTTCTTGCATACCTCAGTTTAAAAGATTTTTTTTTAAAAAAAGAAAAAAGGTGGGGAGATGAGTGGGTTACTAGAAGAGGAAAAATTCCCCCTCCCTTGTGAATTGTTCAAGGTGACATAGAACACACACCCCTGCAGGATATTCCCTGATAACAGGAGGGAAATGAGTGTTTACAACAAACTGTTACAACCAAGGTGAAAAGAGATTCTCTCTCGCCTACCTTCACACAGGCAGCTCCCTACAGCTTTTGAAAAATGAACCTTTTTCCATTACTCACAGTATCTTTTTCAACAGCCTCCTCAATGCATACAGGCTGCTGAGTTCATTAGTCTTCTTTGTTTGCATATTCTAGGGTGTAATTTGAAAAGCCAGGTTACCTAAAAAGGGGATAATTCTTCTAAAACTCTCTCTTGGCAGCAACATGTGAAATCTGTACAATTCAACATTGATGTTTACTATGGTTAACTCAGAGAAGATTAATGTGTTGCTTAAAGAACACAGCGTTTCCCTGAATGAAATTTATCAGTTGACAGCCCTGGAATTACTTCTTTAAGTTAAGAAAATATAGACTTTGGCACTGCTTGAAGATTTTTGGGGGTGAGTGGGAGGGTGGCTTGCAACTCCAGAGGGTGTTAGACACACACTGAATATGTGTTGAAAACAAAAGTGTGTTAAAATAACTTTAAGCTGGAGACTCAAACTAACGATACAAGGAAATGCAAGATAGGGCTCACGTTCGGTCCCTGACTTGACTTGTTAACAGCAGTGCTTTGCACACATGGGGCACGTAACGTAGGGCGCTATCCGCTGGTTTAAGACTTAACAAGTAAAGGTTAAGAATGGTGGTGGTTTCTAGATAAGAAAAGCAGACTATATGAGAACCTGCAGTAAAACATGTATATATTTAATGATCATGATGACCATTATTTCCGATGTATATCCCATATTCCACATTTCAGTTAGAACACTTATAGTCAGAAACACTAGAAACATCAAGAAACTACTTTGGGAAATGCTACAAGCAAGACAGAAATGTGCATTATATGGACAATTAATACTAATAAAACTAATCTGCTGGGAAATTCACTCATTATGGAGCTATTCCAGTACATAGGCATTGAAAAAAAAAAAAAAATCATCTGCCATATAACCAGTGAATTTTATAGAGGACAGCACTGTCACGTCTCTTTGAGGTTTATAAATAAATGATAAATGAAAGCTGAAACCTCCTATTTTGTCCCTCTTCTTTACCCAAATTTATCTATGCTGCTGTTTGAAGGTGATATGGATGTTCTTTTGTCTGGTACCTTGGCCAAAAGGCAACTAAAAGGGGAAAAAAAGTATAGTTGTTGTAAAAGGACTTAGCATAGTGTATGTGGACACAGAAGATTCCTAGGCATTAGTTCAGATTCTCAGAGTTTCATTGATGCGACTGTACATCCCTAGATGATCACGGCCTTGGCAGTTTTTACTATTACTGTATTTTACTATTACCATCCCTTTTACTACTACAGGCATACAAGTGATTTACCATTGGCGAACTTTGCACGGTCCTTACAGAGCATAAAGCGTTCTTCAGTAACTGCCTCTGTGTGTATATCCTTACCCTACGTGAATGTGGCTTACCTGTTGGCAAAGGGCAAAAAACAGTCTCTCATTTATAACCAGGGATTGTAAACTGCAAGTGTGTACAGTGCTGCAGAGTAACTGATGCAGAATGATACCCATCCGACCTTACAATGAGGTAGGTTGTTTGCTTTCCCATATAATTTACTAAAACGTTTTCTATTTTGCGTATTTAAGTGACATTCAAGGGAAGCTGCGGAGAATAATGTCAGGATTGAAGATATTGCTGATCTCGCCCCAGGGAAGAGAACAGCCTCTGAGCTGATTTTGACCTGTTCATGAAGATCTTGGTATAACCGTGTATGAGCTCTGTAGGTATTTTTGTTCTTTGTGATGGAGTTTTCTTGACCCTTCCTAAGCCCCACAGCGAGATGCTTTAATGGCATGTTAACCTACTGATCAGTGAACTCTGTGCTAATGGGTCACGTTAGAGGCAGAGATTTTCTCTCTGATAGCCGGGATTATCCATGGAAACTCCAATTACCTGCTGGGGCTGGGGTGAGAGAAGTCACACGCTGCCTCTTTAGCACTTGCGCCTGTTGGAATTGTAACAGCGTTGGGTGCTGCAGGGGTTAATGTTGGGGCTTTTTGCCTATTGTTAGTATGCCTGGGAGGGCTGTCATGTGGCTACCTGCTAGGATGGGATGAACTCCCAGGCTGAGTGAGGCTGAAGCTGTCTTCCAGAGGTTTTATAAAACTGATGGCTAGGAAGGCTTCCCGGGAAGGGTCGGTAGGGATAACATTTTATGATGCTCCCCTATCTCTATTAATAATCGGAGCAGGAGCAAAGATATAGAAATACTTCAGGTGGGCATGGCTCTGTCTCTTCATGCCCACGTTGTGTTTGGCATTGGATGTGGATTATCTTTGGATTTTTGGAATGTCAAAAGCCAGCCTGCCCTTTTGTTAGTCATTTTGGAGTGTGAAACTCATTGTAACTTCAGCTTTAGCAGCTGCATTTCTAGGGATGATGTAAACTGGAACGTTTACTTTCACGTTGTGTTTGCTTGCTATTTAGGTTGCTCTCATGTTGCATTTGAGGAGTCCCCATTATAACTAGGTAAGCAGGTTGACACAACACCATCATCTACGCTCTGCATTCATGAGGACAATGAGATTATGGCATAGCCAAAAAAAGTACACGTGAAGAAAGGAAGGGAGGAATACACTTAAATAGTATGTAAAGGTAACTTCACAGAAACAGGTGTATGCTGTGGTTGAAAGTAGTCCTTTGGAGTCCTTTACACAAGTTATGCTGCACGAAAAACTCCAGGTAGTCCCTGGGGAGTTCAGTGATTTATCAGGGTGTGAAAGAAGGCTGAGCATGATTTCTGATGTTATTTCTAATGGTGGTATGCAGGTATGGGAGCTTAGCTTATAACACGTCAGTTCTGAAGAAGTTTTAATTGGAAAAGCTGTCTTGGATCTGGGAATAGGTTTCTAGTCAGGACCAGAACTACAAAGACTATTATGTTAAATAGCTAATACCTCATGGAGAGAGAGAACTTGAAGGATTCAAGTTTAATCTTGTGTGTTTGCCTGGTTCACGTCAGGTACGTGGACTCTCATTTCCCACACTGTAACTGAGCACTATATTTTAAGTGACTGTTCTAATGTCTGGACTATTGAGTCACTCTTTGCCTTGCAATCTGTCTTAAGAAATACTATTTTTTTTCGTGCAAATTCTATAACTCAGAACAGGCTATTAGGTATTCTGGAATAATATTATCTCGTTCCATCTGTGACTTTTGATGAAATCTTTTTGAAGATCTTGGTTTCAAGAGATTGAAGAGTAAAATCTTTCAATTTTTTTTAAAAAAGAATATTCCTTTCCATCAGATTTCTTGGTTATCTCTACTAAACCATCCCTAATTCAGACTTCATCCAGGAGCAAACTGTTTCCTAGTAATATATATTGTAGTATTTATTTTGTATTCAGGTTGGTTTCCTCTGCATTGTTTTGTTCTTTTTAATAAATATATTTTCCCGTGCAGAGTTGGGAAAATGGGCATAAATTTACTTTTTATGCTAATGTTGCTTCAATTATGATACTTTTTAGTGACAGAAGAGTGGCACCTACATCTTTTCATTGCCGTAGCTTGCTGATGATGACTTTGGGAGCTCTTCAGGTTTTGTGAACTTGAGAGCAAATGCATAAGCTCATTTTTGCTTTTTTAACCAAAGAAAACTGTTTATGTTTTGGAAGTCAGTGTTCTGTCTATATTCAAGAGAGCTCCTGTTTGGCTCCTGTCTCTCTCAGAGATGATTTTGCCTTTTCTATTCCTTCTAACTTTGAGTTTACACCTGGGCATTTTCTTTTCCTAAACTGAAAATCTTCCTAATCAGAACT
Source organism: Psophia crepitans (assembly GCA_013399095.1). Classification (NCBI taxonomy): domain Eukaryota; kingdom Metazoa; phylum Chordata; class Aves; order Gruiformes; family Psophiidae; genus Psophia; species Psophia crepitans. The sequence goes on along the minus strand of VWZZ01004465.1, from coordinate 1,133,422 downwards.
TTTGAACTCTGCTTACAGGTGTCCTGTACAATGATGTTATTAGCATGATGTCATGGATATTTAAAAGTTGAACTTGCATTAGAATTTACTCCTTGAATGGGTAGAGAGTGTTGGATTTTGCAGTTTGATTTGTGTTTGCAAATCACTACCAAGTGCTTCTTATCATTGAATTTCCCCTATGGGTGAGAAAATTTTAATGCGGTTACATCAACCACGTTATGTATAGATACCATGAGAGTATTTCCAAGGGAAATACTGCTCATCCTGAGAGCAGGTGCACATTCAACAACAAGCGTGTTTACAGAAGACTCTATTTGTGGGCACAGAGTCCCTTGATCACTGACCTTTATCTTTTTCCCCTGCACACAGGAAGTCCAGTCTTACTTGAGCAGGACTTATTCGCTTAACCAGTGCTCATTTAGGCAGACCAAGAATGCAGAGAATTACATGTGGTCACTCGTTAATGTTGGTTTAGAAATAGCATTTGCAGTGTGGACAGTCCTTTCAGGTTTATCTTAGTGTATGACATGATATGTGAGTACTTACAGCATGAGGAAGTATTGTTGGTTTGTTTTTTTGGTCTACTGCTAGTTCACATTTCTTTGTAGTGTTTAATATTTTTATAAAAAATATATTGTCATTGCTAACACTTCTCTGTGGCTTGGAGTTAAACTACTGAATACTGATAGCCCCAGACACATCTTGAAATCTAATCAGGATTGACGTTCTTGTACTTTAGGAGTTACAAATGTACAAAACCTCCTTGACTGTACTGTAAGAACAGTTTGAGAAAAAAGCTGGAACTTTTAATGTGCTTTTTAGTTTAGATGCTGTCTTTGATATTGGCTAATATGGGCAGACTTTAACATGGATGACCTCAGCAAAATAACAGTGCTTCAGACAGTGACCATGCAGAGGAAGAACCAGGCAACTACTCTGTGTTCTAAAATGCAAATTGAAAGTCTTCAGTCTGTTGTTCCCTATGCCAAACTGGCACTCAAGAATGCATTTCTCACAATGGAGGACAAAAATATTCTGATTTTTCTTAATCCTTTGTGGCCCAGATTATTATTTGGCCTGCAGGCCATATGTTTGAAATCTCTCTCTTAAGGTCAGCATACCCTTTACTTAGACTTTGCACTATGTGCCAGGGCACTGAAGTGGGACCATGGTTTCTATAAAAATTAAAATAAGCCAGTGAATCGTAGTTATTTACTGTATTTCATCCCACCTCACAGAGCATAAGTGTAAAGTGTGATTTTTAATTAACAAGTACATTGTCCCAGTGCTTTGACTTGGAAAATTACATATCAGTATCTAGACAGTTTAGCAGACCATTCATTCCTCCCTCTAAGCCATAAATAATATCCTTCAACTTCCCAAGAATGTTTTTCTGCTTACTTTTAGCAGTCATGGGTACATATGAAGTATTAATGACCAAGGTAAAATAAATGAAGGGTGGTAATTGAATAAGGCTATACCGTTTTCTAAAGAAAACAAAAAAATACCCCTTTCCATCCCTGCATCTCCTTTACTTCATCACTACAATGGCCCATCACGACATTGAACAAGAGTTTTGCCTACTAACCTTGAAACCTATCTTTGTGTTTATTGTCAAGACCTTGCTGGCAAATTGAGCTTGACAATGAGATGGTGAAGGCAGGGGAAAGCAGGGTGACCTGGGACACACAGTTCTGCTAAAACCTTTCAAGGTCCATAGAGTGCCTTTTCCTTCCCAACGAATCAAATTACCAACTGGGCAGCTAGTTCACTTAGCTAATCATTAATGTGGGACCCATGAATTATGGAGTCTGTAACCCTTTCTCTTGCTAATTAATTTTTTTTGTGTGCTAAAATGCTCTTCCTCCTGATTGTGTGAGAGCCTTTAACAGAGGCAAGCACACTGAAACCTCGCCCGGGTTGTCCCAGAGGTGAATTGCCCAGTCTTCGCCCAGAGCCCCGCTGTCGCCTTGGCTTGGAGGAAACCAGTTCTGCCGGCACCCTCTCGTGGCCAGCAAATCTGGGGACTGGCCTGTGGTAGGTGCAGCTGGTGGGCAGCCCTTTCCAGCCCTGAGGCTCAGGCAGCAGCTGCCCTGGGGCTCCTGGTGCCTGCGAAGGTTAGTGTGAGAGGTGAGATGGTAAGCTGTGCCCTTCACTTGGGATGTTTTTCATTTGGGATATCTCCTTTCTTCTTGTGCTGAAATGTGCATGTCTAATAAGTTTGATGCATGTGTAGTGTCATAGTTCTGGTTGCTTTAGTAGATATGTGGCCTTTAGCTATCTTGTGCCAGCAATAGTGGGGCCAGGTAGACACCGGCTGCTGTTCATCTCTATTCCTTCTTCACACTGCTTGTTGCCCTCGTGTAGCACACAGGGCCACTGAGGGTTTGAGAGTAGCTTTAAGTCAGGTTCTCTCTTCGTGATAATGGAATGAATTTGGAAAGATTACTCTTGCGTTTGCTCAGGGCTGCCTTGTCTCAGGTAGTCTCTAAGCCAGGTTCAAACCTGATGTCCCTCTCCTGGGTGTTCAGAGGGGCTGTCAGAGCAGTTCCACTTCGCAGCCTGTCCCTCCAAAAGCAATGTCATGTGAGCGGCTGCAACAGTGCGGGCTAACCTGGCTCTTGCCATCTCTCAAACTGTCCTGCTTTGCTTTCCAAAAAGATGAACAAACACACATATGGTGTAAGATTTTTGCTTTATTTTATACCTAATTAGAACAAAGATGTTTCTTATTCCATGAAAATGGCACGTGGCAGGTACCAACTCTGTTTCCTAAGCCACCGAGCGCAGCCATGCATCTGTCACTAGGCAAGGGGGTTTTCTGCAGCCCATTTCAGCAGTTTCAGGAAAGGAAATCTCATACCCGCTGGATGTGGCTGAAAAGAAATGCTTTCCCAGTTTTGAACTAGTCCAGCTAAGATGCTGTGGGATAGGGGAATTGTTTGTAAAGTGCATATATGGTCAGAAACTGTACAAATGCTATCATCCTTCTCCAGAGATTCAAAATCTGTCTGTCTTCCAAGATAGATCTGCTTTCTTTAGTTCAAAAATAAATGCTGATGACTTTGTACTTTTATTGGCTCTATAGTGGTATGAGAAAATGGGCTGGATTCTATTCTGGTTTGTTGATCGTCAACAAAATTGTTAATTGCTTTCTAACGTGCGCCAGAGAGCATGCAGTGTGACTACAGGCCAGGCTCCAGGTGTGGTTGTAAAGCGGCCTGTTAGAAGAACAATTTGTTTTCTTTTTTTTTATTTTGTTTCATTTGTTTCTTTGTTTTAAACTTGCCGATTAAGAAAAAGTACTTTGTAGTCATTGTAAGGTAAATATTGAATTTCATGGTGTCACCTCTGCCAAACCACTTTTGATCCTATACTTGCGCTACCAGGTCTTATTTCTCTCATGGAGGTTTTTTAATATTTCTGCCAGTTAGCAGCATCTTAACTTTTTCCAGCCTCAGAGCTCTTCAGAATAAAATACTGTCTACCACTTAAATAGCAATTTGCATCCTGGAAAGATTTTGGAAGTCTCCGTTAATGCTTCTTTCCTGAAAGGAAATGGCAACATGCATGTTTTTAAGATGAAAGCTGAGAGTGTGTTAAGTAACTTGTTCTGGGCACACAAGGAATTGGTGCCATTTAATCTCAGAGTAAGTGACTTGAGCATGTAATTAACCTTCAGCTCTAAGCATATGAATGACTGGAAATTAATTATAAAAAAGAAAAATGAACTGCAGTGTGGTTACTTCACCTGCTCTGAGTCAGTCAGTACTTTGTAAACTGTGCTGAGGAGGAGGGACTGACTCTTGGTCCTGAGGCCAGGAATCTAGATGATGTCTCTGTAACGCTGAAATAAGCAAGCAAAATTGCCTTGGGGCATCAGCCTAGCTCTCTCACTCAAATGAAGTAAAAGTTACTATCTCTTTTCATTTCAGGTTTTCCACAAAACACAGGGCACGCTGTAAATGACAGAGGGTTTTGCTTTTGACGTAGAGCCTGCTGAAGTCAGCAGTAAAACTAATGGCAAGCCAGCAAATCAAGGGATGCAGGGTCATGATGCAGTTCAGTATGAAGGAGTCACTGCCCTACTGGGTTGCTTTCCATGAGCAGTAATTTAATGGTTCAAAATGATGCAAGTCATACCATGTCCATTTTGGGTTTCTTAATAGACTTTTTCGTATCTAAAGTTCAAGGTAGTTAGAAAGATGAATGGTTTAAAAAAAATTAAAACAAGCTCTGACTTCTTTTAAAATTATGACTTACTAAGAGTGCAATTTAAATCAGGCTAGAGAACTTATCATGAGTTGGACATAATTTTGAGAATGCTCCCTAAAAAGTCTTGATAGTGTTAGGTAATCATGATGCAGCTCATTAATGGGAAGAAAGGGGAGATTTTAGGATTAGGTAAATTTATGCTCTGTTTGGTGTTGATCTACAAAGTGACGCTAGCATGTATGCGCAGCTGGAGAATATTGTGCACACAGTCATACTCAAAGTGTATTGAGAAACCTGACTTCTAAACGTAAGAGTGGAGTTTTACGTCTTGTAAGCTGGAGCATAGCCACAGTGAAAGAATATAAATACTGCAAATATTCTGCGAAGGAAAAGAGAAAGGAAAAAGTGTAATGAGACTAATCAACTTAGTTAATCTAATAATGAATTTCAGCATTAATGAAGGTTCATCTTTATTGCAAATAAACACATACACTCAAATACATACTATCTGAAAATATTATCTGGTATACACTCTCATTTCCCTTTGTCAAGGTAAGATTCTACTCCATAGTAAAGGAGGAGGTATCTTAGAAATCATGTTGTTTCAGGGATTTTGGTGGCATCAGTCATGGAGGAGGATATTATTTCACATGGGTATGACTGGTAAAAATTGAGGCCCTGGTGGCTGGTTTTAAAAGACTTTGCTGCACAGGTCCTCAAAGGATTTATGAGAAATATTTATGTTTCAGTTGTTGACAGTATCACGCTTGCCTTATTTATTGGCCCTGTTGTCTCCATGCTTTTTGGAAATATCACCTCTAATTGTTCTGAATAATTGCAGCAACACCTGCTGGCAAGCCCAGAGCTGATATACTGGAAGCTTTCCCATGGCTGACATCAGCCAACAAACCATTTGGGTCCTTAGCAGATGTTTTTCATTTCTTTTTCACATGGGATTTGCTTAGCTCTATTCTCTTACTCCAGTAAAGGCGAGCCAGCAATTTCTGGCTGTTTACCATCAGAAAATGTATCGACTGGGTTACTGGCACCAAACTTATATGGATGTTATTTATACACAGTGTTGATGTATTTTGTGGTTTATGAATTCCCTTCATCTTCTCTATTTTTCTGTTTTGCAGAAGTTTGACATTTCATATTTTTAACCTTCTAACTAAAAAAAAAGAAAAAGTCCTCTACATTGCCTGCCTTTAGATTATAGGTCAACCTGATGGGGTTGGCTCTGGTCTTACTTTGTTACCATCGTGAAACTGTGACTTTCACTTCCATTTCTTTTAATGTCCAGGCTGCTTGGTTCTTTGCTTATTTACATTCTGTACAGTTTTACCAGTTTCGGATTGCTTCCTCACAGTTCCTTTCCAGATTTTTATTTATTTTTACACTATATGCTACAAAGGCTTTGGTTCTCATTAAAAAAGTAAAAGTTTAACAAACAATGAAATAGACCCAAATGAATGGCTCTACAATGAAAAACAGTAACCACCAGTCTTAATAAAATGCACTTTGAATCTTTTTATGCTTGGGGTGATCTCTCATTTAAGTAGGAAAAAATAATATCTATTTCTTTTAACACTATAGATTTGTATAAGTTAAAAATTCCACATTACTTGAGACTTTATAAGTTTAATTTTTGGTTTGTTGTTCTTTGATAGGGTAGCTACTCTAGTCTGCTGATGCCAAAACGGTATTTCATCAGTGTACAACATGGACATATGTGTTTAAAGTGTTTCTAAAGATTTCAAACTGGACCATGATATACAGCAGCAATGTCTTCCCTCCTCTGCCAAAAAAATACTCCCCCCCCGCAACAAAAAAACAAAACAAAACAAAATAAAAATAGTGCTCCAAAGCAGACTTCAGCTGTTGCAGAATACCAGCGGGACCAAGCAAGCTCTACTGCTTTATTAAATGCAGCAAGAAAAATGGTGTGCGTTTTCTCAGTCTTTCTGCGGTGGTGAAAGAGTACTAAAACCAGTACACTGCCCTTGTGTCGTATGTTTTGCTGGGCACCTTTCTAAAATGCAAGTCTGCAAAGTCCTGTGCATGGGCTCTCAGTTACACATCAGTGTTATCTTCTGCTGTCAGTGGGGCTCATCAGGGTTCACAGAGTCTCCCTGTGTTTTTCAGGGTATTAGCCTTGTCAGAAATCCTGGGGTAATGTCAGAGGGGTTGCATGGGGTTTTTTGTTGGTTTGTTTTTGTTTCCCCCCCCCTTTCTCTTCTTAGGCTAGTTGTTAACAGTTGTTGATATTCTTTCTCTTAAACATCTCTTAAAGGTATTGATTTTTCATCTATGAGAGCTTTGTTCATAAGGTAGATGTGCTTTGTATGAGACTGGGTTTTGTTTGTTTGTTTTTTGTACAGGGAGATTAGTCTTCTGCCTTGGAACAGATAGATGGATAAGTAAATGAAGGTATTTTAGTGACCCAAGGTATATTATATTACTAAAGCTTAAGTATATTTGCCCTACCAGCTTACATACTGAATGATGGACTTCCTCTGATTCTGCTCTATTGTCATTAATTACACTAAACTGACAATTTTGTCCTGTGACTTTTGAAGCAGTATGGCTGGCTGTTCCTTGACTCAAATTTAAAGTAAATTCCGTCTTGACTTGGGGAAAGAACCACTTCTCTTATGCTCAGGTCTCATACTAATCAAGAGTTAAAATTATAGGCATATGATGCCCTGTATCAATATATTCCTTAATATGGTATAGTTTCAGCATGAATGCATCAGATTGTGTTAGCTAAGTAAATTATACTCTCCCTCCTCCCCACCTTTTAGTCAGCGGTAAGATACCAAGATGTTTGCATTGATACAGTTAACAGTTTACAGCCATTCTTTCTTTTGGAAGGTTCTATTTATAATCATCTCCAGGCCCCAATTTGTGCTGTACATGGCCATCTATGTGGTTTTTTGTACCCATTCCAACCACCTGGGTCCCATTACTCCCATTTGGTTCCCATTGCACTGACTTCCTGTCTGCATTACAGAATTTATTTTAATATTTGAGCATTTAACATGAAAGGTCTTGTATGGTCTGTACGTGCAAAAAACCCGCACTCCATAATCCAAAAGGTTCATTTAATTTCTGCATATTCCTACTTATTCATTGTAATGTCAGTCCATACAAAGACAGTATCAAAGTGTAAGAATGTCTCTTGTCAGAGTTCCTCCATGGAGCAAAGAAAGTTTTTAAAATCCCCATAACCTTAAGTCTTACAGAGTCATAGAAAAAATACTGAGAGAGATCTCCAAGGGTCAGCTGACCTACAACAGTATTCCAAGGCAGGATCCTTATACACTTAAGCCACTCGAGAGAGACACTTTTATGACCTTTTCTTAAATGGATATTCTGCCATCTTTACTGGTGTCTCTAGACCACATGGTGTGCAACAAGAATTTTGTGTTGTGCAGCGATGCCTGATGCTGAGGCTAAACTTGCTGTTCTGTTTCTCACTGGGAAATCATTGGAATTTATGGGATGCTTTTTTAATTTCCTCAAGCATTTTTTTCCTTTTCAAAATACACATATTCATGTATGTATGTCTATAAAATGTACTAGAGCATCTTTCGTAGCTTAAGTGTGTGTATTGTACTGCACTTCAGAGATTAATGGTAGGTAGGAATAGTTTATTACTTGTAAGCAAGGACAATGATGGTGCTATCCAAAACATGCAAAGAGCCTTAGACCTTACTACATGAATGTGTAAAGACAAAAGGAGAGTTGCTCAAGACAGTAGAGGTCACTTTCTTTCCAATCGATTAGACATTTTAATCATATCTTAGTCCCACAAGGGAACAGACTCTAGCTCCTGTGGCAAAGCAGGCAGTGAACAGTGTCAATGGCCAGCCTCCTCATTCCTCCTTTATTTTTCTGCCTAGGCTGATGCCTTCTATCCCACCCTTACCATTTTCTTTCCCTAAGTCTCGTGCCTGAATCTACAGGTCAGATGCATAAAAATATCCTGCACATAGAATATCCACAGTCTGAATTAGGAATTTTCTGTTGCACTCGTGGATTCTTTTTCCTTAGACAGTGCAGGGATAAAGCAGAAGGTTCCTGGTGATGGATACAAGAAGATCTACTCAAGTGTGGGAAGTTACAGCACCCCAGCAGAAAAAGGGCCACAATGCTACTCCATGCTGGCTACCCTGCCGTTTTAAACAGTGATATCAAATGACTGTATTGCTGTCTCAAAAGATGGTGGAGGGAATACACGGTGACTGAGTAATTCCAGTACTTTTCACTGTTTAAGAAAGTAATTGAGAGCTAGAGGGGAATTCATCTCCATGGCCATCTAGTCTAGAGGCAAGTCCTTAAGCTATCTGAATGTATTTATCTCTATTATATGCCTGTTGGGGTCAAGAAAGCAAAGGAGAAATATGGGTCTTTGCTTCCACAAACTGAAATGGCACATAAGTAGAAAGCTATGCCATAAATACTAGAATTCTGTAAATTTTTAACCTGGTTGGAAGGTGAAAAGACAAAGGCACAGCTGAAAATGCTAGCTGATTAGTCTTGTGTATAAAATCTATTTAAGGGGCAATAGCAAAGTTCTGTATAAAAATTAATTAGAACATAGCACAGTCAGTTGTGATCAAAGAGCGTACATTTATTGTGAAATATATGGTTGCTGGAGACAATTCATTTTTAATTTATTAGATTCCATAAATTGTTTTCTGATAGGTTAGGAACAGAGATATATCAAGCTTATTCACATAATACTGGCTCTGGTAACTGGCTAAGTGAATTATAGTTTTGAAGTATATGCTTACCCTTTAACAGTAGTAGACATGGGCAATGAAACTACATGGAAGGAGTGCTAGTGCGTTTCCAGGATTAGAAAAGCACTTCTAGCATAGAAGAGCACGTTTATATTAGCAAACTACAATCCCCTTCTACCCCTGCAAAGAGCGAGGGAGAAAGTACGCGTTGGTTTCCGTATTGGTATGATATCTAGTGGTTTTTCTGAGATGCTGATGTGAAAACATGGATTCTTGTGTCATTAAGGATCTGAAGTGGCGCTGCATCCAAGGTGCTCTCAGGTTCTTTATGTGCGTGTAAGAATTTACGAAGGTGGTTTTCTGCATTGGTATTTTCTACGTTACCCCTGATCTTTTGCTGGGGACAGAACAAATCTATCGCATTCAGAGCATCACCACCTCCCAGCCCAGCTGGTTTAACTTGTGCCTTCAGAATTGCCTGCTCGGGTAGGAGTTGGCTCACGTCCTGCTGCTCCAGTAAGCTGCCCCTGGTAAAGACCTGTAAGGCTTTGGTTATCTCTTGCTTTGTAATATCTGTTCATAGAGTACTATTAAAATGTATTAAAGTCAATTTTTCTCACCTTTTTCCTTATTTATGTCTGCTTTTCCTCCATAATATGGTACACGCTGTGCTCAAGTCGAAGATATAAAAATTACAGTGTATATAGAATTTAAAACACAGTGTCAGTCTGATCGGTTCATTTATAGACACAGTTGCTGCAGGAATATGGGAATGAGGGGAGGGAGGTGAGCAGTGTTCCCATGTTTGAAAACCCTCGACATAATTGCACGCTTCCCCTGCTGTTCTCTTAACATAGCTAGACCTTGTAGTTTGAACCTGTGCTCATTTTATCCCAATGCAGATTGGGATTCCTAACAAATAATCAATTTGTGTTGCTGTGGAAACTAAACTTATATATGTATGTTAAATAAAAAAGCAACCTTCTTTTTTTTTTTTGCTTTTTCTGCATCATAGCCTAATTAATTTTCAAGTACAGCCCTTTTGTGAATGTCAGAGGTGATCTGGTAAAGTAGAACAAGGTACTTTTCATTCTGAAGAATCCTAAAATATCTGCTGAGTAAAGAGACCTGATGGCTGAAGGACGGAGTGAGCGTATGTATTCTCAGAACTGCATTTGGGTATTCAGTACAGGATGTATGCCAAGCTCTTCAGGAAAGCAGTAGGATATTTTTGTTTTAAGATTATTCTGATATCTTGGGCCTTTATGTTGTTCAAAATATCTGGTAGCAGTTTAAATGTAATATGCTCTCTTTCCTCTCTCTAATTTAGAAAAGGAACAAGTTTCTCAAAAAGAAACTGTCTTTTGGGGATGTCCAGGTGTGCACATCTAAATGCCATGGAAGGTTGCACAGCATCAGACTTATGTTTTCTGAATAAATAAGCTATTGTAAATCAGCAGGCATAAAGCCAAGTTATAATAGAAGAATTTATTATAATTTAATGTAGATGGTGGATAGAATGGGTAGATTGTAATTGAAGCTAAGTGAATAATTCCAGTAAATAATTTATTCAATGAATTTATCCTGGTTTTCTACTCGGAGATTGTTTTTACTCTCCCCTTCCCCCTTCCTCCCCAGGTTTTACAGCCCCGCGTTTTGTTTTTTCTTCTCTAACCAGAAGGGTGAGGGCTGTCTTTGTTTCCTTGTGTGCTGGGCTGTGCTGTGCTGGCCATTGTGGCAGTGCTGCTGTTTTTTGCCTCTGCATCCCCAGGCACGCACAGCTGAGGACCCCATGCTTGGGGACGTCTGGTGAAGTTAGGGGGGCTCCGTGTGGGACATTCCCACCACAGTAGCAACGCTTACAGAGATGTGGGTCTGGCTGTGAGCAACAATACCTGCAAACACTGATCTTGCCACTGCAAGCAGCCCGCTCTGTGCAGAGTGACTCCCAGCACTGGAGCGGGCATCCCTTCAAGGCAAGAATCACTTAGTTACATCATGGGATTTGAGCTTCAGTCTCTGGGTTCACAGCTGGGAAGGAACTACTCAGCAAAGACCTATTCAAGGTAGTTAAAAAGGGACTTTCTGGAGTATGAGAATCATGTTTCATTTGGGCTGTTTGACATCTTTTTGCATGTGTGTGTGATGTTTGGGGGTTTTGGGGCTTCAAGGAGAGAGCAGAAATACTTGTGCCATACAAACTCCTTCCAAAAAAATGTCTTTAGTCCAAGGAATTTGTGTGCTGAGTAGGAGGTGTGCTGTTGGGCTGTGAGACTTGTGGGGATCTGTTTCTATTACCATATGTGCTAGCATCCTGCTTGTTGATCAGGCTGGCAAACAGGCCAAGTTCTTGCCCATATTGTGTTTTGTTCTGCCCTTTCTTCCAGGGTTTTTTTTCCAGCTTTTAAAACAGTGTTTCTGGACTTTGAAGGTTTTCATAAAGCTTTGTCTCTTCTCAGTAGTCAATCCCTTCTTCATCAGGAACTTGAACAACTATTAGATGCCTACACATTCAATTGATTAATTTTTTTCCCCAGTTCTCTCAAGGGCCCAAGCTAATCCTCCACACTTCATGTAACAATAGATGCATATTTTTATAACATTTCCTCTCCTTATTGCTTTCAGCAGTAAAAGAGTTTTGTGTCACAAGAATTAATGTTCTTAATTGATATTTGAAGTAGGACCCACTAAAACAAATTGAGCTGCTGACATCTTATAGCTATTATTATTCCAGGCGGGTTGCAAACTCAAGTAGGCATCACTTCATCAGGATTATGACGGTCACAGCTTGCTTAGGGTTCAAGTAAATGGAGCACAGGCTGAGACAAAATTTGGCCAGTAGTGTGAAATGGTAATCTTTGATTTTGGAGCTCTGAGCCACCAGACTGGGATACAGAAATGAACCTTTAATGTAGCAGGAGATCCCAAATGAAGTGCTCATGGTGTGTGCTCTTCTCTTCCTCCTGTGGGAGCAGCAGATTAGTGTACGGTGTCTGGCTGTGGTTATAAATTTGCCAAGTTCATCCCTGCAGATCAAGGTATGCAGATAGTAGTGCTATCATTCTGTTGTATGTGTTACCTCTTTGCCCTTTGCATTTATGTTTAGTGTCATATAATGTCAAAATCTGCTGCACCATAGAATCTGCTCTTCCATTCTCTGTCTCTCTCCTTGCTCCCATTGCTCTAAGATATCTACCTGTACCTGTGGAAAAGGGCTTTAATCCTAGCATTGTGTACTCGGGGCAACTACAGAGTGATATCACACAATATCATCCATCTTCCCTGTGCTGCTGGGAGTTTCTCACTGAGCAGAAAACTAAGTAGCAGGTTGGAGTTCTCAATGAGGCTTGCAATTTTCTTTTGATAAAAGTGGAATTGTTTAGTTTTACATAGATAATCTATGTACTCGTCAAAGTGACACTACTTGTCTTGAACAACTTCAAAACACTTGAGTTTAATATTCATTTATAAAAGCAAATTATTTTAATAATAGAATGCATGAACAATAGTTTAATCTGTTCAGCAGTCTGGTGTGGTTTTTTCATTGATTTCTGTATTAATATTGGAGCAAAGACAGTAATTTCTGGTGCTTTTACAGCTGTGAAAACATGCCTATTGCAAAAACAGACTAAACTGAACCAAAGGACTCACTGTGCCAGCAATATTTAATACTTCATTGTAGGTCCACTGTTTTAAACATCTGTCCCTCATTTAGTATATTTTTAATACAGAAATTTTAGTGTGGGCAAAAAGGTAACTGTTTATAGTAAGATGCTTTCTCTGCTACTGAGAAAAAAGCAACATAGGATTCTATGAGAAAAAATATTTTTAATGATTTATAGGATTTGGGTCATTGGCCTTAAACTTCCATAAAATACTAAGTAATTTTTATTGAAATGAACAAATTTCTAAGAACATGAATGTGGCTGATAAACGAATCTTCTGTGAAGTAAATATGGAAGACAGGAGGAAGCTGGAAAGGGAAAACAACCATGTGGCCCCCGTATTCTGCTGCACGTTGTACGTAAAAGGGAAGCCACTGAGTTATTCAGGCAGAGGCGGGTGGATGCAGAGGTCTCGTGCAGTAAAAAGGAAGAATTGGGAAATGAATTGTGTGAGAAAGATACTGATGTTATGGCTACCTCATGTAATTATTAATGTTCTGTAGGCATCATAGAATTGCTCAGGTTAGAAGGGACGTTAGGAACTCATCTAATCCCATCTAAACCACATCATGAAACAGTGTGTGATGGGAGCTTTGGAAAGATGTACAAGGGTCTTGCTGTGAGTTACAGTCCATAAGCTTCTGTAGGGGCTGGCTGCAGAAGAGAGCACTGTGTGTATGGTGTTATGGTGTATGGTTCCACACTAGTGTAGTTTCCACCGTCACTTTCTGGAGGAACATTTAAGTAAGTGACTCTTCACAGCTTTTCATGCTTGCAAAAATCAGAAAATGCTTGTGCTAGCTTGACTGATGTGTTTTACTGGGGATACGTAACTTTTCTGTACTGGTGAATATAGAAGTCGTATCGTATACTGGTTGGTTTGTTTGCTTGCTTTTAAATTCTTGATGTGAAACTTAGACTTACACAGCATCCCTGTGTAACAGTCCTACAGTACATTAAACAGAAGCAGAAGAAAACACCGTGGCTATGATGTGCTAATTTAAATTTCCAAATCCATTGCAAGTGCCCATGCCCTCCTCATTTAAGTATCAGAAATGTGACGTAGATTAATTCCTCCCTTCCACAGGTCTGAAACTGCTTGCCTTATTTATGAAAAGACTTATATTTTTGTCTGTAACAGCACAAAAAAAGTCTACCATTAACTGTTTGTCCTGCAGTAATGGTGCTTGGGCACTGATCAGTTTGTTCAGATGACATTGTCCTAGATGAGCCTGCTAGAGTTAGCCTGAGGATGGAGATGTTTTATCCTGCAAGGCAGGAGACTGAATACTAGATTTGCTATTTTGATTTATAAAATGAAGAGGTCAGAATGGGAACTCTGTGTTGGGACTCAAGAGTTTAACAGTGAGACTCAATGACATCTCTTTCCTCCTAATTACTAGGGAAAATGTTATAGACCTGTTTGTGTAGGAAGGGTGCTTGAAATTATATCCACAGTTACATTTAATACGGCTTCCATTTGTTCTCGTATTACATCTCAGTGTAATTTATTGATAGGGATTTACACTCTATGTGAAGGCACTGTCTGAAAGAAGACAAATCGTTTGTCTCATTAGTGCTGCCTCAACTATACATCTTCCTTTGCCTACTCTGTACCTGAAAAAGGTCTAAACTGGGAACCTCCAAAAACCAGGAGAAACACTTCCTTACACAGGAAAAAGTTTCTTGGTTGTGTATGGCTTTTGTTGTTGCATTGGCAGGGTTTTTCCAATCTAAAATAAGAGGGCAGAAGAAGGAAATCTGTCTGAATTTATGTCCAGACACTTTACATTCTTTTCATTTATGTTTTTTGAAGACGTTTATTCCCTATACACAGGTACATGAAGTCATTGTGAACTGTGGGAATTCAACATCTTTAAGCAGATCTATTCCTACAGTTCTCAGTGATGAAAGGGGGATGTGGATTAAAATTAAATTAAAATTTAGAGTTAATGCTTCACACAAATGAGGGATTGTAAGCTGAGGCTTGGTTTCAATGAAAGCTACAGCATCGGTTTATGAACAGCCTTTAAGGTAAATTTATAATTACATCAAATGAAATAATCATTTTGTAAACAGTAATGAACGAATTGTTTTACATGGAATATGTAAAAGCAGAAAGTCCACAGGTGCGATGTATTTTAGAAGACCCATTGTCAGTTGGATCACCAATTGCTGGAAATAATAAATAAAAAAAGTGTAGTTAACATAATTTGGGAAGGCTTGATATTAACTAAAAATGACATCTTTTTTTTTTGTAACATGCCAGGCATACTTCTGTTGATGTAGAGGCAGCAATCATCCACAGGTGATAATGTTTAGAAATTTGTCAAAATATGTCAAAGACAGAGAGAATCTGTTTTCTTTTGAATTTTAGACCATTTACATAATTTGATCTCATTTCGAAGAATAGATGTAGAGTAAAGTTTAAACGTGTGCCTGAAGATGGCCAGTGTGGGCAGTTTCTTCTTTGAGGAATCCCCACCCACAAATCCTGAAGCAGTCGGGAACTGTCAGGATGTGGTCAGGACCAAAACCCCAGTTCAGAGAGGTGTAGGCAGGCTTGGGAGACAGCTGAGGTGGGAATCATGTCCAACAAGTCCTGTTCTTGGGATTCCAATCCCCTCTGCTAGGCCTCCATCCTCATAGGAGCACCAGGATTAGGCCTGCAGCTGTACAGACTTAGTCACTAATTAAGAGAACCTGATTTTAATGGAGTTACATCTAGGGTTAAAACTCCATGTGAAGCCAATTGAGAGATTCAGAGGTACTGACTCAATTCAGACTGCTGCTGGGATCACCAAAAATGGTAAGACTTATGTGCTCTTTCGTAAGGATATCTAAAACAAATAGAAACCCTCCAAATGCTCTTTTCATGCAAAACTGTGAAAAAAATAAATAAATAGAAGGTTTCCCATCTCTTGCCACTGTATGCAGAGATAACTGTGGTTCACATACTTGGTTTAAACATCATAGAAAAAACATATCCCTAAAATATCCCAGTACCTGGGGCCTCATCCGTACCAGGCTCAGCAACACACTTCAGTACAGATTTTTGTTTGACCATACTGCGGGATAACATTTGCAAAGCAGCTCTGATATAATAAAAAGTGCTGATTTCATAGAAGATTGTAAATGACAAGCTCTTTGTCTAATTTAGCTGCTCTTTGGAGGTAAAAATGGAAGCAAAGAAAATTAAGAGCTCAGTATAATTAAACATCTTTCTGAACTGTTGCATTTTATATATTATGTTAGTTTTCAAAGGTGAGGGCCAAAGTAAATGTTTGGAGTTTGCTCTTGGCGCAGTGGTGCAGCAGAGATTGACGTGCATTTACGGTTCCATCATGGATGTTGGAAAAACCCTGCTCACCGTTGGGAAGGAACGCACTTGGCACCAAGTCAAATACACGGCGTGGAAGCATTCACCCAATTAGTGTTTTAACAGCTGCTTAAGATTTGTTTCAATGGGAAGAAAATTATTGAGCACAATTTTATATAATTAGTAGAGCATAAAACACGTGGTGTGTCTAATTAAATGTTTAAAACTATTGACATTACGTAGCTACTGTTGAAGTAAATGAAGTGGAAAATCGTTATGATTTTTTCAGTTGGTAAATCACTTGACAATACGCTCAAAGGCCCATTTGATAAGATGAACTCAATCCTGATGCGGAATGATGAGCTCCAGTGGCCTTTTCACACCCCACAGGTATGCGGAGGTCTCACCAAGTTAACTGGTGCGACTGGTTGGTATTTCAGGGCTTTCAAGTCCTGCCAGCATGTGCTCTGCTCGTCAGAGCACGCCGTGTTAAATGCAAGTATGTCCCGCTCCTTTGGTCCGCTACCCCTTTATCCAAAGGGTGACAAATTGTGCATTGTAGAGCTCAAGCCCTCGCTTTCTGATCCCAAAACAATAAAGCCATTGAGTAAAGATCCAGCAGGCACTTGAAAAGAAGAGGAGTTGGGAACTGCAAGCAAATTTGCTTTTAAAACCTGTTGTGTTTCACAGGTTGCTGTTGTTAAAGTGTTCAGCATTTGTTTTGCAGTTCTCAAGATAGATATGGAAATGTAATTATGGATCATGCAACATCAGTTGTGTAATTAGTTTAAATCCAGTTGTGCTACCTGGAGGAAGGCTATCTGTTCAAGCTTATATCGTCCCTGTTACCATTTTTATTTATAGGAATATTGAACAATGTTGACAGTGAAAACAAACTTTAGAAATTAAATTCTTTCCCCCATTTGAATCAATACAGCCTTCACCTAGCTGCTATTTAATGACACGCTTTGTCATGTACAGTATTTTTTCTATTTTAAATGCAATAAAGAATAGCTCAAAACTAAGGAGAGATGTTTAATTCCAGTTGTAGCACTCAAATCTAGCAAAGACAATGAAATATCACTGAATTTGCACTGGGCTAACTGAGGGTTCACCCAGCCTTTTTGCATTGAGCGTTGATAGCTCTACAAGCCTAATTTATCATTCTATATCATACTTTTAGTAGCTGTCAATGTAAGCATAAAACGAGCATACACATAGTTGGAGAGGTAAACATTCTCTGAAAGTATCTTTCAGGGAAACAAATGAAAATAAGAGAGCAGTTGCCTTTTTCGGTTCTGTGGTTTTGCATCTGATCATTTATTTGTGGTTTTTATTACCTTCAGGAAACCATGAGGTAGAGTTAAGCTATAATTACAAGTTTGCTTAAAATGTGCTAGCACTGCTTCCCCCAAAAGGCAACGAATCCCTCATCTGTTGAGGTAGAGTTGCAAATGTTGCTACTCGGTGTCTTTCCTCCAATGGTTGAAAAAAACTGCAGAAGCCCCACGCATGAAGTACTGACTGAAACCTCTTTACAACAGGGTTGCAAGCCCATGCATTGAGGGGAGGTACAATTTTGAATCTTCTAGGAGAAGGAGGAAGTTCTTCCAGAAGTGATGAGGGATTTATACCAGGACAGGGTAAACGGCAGTAGCTCTTGCCTTTCCAGGGGCAGCAGCAGCCTGTTGGGCAAGTGCTAAGGCAGACTCCCCTTACGGACACTGGAGTGCATTTGGTGATGACCCACACTGCATTGGTCTGAATCCAGCAGTATCTGGAATGCTCTGCTAGACTCTGGATTCCCCTAGAAAATAGATTTGTAGTTAGTTACTGCTGCTGAGCCTTCCTACTTCCTTTCTCAGTAAGTCTTTTACTCCTGGAGATATCCTACCCTAGAGCTTGAAAGAGAAGAGATTCTTTCCATTATATAGGGAGGAAGAGAAGGTGGCAAGTTATGTATGAGCTAGACCTACTTCCTAGAAAATGAAAACTTTTAGCTGATTTCTGTCAATAACTGGAATTCTACTTGAGGACTCTCTGACTTAAAAACTCTCTAGTATGGCATGGAAAATGGTCTACATTTTCCTGATGCACCTCAAGCACAGTATGACGTCCATCTTTTTCTTTGAGGAGCCCTTTCAAGCTTAAATTATTTTATCTGCTATTTTAAATTGCCAAATACAATTTTTAAAACTCCACTGATGACTTTAGGAAGAGGAGAAGTGGTCATCCTTCACAAGACCATGTGAAACATGGATCTGTGGAAGTCTGTTGCGTGTTTTCAGTATGCGGCCTCAGAAGGCTGTAGCAAAAATATCAGGGCTGGGTGTGTGAAGCTGTGGGACTTCAGCTGTGAGCTGAAAGAGTTAATTTTCAAGTTCACCATGAGCTGTGTTTACTGATCCTTTCTTATTCCTTCCTGATAATTGGCACCTCCGATTCTCTACTAATTAATTGGGCTGCAAGGGGCAGGTGGCGCCATTCTATTTTGATAATCCCTGTCAGCAATGTCTGTATAATCTCTTTGTTTAACTAAAATGAATTTGTAATAGGGGTGCATGAACTTGCAACAGTTTTTTGTTGGGTTTTCTTTTTTTTTTTTCCTTCTCTTCCTTTCTCTCTCTCTCTTCTGGCTTTGCTTTGCTTCAGTAGGCGTTCACTGCTGGGGGGCAGTTTTGCAGTTGTGGCACCACCACAGTCCCGATCTCTTTGGAAATGTCTTACCTCATTAACGCTCACCAAGTCATCAGCCATTTATTTTGAACAGACTTTTTTTCCCTTTTTTTTTTTAATCAAGGAACTTATCTGTAAAGAGATTTCAAAATTTCTTCCTACTTTAAGTTAAAAATGCTTCAGAAGGTATGTTGAGGATTAAAATTATTTTAGTTAAAACCAAAATGTTTAACCGTTGAAACACAGTACTGTAATGTTTTATCAGTTCATTGCTTGTATATCTCCATGGCCCTGACAAAAATTTAAAGCAAGCAAACAAAAACCAGTGCCAAAAGCATTGCCTATCTTAACTCAAGTCAGTTCAGGCAATATGAGCAAGGGTCAACTATTTTTAACAATTACTTGCTGAGGACAGTTTTCAAAATGGGGAGCTGAAAGTTTAAGTTTCTGCTAAGACATACACAGTTTCAGTGCGTGATTTATTACAGTTATTGAAACTTGCTCATGCCAACTGCAAATAGAGAAGTGGATTGTAAACTTCATCCTTGAGGATACTGCCTGGGTCTGAAGGTCTCCTCCTCCTCCTCCAAGGGCTCCCTGGTGTTTTGTCTAGCTTGTCTTCACATTCCAGAACAGAGGACAGAAAGTTGCAGGAGTTGGAACAAAATACGGAATTTGTTTTACAAACACTTTAAAGGGATAGAAAGGTGAAGGATAGATGCTGAATGCTTTGTAGGCCTTGGAGGACATTTCACATCGTGTGCTCATCTCCTCTGGTGGCCTGACAGCTCATTTCTGCTGGCTGCTATTCAAAAGGAAAACTATATTCTGTCTTTCTGTCTTTTTCTCTCCTATGCCCAAACAGGAGGCATGCTGGAGCCTGGCAGAAATAAGAATCCTAATTTTTGCTAGAGTTTAACCGCTAAGAGGTTTCTAAAGCAGTCTGTCAAACTCTTGTGGTAATGTGAATGCACACCCTTGCATAGAATCTAAAGGCGAAAAAAGGTTATGTGGTAGTTAACTACATGACCATCGCCTCTCTGTTGAAGAGGGGGCAGGTCAGGAATTGATAGTGGCACTCATTTCTGCTTTATGCTTATTTGAAGAGGGTGGCACAAAAGATCCTTTCTTCAGTGGCACCTGTCTTAGTATTTCCTCGATCCCCAGGTCTCTCCTCTTGCAGGTATTTTTCCCTGTTACGTTTGATGTGTTCACTTACGTTTTATGCTGAAGCCACATATCCATCTCATTTTCCTGCACTGTGTTTACTAGGGACACAGATAGGTGGGAATATCCCTGTTGAATACTTACAGAACTTGGGAATTGTATGATGCCAGCCAGCGTGGTGATGCAAGGTGCGTTTCATGCCGCCTTTCCCACCCATTCCTTTCCTGGGCTGTCTCCCTGAGGTCCTTCCTCCCCCTTATTGAAAAAGCAGCTGGTGGCTCAATGTGAGCAGTTAGGGTCAAACAACACTCCAGTCGTCTGTCAGCAATCATCACACTGGGGAAGTCAGCTCATATACAAGAGAGGAGGTCTTGAAGTTACAATGAAGAATGTTTTAGAAAGTCCCATTTGAAAGATTATCTTTTTTAATACAGGGCAGTGAATTAACATTTTCAATGGGAGACTGAAGGATAAGCAGGCAAACTTGTCAGCATCCCACTGCAGTGCTCTGAATGGATGCATAGAGCTGCCAGCATTTGTAACCTCATCATTAGCCTCCCAATAATTGCTCTTTGTCTGATATCCCTAGTGTCCACACTCAAGTGATCAAATGAAAATTTCTGCTTTCATGCAAGAAAGCAGAACTAAGTTTCTAGTTCTCATCAAGTCAGGGAGAATTTCCAAAAGCTGGGAGACTGATATGAACAAAAAAACCCAAGAAATTCTTGTGTTCAAATCCTCTGTTTTTGAGAGTATCTGAAGCTACAAATGGGCTTTTACTTTTAAATGAGAATGAAAACATAAAATGAACACTGTGCGAACAACCTGCATATGCACTCTTCCAAATGTATAGGCATTAGCGCATAGCAATGGGGTTCTTACTGCCACAGCCATAAACTGTCTTGCCACTGTTTGCCCCTTTGCCAGAAGGGCACTGTGCAATGCCTGCTTGGCGAAGGAGAGGAAATCTCAGTTCTGACTCTTGGAATTTGGCAAGCTGCATACTCAAAATAACTTTTGCAACACAGCACAAAGCAATCTCCATTTTTTTCTGGAACTGGAGATGCATCCATGGATTCTCCCGAGTCACAGAAATTGTTAGATTTTTCTGCTGTAAAAATGTACCTCTGAGGTACAAGACTCTGCAGATGTTTAAAACAGACAAAAATCTCAATGTATAGTGGCAGAAAGAAACTAATCTTTTCTCCAAATTGTCATTGAATGTAACAACTAGGAATCAACTTAGCAGCATCTAGTCCTCACAAATGGTGTCTACTGCAAGTGTGACTACAGTGTTTTTCCTTTTCCTGTTAATTAAGGGTAATTAAGATGCTATTGTGTGAAGGTATGTCTTCAAAATTGTGCCTGGGCCCCCCACTCTTCTGCCTTACTACTATGTTTCCCATAATACTGATAGCCCTAATGGTTTTGCTGAGCTCTGTTTGTTTGTAAATCCAAATGAAAACATTTGGGGAGTTGAAAACAACTTCTGAGATGTGTGAAGAGCTCTGTTATTGGGGGAGTTAATTGAATTCCTGTTCCCCTGGCTTTAGGTGACAGATTCCCAGGCAATTTCATGGTTTCTTTACAAGTATCTCATTGTGACTATTATACAGGGCCATGTAGTAATAGGACAAGGGGTAATGGCTTTAAGCTGAAAGAGGGGAGATTTAGATTAAATATTAGGAAGAAATTCTTCCCTGTGAGGGTGGTGAGGCACTGGAACAGGTTGCACAGAGAAGCTGTGGCTGCCCCATCCCTGGAAGTGTTCAAGGCCAGGTTGGATGGGGCTTTGGGCAACCTGGTCTAGTGGAGGGTGTCCCTGTCCATGGCAGGGGGGTTGGAACTAGATGGTCTTTAAGGTCCCTTCCAACCCAAACCATTCTATGATTATCTATATACAGTGTTAATTAATATAATCACAATTCAAGTTATGATACTGGGTTTCTGAGAAAATGTATGTAATGTACACAAAATACAGTAATAATAATACAGATGACTGACATGGCATTTCAGGTAGCTCCATTCCTCCTATTTTGAGAGTCTAATGTTTCATAGTTTAGTTGGGGTCCTTTTGGTTCCAGATTTAGTTACTTCTAGATTGCCACAGGCAAGTATGAACACATTTGCTCCCTATTACTCTAAAGAATAGAGTTGGAAGCTACTAAAATGCTGCACTTAATTTGTGAAAATCCAGTTTTGAATGTGAATCATCGTAGATGGTGTTTTCTGTCCAAGTTTTAATATGGCAAGACCTGAGAACCTCCCAAAGTAATCCTCTTCTGCTAAGTGTTAGTAATAGCGGAATAGCACTTCAGTTGCAAAGATCTTGCAGTCTTTGAAAGAATTGCATGAATGCTAGAAACTGAATAAAAATTACTCATGCCACAGAGGATTAAATACCATCTGGGAACAAGGAATTCCATATCTGAAACATGATTCTGTTCTTGCTCAGATGCCTTGAAACGCTAAGTCCATTTCTGTGTTTTATATGTACTTGCTACAGAGAAACCAGCTTTACTGATACAAAAGCAAGGAGTTAACGCTGTCAAAATGTTCCATTTAATTGCACTACTTACGTCTCCAATGTAGATTGTGAATAATTAAAGTTGAGGCTTATGACATACAAGGGGATGGTAAGAGTCATCTGAAACTTTTATCAGGAGCAATTTCCCTCTTGCAATCTAGAATGTTGGGTATTAAGGAAATTCTGTTCTCCCCGGCCCCATAAATTCAGCAGTTCAGAGGAAAAAATATATCAACTAGCTATTGTATAGAAGATTGGTACTTGAACAAGTAACTGGTAGGGTGAAAAAGACTGAGCAGTAGGAAAGACTCAGTTGTATGGGGAAGGCAGAAGCAGCTACATGAAAAATTCTACAAGTCAGTTTAGAGCAATAAAAATGGCAACTTCGCTATTTACTGACAGTTATTTGTCAAAGCCACTGACCCCAACTTGTGGACATTAGGTAGCCAATAAATGTGACAAATCAACATTGTAAATTATTAATTTAGATAATTTCTTCTTCACAGGTAGTAGAACTATGACTTGTCAAAAACTGGTTTTTGGACCTGGCAAATACAGTGGCGTTGTAGATACTGTCCTGTTGGCAAGAAAACATTCTTCCTGAATGATATTGTGATTAATCCATTTAGGCAACTGTTACAGAGACTGGTACTGTAGAAACTCCACTCTTCTTTCTTGCAAGATCACGACCATTTGAATGCTAATATTCGCTTATCTGTAGTGCTTAATGCCGACTTCTGTGAGTTATATGTTCAGCCAAGGTCAATATTTCATGTTTATTTTTGCTTGGAATTGATTCATAATAGGTCTTAGATGTAAAAGCTCTGGCCTTTTTTGTTGCTGTCTATTGAGTTGAATCTCTAATACTGCTGGCTATGGACTTTTATTTGTTTGTTGTCTTTTTTTTAAGGTCTGAGTGCCCTAAAGTTGTAGTAGAGATTAAAACTATTTAAGGTCTTTTAGGATTGTTCCCTTAAATTTATCATTATTTGCTTCGGTAATGTTTTTTGTGGGAAATTTTTTTTTTTACAATCTGAGTCTTCAAGAGAGAGGCCTTATAGCTTTCCTTGGCAGACTTGGAGGCCCCATCCCTGGCAGTGTTCAAGACCAGGTTGGATGGGGCTTTGGGCAACCTGGTCTAGTGGAGGATGTCCCTGTCCATGGCAGGGGGGTTGGAACTAGACGATCTTTGATGTCCCTTCCAGTCCAAACCATTCTATGATACTATTATGGGCCCATTCATCAAGAATTAAGATCAAGACTAGCAAGTTACTGAAGTGATGCTGAATCATGCAACACAGGAGTTTTTCAAAAAGTACTACACATTTTGGATTTGTTTGGTTCATGGAGGAAAGTCTCCTAAACTGTCAAGGTTTTAAATCCAAATTCTCAGTGTTTATCAGTTCTATTCTAGGAGCCGTTTAGAATCCTTTTTTTTTTTTTTTTTTTTTTTTTCCCTTTTTTTTTTTTTTTTTTTCCTCCTCTGCTGCAGGGAAACTGTCAGCACCAGGATGTAACCTGGAAAGTAAATATCATTTGTTGTAGTAAAATTTTTAAACATTATGGTGACTGTACTTTTATATTTCAACTGTATTTTTAACTAGTGCTTTTTAGAGGTAAACAGTTGCCTCCAAAGAAACATGGAAATAACATCTTGATTTGGTAATGGTTCCGAGAAATAGCACTTCTTTAGTGTGCCTGAAGTTAACAAGTTGAATAAATTTTTTTTAAAAAAAGAACATAATAATATTAGTTAGTTGTGGAGCCCATTGTATATACTAGTGTTATTGTAGGATTATTGCCTATTCGATATTTGGCCAGGATTCAAGGTCACAGCTAGAAAGTGACCATGCTTGGTCAGCGGACGGCTTGCCTTTTGCACTCATGCGCTGCTGCACGGACTCTTGTGGCCTTTCTCATGCTCTTCAATGGGGCACACCGCTCTTCCCTCGGCAGCTCTTTCTGTTGCCTTTGAGATAGCTTGCTGTTTGTCTCTACTTTGAGACCATGTTTGAATCCTAGGTACGTGCATAAAGTACCATCTCAGCCTATATATTTTAATCATTGTAGCACATCAACCATAGAGCAAAATACAGTCATTGGAATAATGGCCTTTAAGTCATCAGAGGACTATAGTAAATGCTTTTGAGCTATATTTGCAGATCACCGAAAAAGTTTAGGGCAGTACTCAGAGTTTTAAAAATTATCAAAGAATTGCAGTAATGCCCTATAAATTTGCAGTTAGGATATTCAAATAGCTGCATTTCATTGTGTCAGTTTTCAGACTTGTGTTATAAATTTTTGCAAGCTTATAGGTGCGAAGGAAGAAAGTCATACCACTTTCTTTGTATTTGCCTGTGTCCTAGCAAGGTTAGAGGGCTTTTCAAGCCAAGATGAATGATAAATACCTCATTCAGATCCTCCTTTACAGAGCTATTTGTGAGTATGGTTGAATGGCTCTTGAGAACGAGAAAGAAAAGATGGGACTAGCCCATTGATGTCACTGCATAGGGTTGTGGTTACTGCCCCATCTATCTGGGGAAAATCCCTTGCAGACGTTTTAAAGAGATCATAATCAGCTGTAAGGTGATATGTTAAAAGGACTACCAAAACCACCCATAGAAATTCGAAGCACTAGAAAGGCAAACACTGGAGACAGAAAATGCAGACGGCACAGCTATTGTATTGATTTGTTTTTCCTGGAATTACAAACCTATTCTTCACTTAAAATCAGTGATCGGCAGGAACTGGGTCAGCCAGTTCATGATCTAGACCCCACTTTTCCCTATTCCAGGAACTGTGTGGGCAGGCCAGGTGCACTGTGATCCCTTCCCTGCCACCTTCTCTTCTGGGGGCTCTCAGAGAGACATGCATCTGTCCTCCCGCTAAAGACGGACTTCCCCCATCATGGCACAGAGGAATCAGTTGCAAGAATAACATAGCTTTTGGGTGTCTCTGCATGAAAGTGAGGCCTGTTGTGGCCAAAAAAAAGCATTAGTATCTCTGGTTCAAGTTGGTTGGTGGGTGCAGCAGCTTTCTGAAGCTGCATAGAAGCATGTCTCAACTGATGAGCAGAGAAAAAACAAACAAAAACTCCAGCAAACCAGCTGACATTAAAAAGCTGTCTTTCAGCACAATCAGTCTGGAAAACACTTCCCAACCCAGGATCAGACAGGAAATATGGAGATTTTCATTATATGCCATGGTATTTATGTGTGGTGCGTAGGTTAGTAAAGCTGATCAGACCCTAGCAAATGCCCATGGAGATTTGGTGATCGTCAGCGATCAATATGTAACCTAAGCTCAAAGTCAGAAGGGTCTGAGGACTGCTCATCTAACATTTAATATCAGACAGCAAATCGGTAATAAGATAAATTGACATCATCTCTAGCTTATATTTGGGCCGTGGAGCACCGCTAACCTATGCTCAAAATTCTCAGTCTGCATGATAAGGCATCACAGCTAGCACTGAGCTCCCCTACAGTGCTGAACGGCAGGCTGATGCATTGATAAAGTAGGATGCAGGCAGATGTTTGCTGCTGGAACAGATGTGCTGGTCTTTAATACATTGTTGCTTATCTGCTGATGATTACTGCCTTTCTCCTAAAGAGAGGTGGCAAGACCTGTGAGTGCTTCTCATCTGCTTTGGTATGAGCTTGGATATCTTGCCTTAAGCTGCTGCTGAAGGCTGTTTAAACTACGCCCAGATGACTTGTCTGCGAAATAGATGGGAGTCTTGCCTGGTTCACTCTGGCTTGTGTTTTGTAAGGAGCAATAAAATTTCAGCAGAGACAGAAATGAATGCAATAACTTTCTGTGTGACTTAAAAAATAGCAAAAAACATTCTGTAAGATGATCTCTGACGTGATCTAGATCAAAAAGATAGGAAGGGATGTTGCTGTTACGTTGTATGTACCTACAAAACCACCATTGACTTAATAACCCTACATCTTCCTAGCTTATAAGTCTTTAAAGTCATCTTACTCAACCCTTACGGTTCCTAAAACTTGGAGTCAATGGAAAATATACTGTATTTTCAATTTGCTCGTTTTTGTTAGCAGAATTTATGAAGTATACAGATTTGTATAGCAGCTTCCTCTATTATTTGTGCTGCAGCTCCACACAGAAGTAGAGAAGATGCATCTTTGCCATTAGGAAAATAAGTAGTGGAGTTAAAGAAACAACTAATGCTTCAAACATATATGCTAGACCTCAAATATAGAGTGTTTCCTTTACATAGATCTGATTTTGGAGCTGGGAGCAGGGCCTATATTTCAAGAGATGCCAGAAATATCTACTTATGGGATGCTGTGTGGTACTGTGGCCAGTGTTTGCAAGAAAAAATGTTAACACCTCAGGGATAAAATATTATGTACTTTCTTAAAAAGCAAAGGGTGTTCAATTTGTAAAGTTGCATGCTTAAATTAAGGGAGGTAAGGATACACTGCTAGTTAGTGTGACAATTCAGTGGAATTGACCGTCTTTACCTACAGCTCGTGTTTCATTCAATTCTGCTGTCTAATTCCACAGGAAGATTTAAAAAATAATAAGCCCATGAGCATTTGAAAAATATTGTTGAACTATTTCTTATATTGTTCTCAAATACACTGTCTCAGCTGGGAAAAGGAGCTCAGAATTGCTTCTGGAGGTTTTTTGCTTTAAGGTTAGGGGCATTATGTTCATGTATTGTGTAGACTGCCTGCATGAGTTGCTGCAAAGTTCATTATACTGCTAAGGCTGTCAGTGGTATTTATGGATATTCATGTGCAGTGAACCCTTGAACCTGAACTGGTCATCTGAGCGTTGCCTGTAGTTAGAGTTGTGTTTATGCTTTACATTGGTAGCAGTATTTAATTGCTCCCTAGGAAAAATAATTGCAATTTGAACTCAGTCATATAGTAGACAAGGGATTGCGAGAATGCGAGGCTGACAGGAAGGATTGTCCTTCTTGTACCCGTATTCATTATTAGACTTTTGGTTTGGACTTCTGTTTCCAGAGTTTGGGAATGAATGTGGCACAGGTATATAATTCAAACTGCGCCATGTCCCCTTCCCATTAAAATCTGTAATGGCAAGAATTGCATTATGGAATTAATTTCAAAAATATTTTCCAGGCATTTTTCCTGTCAGCTGCAAACAGGAGAAAGGGTGATGATGCCATTTTGCAATAGAGAAGAGTGGAGCTCTTGCCTTATACTCTTCTGAAGAATTTGTAATTCAAAGTACTGCAATGTTATCCCTGCTAAAGTTTCAGTTCTCATAATATAATATCAGATGAGAAAATCCTGCGTAACGCCTGGTATGTCAGCAGAACTGTTATGGTTCTGAGCCTGGTGGTGGTATACGCGTCTTCAGAGTTGCATTTTAGAGCTCTCCTGCCAGTGTAAAGGGAGTTTATATTTCTGTAACTCTAGTGGGGATTCCTTTGGCTTGACACAATCCCGGGAATGTCTTTCAAACCATGTACATACACAGAACAGATGGCTTTCATGGGAAGCAGGAACTACCGTTCAGCATATGAGACTTCACGCCTCCCCTCCTCCCCCATGTCTTGGTAGCTTTCTAACTTGAAATAATCCTTCCACAGATACTGTGTAATGGGAACAATGTCTTCATTCTCTCTTTCTCCATCCCCGTCTTTTTTTTTTTTCCTGTCAAATTCAAGAAAAAATGCTTTTCTCAGTTACTGAGGGTAGGGTGTTGTTTAGAGCTTTAAATTCAGTAATTACTGAATTTAAACATTTGGAATGAATGCTGAATTACTGAAACTAAGCCTTAGTGAAGGATTTGACACTGTGGGGGACTGTTTCCTTCCTCTAGCGAATCAATGCAATCTGACCAAAACTCAGAAATGTAATTATTGACAGAGCTGTAGCTACATGTGATTTTTTTTTTAATGTAATGCATTTTGCTTGTAATTTAATTAAATATGATCAGTTTGTAATATCATATAACAACATAAATGAGTGATAGGTTGTGATAGAATGTGGTATGAAGTGACCGCATAAGATCATGTTTTATCTATTTTTCACACTCTTTCACTTAAAAGGTTGTCACCATAAATGGGTAGTTAAATAGTAAATTGGCAGCCCCCTGTAAACATAGACTCATTAAATGTCTCCGCGTTTTTATAACCATGTGTTTGCCTTCTAAGTCTTGTGGTCTTATAGGAAATCAGCCTTTTTTTGGTTACAGAATAGAAGTAAATAAAACTATTTCTGCTTCTGTTGCATTACTTGCTCTTCTGCATTTATGTCAGTCTCGTAGACTTTTGTTAAAATTTCTGTGTCTTGATGAAAAAAACTCAAAATGTGAACAAGCAACCAGATAAAGGAAAATAAGACTATTTCAAAAAATTTGGTGTGTTAGATACCTTTGTAATAAAATCAGGATTTGACCTTGAAAACATTTCCTAGTTACTACAAAGACAAAGAACAGAAGCTGTAAGTTAATATTCAGCTGCCTGTACAATAATGAATTACAACCTAACATTAGAGAGAAAAAATAAGAGTAGTCTATTGTAATTCTTTAATTGAAAATATATCATTGTAGAATTGTTACTTGGATACCACTCGTATTCTTATGGAAATGTGTTTCCTTTTATTAGCAGGTCAATTTATTTGGTGATGTTACAGAATTGTGGGTTAATTTTAATCTACTAACCCTGTGTCATGTTGATACTGTCCAGCTACATGTTTTAAATAAGCACGTGACTTCTAGTGTCTAGTTCTTATTTTCCATCTGAACATTTGCAAGTGCTGAGATTAACATATTCTCTACAGCCAGAGAATTAAATTAGCACATTTTATAAGAAGGTACATACAGAGAATATGACAAAAATAGATCAGCCAAAATTAATGAAAATCATGGCAAAACTGAATCTATACACAAAGTACTTACTATATTCTCTCTGGTCTAACATATAGGAACTGTGAGCATCAAACTGTAATGTCTCTTTGAATCGCATCCGTTAAAGATAGAGGGGAATCATTCAAGAGCGTAGCACTTCTGTGTTTGTTTTGGTGGTGGTATATTTGGGAGTCTCCATCAGCTTCAAGCTTTCATCCGAGAGTATGAGAATTGCCACAGCCTGATGCTGGTTTAAAGTCATCGAGAGGCAATGAAGATACCAGGCTCACATCTGCACATGAGCTGACTGTGCAGATGTTGCTGAATCCTCCCAGGCAAACAAAAATTATAGGTGCTAAACTTTAGCCTCCGTCTTTCTTGGAGGTTTGGTGGAGGTGGATGGAGTTGCACTGGAGGCAGCAAAAAAAAAATTGCAACACTAGTTATATTTGGGTGTTTAGTGGTAAAAATTTAATGAGCTTCCAAGAGCCTCCTTTAATACATCACCGAGGGGCCGGTGCCAGCCCAGTGTGATTTCACGGAATAAACATGTCAGTATGGTTTTGGTGTATGCACACGCTGCTTTCTGGACATCGGGCAAAACTCCTTTTGTGGAATTCCTCTGTGGTACCAGAGGTGCCAAGGGCCAAGCCATTACTATGGATTACTTGAGCAACCCTTTCAGTGATGACTGGTCGAGGTGAGTTCAGCCTCGTAAGACTTGAGTGATAATTGTTGGCCTAATATTCCTGACCAGAACAAGCACTTATTTTGGTTACAATGAGTTGTTGGGAGCTCGTTGATTGGCAATCTTCACTTTAAAAATGTACAATAATTAAAAAGTATATTGCTGCACCATCCAATGAGGCTTATACAAGTAATTAAATTTAATATGTTTTTTGAGAAACATATTTGTTCTATGGATAAAGCTGGAGCCCCAGGCCAGGGTAGTGTACTGATGGTACCCTGCAGTAGAGGAGGTGGTGGCAAGACTTGCAGACTTTCAGTGCATGGAGATTTGCAACCAATTCTATGTTAAATAAGGTGTTACAGTTATGCAAAAAGTCTTCATCAGTGAAGTCTCAGACATCAGAACTGTTCTCAATGTTGAACGTGTAGGTTGTGCCGTTAATATTTTCTACCTTCTACATTGAGATCTAGGGAGAATTTTCACCTTGCAGGTTAAAAAAACGTGAAATGCAGTAGCAACTCAGACTGCAAACAGCCTGCGTTGTGTGCTCCTAAGGGAGTATGTTTCTGAAGGACAAATTCGGCATAGCCCTTAAAAACCCTGTTTAATTCTTATTCACAGTGCTAGCAGTGTGATCATAAAAAGTGACACCTATATTTATGGCCTAAATAAGATGATCTGTGC
Source organism: Psophia crepitans (assembly GCA_013399095.1). Taxonomy (NCBI): domain Eukaryota; kingdom Metazoa; phylum Chordata; class Aves; order Gruiformes; family Psophiidae; genus Psophia; species Psophia crepitans. Next base: position 1,102,881 of record VWZZ01004465.1, on the reverse strand, counting down.
TTTGATCCTGCAAAATCCTAGCATAATGCTCTGCTGCTGAGCCTCATTCCTTCTAATGGCATGAGATATCCCACATTCCCCCCTCAGTCCTCGGTCTTTCTTCTGTAACCCTCAGCAAAAGAGCACCAGCCGCGGCTGCCTTGGGCGTGGAATGTGCTCGCTAGGGACCTGGTTTGTGATTGCCAGCTAATGTTGTATAGGCCACCCTAGAGCTGTTGGAGAGAAATAAGTCACTGCAGAAGCCGTCCTGGATTTAAGCCGCTGAAAGGCTCGTACAAATATTTGTTATCCAGATACCTGAGCTGGCCAGCCCTTCCTACAGACTTTAAACTGTCTTTATACCTTTTGCATTGCTCGTTTTGGATGGGTTTAGGCAGGCAAGTTGAAAAAGTAGGTTTTGGCAGTTGGAGCAGGAAATGTGTGTTTGCCATTTTAGTGCATGTAAATAGGGAGAAATCCCATTAAACAGCAGTTGATGAGACCATGTACAGTGAAATGAAAACTGACTGCTTTGACAGAAGTAATTGATGCTATAGAACTTGGAAGGGAAAAAAAGGCAGACCCAGGGAACTACAGGTCTATCAGTCTCATCTTTGTACCCAGCGAGATCATGGAGCAGGTCCTCCTGTAAACTGTGCTAAGGCACATGGGAAATAAGGGGGTGACTGGTGACAGCCAACATGGCTTCACCAGGGGCAAATCATGCCTAACAAATTTGGTGGCCTTCTATGATGGGGTTAACAGTATTCGTGGATAAGGGAAGAGCAACTGATGTCATCTAGCTGGACTTGTGCAAAACATTTGACACTGTCCTGTGTGACATCCCTTGTTTCTAGAAAGGAGAGACGTGGATTTGATGGATGGATCACACGATGGATAAGAAACTGGCTTATGGTCACACTCAAAGAGTTGCGATTTTACAATAGCTCAATGTTGAGGTGGAGACAGTGATGAGTGGTGTTCCTCAGGGGTCAGTATTGGGACCAGTGCTGTTTAACATCTTTGTCAATGACATGGAGAGTAGGACCGAGTGTACCCTCAGCAAGTTTGTCGACGACACCAAGCTGTGTGGTGTGGTCAACAGGTTGGATTGAAGGGACGCCATCCAGAGGGACCTTGACAGTCTTGAGAGGTGGGCGTGTACAAACTGCATGAAGTTCAACAAGGCCAAGTGCAAGGTGCTGCATGTGGGTCAGGGCAATCCCAGCACAACTACAGGTTGGGTGGAAAACAGATTGAGAGCAGCCCTGAGGAGAAGGACTTGGGGGTGCTGGCGGACAAGAAGCTCAACATGAGTCAGTGCCTGTAGTCCAGAAAGCCAACCATGTCCTGGGCTGCATCAAAAATAGTGTGACCAGCAGCAGGTAAAGGGAGCTGATTCAGCCCCTCTACTCTGCTCTCATGAGACCCCACCTGGAGTACTGCATACAGGCCTGGGGTCCCCAGTAGAGGAAAGACATGGAGCTGCTGGAGCAAGTCCAGGGGAGGGCCACAAAGTTGATCAGATTGCTGAAGCACCTCTGCTGTGAAGGCAGGCTCCGAGAGTTGGGGTGGTTCAGCCTGAAGAAGAAGGTACAAGGACATGTAGTAATAGGACAAGGGGTAATGGCTTTAAACTGAAAGAGGGTAGATTCAGGTTAGGTACAAGGAAGAAATTCTTCATTGTGAGGGTGGTGAGGCACTGGAACAGATTGCCCAGAGAGGTTGTGGAGGCACCATCCCTGGCAGTGTTCAAGGCCAGGTTGGCTGGGGCTTTGGGCAGCCTGGTCTAGTGTAGGGTGTTCCTGCCCATGGCAGGGGAGTTGGAACTAGATGATCTTTAAGGTCCCTTCCAACCCAAATCATTCTATGATTATAAGTTTTTGTAATGGAGCCTAAAAACTGTTCCCATTTCTTTGTAGAGCAGTTTAAGACATCCCAACTTTTCTTACTATCACTCCCAATGTCTTGCTTACATCTGCTCATCACCAAGGACCACTTAACGGTGAAAATGCTTTCAGGACACTCCCAGCATGGATTGTAAAATCTGGTAGAAGGTATATCTATAAAATAACCATGCCTTCCCCACCCCCGCCACCTTTGCTTTTGTTTCACACTCTGTCCCCCCGGGGAGGTTTTTCTTCCATTCTTGGGAGTGGCTGAGATATCTGAGTAGCCAAACTGGTTGTGGGGCCTCCCTCAGAAAGCACAACTCCACAGATGAGTACTTCCTAGGCTAGCGGAGAGGGGGACTTGTCTACATTTAAACAGCATGATGTACAGGTAAAAGAGTTCGCTTAGCACATTATTTGTTTTATACATAGAAGATATTGGAGATTACACTTTTAATGCTGTTTTTCAGCTGTAGAGAGACAGCCGAGAGGGATGCTGCATCTCAGGATTTGTTCCAGCTCCTTGCTTCAGGCCAAGCTTTGGTTCCCCTGCACCCTCCGGCTGCTGAGGAGGGCTGTGGGTGCCTTTTTTTTCTGCACAGAGATTGCTTAAACAGCCAATCCTTGCTCCACTTGCCTCAGTGAAGGAAATCCTGTATGAACTGGAAAGTGTTAGAAAGGATTTAATGAGATTATCATGAACTGGTACTTCACAAAAAAATCTGAAACCCGCAAGCAGCTGTGCTGTGTAACTGGGGACAGGTGAAGGAATGTGAAGGACCAAAGAAACTGTCTACTTATTTAAAGAGGCAGAGCCAAAGCAGGTGGTTGGTTTTGTTTGTTTGTGGTTTGGTGTTGGTTTTTTTTTTAATGTTTAGTATGATTTTAGCTAAGAGAACACACACAAAACCTTCCACCAAAAGAAGGGATACTTCTGAAGTCAAATATCTTAAAATGTAGATTTATTTTTAATTGTATTGCAGAAGTGATACTGAAATTAATACTTGAAAACTCTGTAGCTCAGTGTACTATGCAGGCTCCTACTTGCCTTCAAGTTCATCATACCAGTTAGAAGGGACTCAGAGAGGTGGTATTGTGTCCGCATCACATGAGGGACTGCTTTGAGGTTTTGATGTGTCTTCTGCTGTAATACAAAGAATTTAGTGACAATGGACTGAAATTTGTTGGGGTGTTTTTCTAAGATGTGCTTGTGGTAAACCTGTAAATACAGCTGAGATTTATTTTGATGCCAAGTACTGCTTGTGCTTTTTGTGACTTTGAAGTAACAAAATGCATTTACTTTCTGTGTGTTTGGTTACTTCTGTGGTCTTTGTGCACCTGCCATTAAAGGAAAGTTATAAATAGTGGGTGCATATTATGGCATTAACCTTCCTAGAGGCCTTTGTACATAAAACCAGCGTGCTGCTGATCTGAATTGAAAATTGTTAACCAGCAAGTAAGAGGTATGTAAGAAAAAAAATCCTCTGTGAGCATTTAATATTGGATTTATTTTGGCAGATGCCTATCTTGAATTTGTAGGCCACTTTCCAGATCCATCGGACATGCATTTGGGAGGGTGGGGAAATAAATCTATGTCTTTGTCCATTTATTGCTTGGGAGAATAGCTTGGAGGCTGAAATGCAAACTGTGGTGAAAGGAACTTCTGAAATATGAAATTATGTACTGATAAGATATTGTAGCAGGAGACTCTGCCATAACTTATTTGGTGAGAACACTTTATGTTATAACAGCATTACTCATTTTAATGCATGATTCAAATCCATTAGCATAATTTTTCTCAGTTATAAAAGATGACAAAATTTATGACAGAGTAGCTTATTGATGTAGGTTTAAACCTTGACGTTTCGCACTTCCAAATTTGTATGTTAGCTGGCATTACGACCACCTTGAAGATCTCACCCAGCAGGGACATGGTCGGTTTGCCTAACGACATACCAGGCAGGAGCGGACGTGTGCAGAGCTGCACCCGCGTTGTTTAAGCTCCCTAACAGCGTGCTGAGAATAGGACTGAGCCTGTCTGCCCTCGACCCTTCAACCCCTTCTTCTGGCCAGGCCAGAGGGCTAAATTTAGGTTCCCAGGTGGCAAAAGGGGCTGAAGAGCAGCTGCCAGCTCTGCCTGTGGCAGGCGGGCTCCTGGGGACAGGGGTTTCGGCTCCTCAGTGGGAGGCTGGCTGCAGATCTCATCTGGATGAGCAAGAAAAGCCCTGAAAAAATAGTGTGAATGCTTAAAAGAGTTTTTTGATGATAGTTACAGCTCACTCCTTACTCTCCTCCGCTCTGCATCCAACCAACACACCAAAACATCCATCTCTGTTGGTCTTCCTCTTCCATCATCTTGCAGCCTTATTTGGCTTATTCAGAGGGAAGGAAGAAATGGAGATTTGGGAGGCACACTGCGTCTGCCATATTAACCAGGAAGGCAGTGATAAGCTGCTTCTGGAATTGGTTTTGGATGTGTTAGTCTTTGGAGGAAACAGTGACTTCAGAGCAGGAAAAAGTAATTATCTGAATTAGCTTAGATCAGAAAGAATCAAGCAAATCCATGACAGATTTGCTAAAGTCATATGAATTGGCAGGTTAAAGTATTTTTGGCAAATGCATATTGTCAAATGTGAAATTCCGGTATGTTGAATTAATTCTGAGTACAGAAAAATATCCTTCTTGTCCTCTTAAACAAGTCAATGTTCTGCTTTGCACAGCGAGAAAAGCGAATACAACATCTGGCTCCAAACAACAGATAGAGCTGATTTCTGCAAGTGACTGTGTCACTCAGCGAGCGCCACATCCCTCTGGGAACACTGTGTTCGTATCTGGCACTCTAGGCAATAAAAAGGTGCAGCAAAAATAGGTGGGTGACTAAAATATGAGATGAACTATCTCCTAGAGGAGTGAGGAATTGAAAATTTGGGGGCTGGTTAGAGAGGGTTTCAGTAAGAGGAGACAGAAGGAGGAAAATAAAATAATACATACAAAAGAGGAGGCAAATTGGATTCTTCCGTTTTAACCTTTTACATAATAAAAAACAGGAGACATCTAAATGAAATTAAAAAGTGATACGTTTGAAAATTAATGAAAAGCAAATACCTTTTATTGGAGACAGGAATATGGACAAGCTGAGCTGTTGGCCTGATTCGGTGTGTGAATGCAGAGACCACTGTTATATGACCTTTTGGGGATGTCTTCAGCTTTTGCTAGGTTTTGTTTTGTCACAGTCTGAGACATCTGGACACAAACCAACTCTGCTCAGCAGCTGGGTAGATACAGTCGCTGTGATAGTGGTGGCCTTGGTAGATATATTGCTGTGGGGTGCTCAGTTCTTTGAGCTGATGGTGGTTGTGTGGCTCCCAGTTTGTGGGGGTAGCTTCTGGTTGCAGTACTACACAAAGGTCTGTGCAGGTTCTCATTGCAAGATCAAGCAGAATATGACAAAGCACTGTAAGTAATTGTTTCTGGTTTATTAAGTCAAACACATGTCCAACCTCCTTTAACTCTCCTAAACAGACATCGTTTACGGTGCTGGCTTGTTACTGAAATATAGTCAGCCTAGCGAGGAGCTTTAGTAAAGGTAAAGATGCATTCTTCAGTCACACGTTTAGATTTTGACCCTTCATGTTAGAGAAATGTGCTTTTATTCTATAATATGGTCATGCACTTGAAACCAACAAATGAACTTTTAATGGGCTGAGTAGCTATATGTGTATGTTTATGTGTATGCTTATACTGGTAAAATAAATTATTTTTTTAAACCTTTGTGATCCAAATGCTGTGCAGCCAAAAACTTTCTAATGAACACTTCAGTTAAGACTGAACACAGCTTTATAGACAGGACACATGGTCTTACATCTCAGCTTTTAGTTAGCATATCATATCCTGATCCCCACATGTGATGAGATGGACGGTTTGCTGTTTGTATTTTAACAAGAATATATTGCAACTCTCGGTGCACAGCCACAGCAGGTCCTTACCAGGAAATATACCTCCTGAAGGCAGTGAGTGTCTGAACTACTGCTGGGAATGGCTTAAATGAAAATTTAGAGAAAATTTGTAGGGCATTTCCCCCTGCTGTCGTCTTGGATATTGTTCCTTTTATTGGAAGCTACTAGATCTTGTGCCTGAAAACTACTTCCTTCTCAATATACTTTTCCCGTGGTTTAATCCAAAGGTCTATTGGCAGTGTGCTGCTCCTTTTCTCAAGGATCAGACTCTTTTGACATAACTGAGAAATAAATGGTTTAAAATTGGAAGGATGAACCCCAACCAACCAGCTCTGGAAAAGCAGCAGAACTTCCCCATGATGAGATACACCATACTGTGGACTCATCTCCCAAGTGTAGCAACAAACCCTCCATCACTAAGAGCATCTAAAACTGAAAAAGAAAGAATACATTGAACTCTTCAGGGCATCTTATCTATTTCCAGCCATATGAAAAAATGCCTTAGCTCAGTGTTACTGCTGAAGTGGCCAGCTGTGGAAGACAGTAAGTTTACATGGCCTAAGTAGGTTTCAGAGTTGACAAGCATGTTCTAAGCAAAGCAACTCATACTTTGTTTTAGGAGTCATTTTCTGTTGTCCACAGATGTGGGAAATAAAACATCTTCAAGAGCTAAGTGTGATGGTTTATTGGGGCTGTTTGTTTCTGTAAAAATTTGCAGTCTATAGAGTCTATTTTGTCTGTAAGGATGATACTGTTATGAGAATTTAGACTTTACAAATTAAGTTGGATCCTGCTGGTATGTACATTTCAGAGCGGCACATGCATCACCTGCTGTGTGCTCTTATTTCCTCCTGACTCTCGTGATTTAGAATAAATGTGCAGGCTGAAACAGAAAGCTTATAAAACTAGTTGTAATTCTTATGAAATCAGGAAAGTTTAAACAGAGGTGTCAATCATTGCAACAGATGAAATGTTTTAGTGGTTAGTGATGTTTATAATACAATCTTTACAAAAATGTGTCTTATTTGAGGTAATGAGTGTAAATATTTGCGTGTGGTGAACAAATAGGTTCATGTTTTCCTAAGGATGTATTTGCTTTAAGACATGTTTTGAAATTACTCTGTTTTTAGGAATGATTTTGAGAACCTGCTTTGGTTTTGTAAATACATGGCAAATAAGAGAGAGAAGGGTTTTGGTTGTTTGGCTTTTTTTTTTTTTTTAAGGACCTGGCAAATCCTTTGTTTGCCTTCCCTCCTTCCTACAGTTTGCCCCCCTCCCCATCCCAATTTGTTAAAGACGAATTGTTGCCTGTGGTAACTGCAGAGAAATTGTTGAAAAGCACACATTTAGAAGACAATGGGCCCCAAATATACTGTGGCACAGCTTTAAACTTTATTAAGTCTGTCTTGGACTACCCTCCCTTCTCCCAAGTTAAAGGGAAGAAAAGTTTGGCAGCCTCCACGCTGTGAGCATGATTGATGCCCACAACATCTGAGGGACTTTTGTGTCCAGCATGCTCTCCATGAGTGCATAATGTGTGAATACTCAAATAAGGTCAGCCCTTATCAGATGTAATCTAGGCCTGAAAGCAGATCAACGGTGACAGTCATACCCCATAAGTGAGAACACAAATCATCCTTGCATGCTTTGGACAAGTTATGGGATTTTCTCCCTTCTCGCTCCCGTTTTACCCTTTCCAAATGGGGGGGGAGGTGACAGAGGGGAGGGGAAACTTTGGCAGATCTCTGGAAAAAAAGCCCCACAAACCCCAGAGGAATATGTGCCTGGAATACTAGGCGGCCCCTTCAGTGGTGCCGCAGGGGGCTGGGGGCTGTTTGGAAGGCGGTGGCAGTCCCTGGGCAGGGGCTGGGGTGCGCTGCCCCTCTCTGCGTTGCTGGTGGAGCACCCCACTGGCAGAGCTGGGTGGGAGGGAGGAAACTTGGGCAAAAGAGGTTCAACTTGCTTCTCCGGTGCCTTTTAAGAGTCTTTTCAGAGATTTCTAAGCATGTCACAGCTTTTGTTGTCTGCCTGTCCCTGGGTTTGAATGCCTCAGTTTTTCAAAGTGGAGTGAAGGCATCTTTTTATTCTTTTTGAGTTTGTGCTCCACGTATGGCAACGCCTTGTTTCACCACAAAGCAAGTAAAAGTATTAGAAAATAGTGCTGTAAAGAATTCATTTCTGCCAGCTATCATGGAGCAAGCATGGCTAAGCAGGTTTTTGTCTAAAAGAAGAGCCTTGCATCTGTGGATATGACTTATTGTAGTTTAAGTACTGGATTGTTTTTTTTAACTCAAAAAAAAAAAGCGCAGCAATGAAATGTTGTTAATTTAGACTTTTTTGATTTGTGCTTCTATTTAGAAAAGGATTTTAATGGGCAAAGAGCTTTTACAGAACACAAAATATATAGGAAAATGGCATAATTAGCAGGAAGAAATCAACGATATGGTTACATCACTGATGACATTAACAACTATGGAAACAATGATGTCATCTTCTATGATGTGAAAATACTTTTTTCCACATTTATGATAGCTTGAAAATTTTCTTTCCATTTTCAGAAATATTATGTCCCTATCAGTGCAAGAATTTGCAGTACTTTTGCTTGCTTACATACTCTATATGAATAAGTGAGTAATAATGACATATCCCCCAGGACTGAGGGGAAGATCCATGAACGCTGACAGCTTGCCTACAAACTGTTGTTACACCACATTATTGCTTACTCCATTTATTTATTTTGCCTTGTGTTCTCATAACGGAACGCTCTGCTCCTCATTGAAAAAGCACCATAAAAAGATTCCTTAGTTGCGCCTCACACCTTGAACTCTGAAGACATTAGAGAAACATGAGCAAGGTGTGTATCTCCGGCATTGGAACAGGTTGCCCAGGGAGGTGGTGGAGTCACCGTCCCTGCAGGTATTTAAGGAAAGGTTAGATGCAGCACTGAAGGACATGGTTTAGTGGTTAATATGTGGGGGGGGTCGGTTGGACTAGATGATCCTTGAGGTCCCTTCCAACCTTAATGATTCTATTCTATTCTATCCTATCCTATCCTATCTGCAGCCTGTTCTGTTTGCTTCTCATCGCTGAGCTGTCACCTCTTTGCTCTGCTGAATGGGATGGTATTATTCATATTAAGGTCAGAAACACTGGAGTATGGGACAGGAGGGAAATATCTTGTGTCATCAAATCCATGACCATGGCATCTCGAGGATCTGGGTCACACTTCTCTTCCTTCTATTTTTTCTTTAAAAACAAAACAAAAAAAAAAGTGATCGAGATATGTGTTAAAGTAATTCATGCTTTCTTGGTCACTGTCCCAGTGAGGAATACCACCTAATATCCATATATTGCAGAATCGTAGAGTGGTTTGGGTTGGAGGGGACCTCAAAGATCATCTAGTTCCAACCCCCCTGCCATGGGCAGGGACACCCTCCACTAGACCAGGTTGCCCAAAGCCCCATCCAACCTGGCCTTGAATGCTTCCAGGGATGGGGCATCCACAGTTTCTCTGAGCAACCTGTTCCAGTGCCTCACCACCCTCACAGTAAAGAATTTCTTCCTAATATCTAATCTAAATCTATCCTTTTTTAGTTTAAACCCATTATCCCTTCTTCTGCCACTACATTCCCTGACGAGCAGTCCCTCTCCATCTTTCCTGTATGAATTTGCAAGGAAACCTAGTTGAAAGAGATAAATCACTGACTCTTTGTCAAAGAGTCCTCCTGCCATCTGCACCCAAACAAATGCCTGTTAGGCACTGGTGGTTAATACTGATAAAAGAACAGATGAAAGGCAGAGACTTTTAAGAGACGCTCTACCTTGGCTAACATTTGTGTGCCTACTTGTGGATCGCTGGTTTGCTTCAGTGTGCCAGACTAGGTAACCATGGCCATCCCAGTGCGTGTTGACTTAAAATGCCCAGTGCAGCTTTCCAGTTGTATTTGAGGTTCTTCCCATTGTGAGTTTTGATCTTGCTACTGCACTTTGTTAGTTACATCTACGGACAGACACAAACATAAATTAAAGACAGATTTAAAGCACTCATGTTTGCTTTAGTCTGCACAAGAAACACTAGTTTTGATGCATTGGTTCTGCAGGCATCCTCAAAGCATCCCAGTTAGATTCCCCATACTTCTTATGGCAGTCTTTCAGATTCAGATGTTGGCAGCTCTGAATTCATCTGGTCCGTTACGGTCACACAACTCAGGTTTGTAGCGTCTGTCCCGAGTCCGAATTGATGATACTCTTGTATCTTGCAGTTACAAAGGTCATAGGAGTGCCATCCTATATTTGATGTAGGAAGAATGGTCTGCTCTCTAGCATTTGATGAAAGACGTGTGATATGTGGCAGACTGGGAATTTTTGTTTTGGTAATAGAAACATTTTAAATGGTGTCAGCAGATGACAAAGCACTGCTCTAAGGGGTTTTTTTGTGCTTATATGGGAGCTTGGGAAGGAAACATCAAGCATGCTTTTTGAAGGCAGCGTGTAGGTTGAACATGAATTTTAGAACTAAGATAGTTTTTCCCATGAAAACTGATGTATGTGAAGCAAATCTGTAATTAGCACTCAGACTAGAAAATAAATAAACACTACCATGTTACTTTGTTGCTATATATTCCAATGAAAACATGAGAAAGACTCAAAAATTATGTTCACATAAATGATGTATTCCAATTGTACACATAGAAATGTGTGTCTGTGTTGCAGTTGCGTAGTAAAATGATGCAGTAATCAAGCAGGTAATAGCGTTTTAAATGAAAGGATGAGGAAAGAAGAATAAATTCCACACATCACTGGGAAGACAAGAGTAATCTCATCACATTTATGATAGCTGGTCAAGGTCTGGTTTATGAATGTTTTGGCCAGATTACTCTCAATCATGTTAAATTAAATTTTATTCTGTTATTACTAACCATATGACAGCTGCTAGGTGGCCACTTCGAAGATTTCTGTTTCGCTAAGCATCATCAAAGATGTGGACCTTCCCCAGGAAGCTTCTTGGGGAAATGCCTTTGTTTGAGCAAAAATACCATTCGAATCATGGGAGTGGAATTTAGCTACTGAGATGTCAGGGTTCTGTTAGGTACAGCAGTCCAGTGTCAGTGCCAAAGTGAACAAACATCGTCAAAAAAAGCTAATGAAGCACAAATCCTACTTTTCTCACTTTTATAGATTAGAATAATAGCGCTGTCAATAATAATGATTATATATTGATATGGAGTTTATTTGTAAATACATAGTTTACTCCTGCTTGTGTTTTTTCAGCTCAGTGGTAGTTGAAGTGTTTTTCATACTGCAGTGTGTCCATCTGTAACACTCCTGTTACATTGCTGTAGTTAGTGTTTTAGGAATCTCACTTGTGTCTGGATCAAGAACATGGACCACATACTTTGGCTATTTGATGCCGTAACAGTTGTTCAAAGTGCTTGCTCCTATCCTAAGGGCCAGATGTGCAGGTGGGTTCTCGTGTGGGTTTGCCTCCACCGGCGCTACCTGAGCAGCCTTTTCCTGGGCGAGTCATCAGAATTGGTGGTATCAGCTGAAAATAATGTTTTGCTGAGCAAATATCAAGAAATTGTTAGCAGAGAAGTGTAATAACCCTAGCCATGGGTGAGGTGGCTTTGTTTCAGTGCACCCAGCGGAGAAGTGACACAACTGCTGTGCGCAGTGACACCATCGGGGTGAAGTTAAATCCGTACGCACGCCTGACGCGCTAGCAGGCTTGCAGGGAAATCACACACCGCACATACGTTGAAGCAGCTCATTGAGTACTTGAAGAATGATACCAGCTTAGAAAGTGTTTATAACAGTTGTCCGGTGAGGAACAGCTCACGCCGCAGGGAGGGTGCCTTATCTTAAAGAAGGCCGTGCAGAGGCGTAGCTTTCTGTGCTTCGGCTCTTTCCTGGCTGCTGTCCGTGACCCCTTGCGAGCGCTTTCTGCCTGTGGAAGGATCGCGGTTCCCGAGCGCGCCGGTGTGGTCCCTGTACAGGCAAAGGAAACGTTTGATGTGCGAAAGCCTGAAGCAGTTTGACGGGACGGGGCTGGGGGTCTGCCCGGGCAGGGGAAGCCGAGGGGTCCCTCGCCCGGCGGCGGCTCCCCGGAGCGGGAGGGCGGCCCCACGCTGCCGCCGCCGTCCCGGCTGCCCTTTTGTTGCCGAGCCCCGGG
>VWZZ01004465.1:1052167-1090791 GCA_013399095.1 Psophia crepitans | reverse complement strand
GCTGCCATAGACGGCTGTAAGCTCTTCAGGAGGGCGGCCGCGGCGGGGAGCGGGCTGTGGGAAGGCGTCTGCGGGACGGGTGGAGGGGGGCAAGGTTTTTGGCTCGGGACTGTCATTTTGGTGCCGCGGGGCTGCTCGGAGGGGCGGCGCGGGTGATGCCCCTGAAGCGCACGGCTTGCGGGAACAGCCGGAGCGAGGCGGGCGGCAGGAGCGGCACCTCCGGCGCTGCGTGCTTTTTGCCAGCGCAACTTTGAGAGTGCCCGCACCGCTCAAAGAAACGCTTTTAAAGCAGCTGCGCTGCGTTAAATCTGCCCCTGGAAGTCTCGAGCGGTTTAGGTTTATGCGTTTGTAAGTTTTGTCTGTTTACGCCTTGCCACAGCGAGGGTTTTTTAATGGGATCCCTGCACTAAGAAGTACCGTGCTGGTTCCGTAGGCAGGCTGCGCTTGTTCGTGCTGGCATTTCAGCAGGAAAGCATCGTGGTAATTTTAAGTGAAAATGCTGTATTTTTATCCATCAAGTAGCAAAAAATTGACATAGCTCATAAGAAAAGGGACGCTAATTAGCAGTAAGCAGAGATTGTAATAAGGCAGAATTTTGATTGACAGCAGAATCAAAGTAGCCTTATTCATTACAGAGACTGAAAATAAAGAATATGTATGAATGAGTCTGAAATGTACTTGCAACAATTGCACACGTTCAGGATGCAGTGAACGCGATGGTGTGTTTTGTGGAGTTTATAGGTGTGCTAACAGTAGCACGCTTCATTCACCTGCTGATGTCCTTTGGAAGGACTGCAAAATTATTGTCGTTGAAGAGACGCTTTTTCTGTTAAGCTTTGTGTCTTAAAAAGCAGTAAATAATGAAACAGTCTTTTTGCTTGTGTGTTTTCATCATGAAGCAGTTAGCTAGTAAGCTGAGTGTCGCGTCTGAAAAGAAAAAAAATATACACAGCAAGGAAGGCTTTTCTTTCTCCCCATGGTCAGTGCTGTTAACAGATAGACTTTATGGACTTTACCTACTGCCCTTCAGCATTGACTGTGAGTTTTTCTGATGTTTGAGATGATTTTACTCTGGCTTCCTAATGACACATGATACAGCTAAGGAGCAGAAGGAACAGCAGAGCCACTTGTGTAGTCCATTTGGTCTGAAAGGTTTCATGCTGTGGGAAGTGGGCATGGTGTCCATGGGAGCGGCTGGGTTTGGGAAAAGCGTGGTAGCTGCAGAGCAGGATTCAGAGCAGCAGTTGGACTGCGGGAGTCTGTACCACGTGTAACGGTGTACCCAGTTCAAATTCACGCTAGTGATCCTTCGTCGATTGTTTTCTCCTTGAATCATGAGAACTACTGGACTGATGTTTTACATCTAATGTTTGACCTCATTTTCAGACTTGACTGCAGAAGCTGTATGTGAGACATAGGAGTGAGCACGCTGCACAATTTTGTGTGGGATGAGCAGATCTTACATACTTTACGTGATACTGAAAACCTAGTTTAAAACCATTCACTAGTGCTGTACTTTGGAAGCAACGCTTGTGTGAAGTGCACACTCTGGACAAACTGGAGTCACACCTGATGGACTGACCGTGGATATTTTTGCAGGGACCCTCGGTATTCTGCCAGCACCCTCTACTGCCAAAGCAGGGAGTGCAGCTGGGGCTGTGCACAGAGGTCTGCATCCATTCTCCCAAAGCCAGGAGTCATACATGTTTCTGAGTCTTACTAGCTTCTCTGTTTCCTTTTAACATTTTGATGGGTAAATGCTTTCACACTTTTTTTGGTATGATCCCGTGGAAAGCAAGGGGGTTCTTAGATTATTCTCAGAGTTGTCGATGCCAAAATTACATGCTCTTAAAGACACTGAGAATCTTGGTGCAACGACCTTCAAGGAAATCAGATCTATTCTGATTTAGGAGCATCTGCAAGGGCATTAGGCAGATCTATAGAAGAAATTTAGTAGGTTGCTGAAAGATGTGCACAGAAGACTTTTACTGTCCTGAAGAGACCCAGATTTTTCCTTCTCTGCAGAATTCCAGGCACAAAGACGAGCATGCAAAAGTTATGCCAAAATATGAGATCCTCAGATATTGTGTTTTATCAACAGTGTAACTGCTAGTGTCAGGAGGAGATTCCCAGTAGCATAATCTGAAACCCAGCTGCTTGTGAGTTCACAGTTTGCATTTGAAATAGGTTCCCAACTTCCCATCAGTTGGGAGTCAAATATTTTCTTGATTTTTGAGCACTTGTACGTGCTTCTCAGGAAATATAACTAGTGTCCTGTTCAGCACAGGAATTTTTCCCTTCTGAGAATTGTATGTTTCTTGTTTGCCAGCACCCCTCAGAGGGTGAGAGGCTTGTGCTGCGGAGTCTTTGCCAGGGAGGGCCCACGAGGGCTCTCATGGGTGTTCTCATCGGCTCTGTGTCCTCTGAAATACTGAGCATGAGATGAAATCAGCCTAAAATCTTTCAGCAATTAAAGAAAGTGATAGCAATTGAAGCTGAGTGCATTTAGGATAATTTTAGGAGCTAAATTCTTGAAAAAAACTTGTAAAGCTACACACTGTGTAATGATATTATTTATGTATTTATTTCAAGTTACATGACTGTAACACTTTGCTTCCTCCTACCCTTGGGTTGTGGGTCAGACTCCCATTGCTCAAGGCAGTTTCAAGGCCAGAAGTTGTTATGAAAAGAGAGCTTAAAATCAAATTAAGAGATCTGTTAAGTAGTTTGGTCCATACCACAGGCTAAGAGCAAGGTTTCCTAAAGCAGTATTCGTTGGAGCTTAAATTTGCGTAGTAGGTGCTTCTATTCTTTCCCTTAAAAGCTTTTTTTTCTTTGCATAATGACCACAGTAGGGACATGAATTACTAGCCTGTGGAGTCTGCCTTTTGCCTGTTCATATGCCTGGGGAGATCCTGATGGTTCCACATGGTTACTAATATCAAATATATCATTCATGTAATGGCACATTGCACTGTATATAGGGCAGGAAGGTTAGTCAGTCCCTCTGACACACGTATGATGTTTGTTACCAATATTTGACTTTCCTTCAGTGATGAGGCCGCCACAGGTTTCCAGGCAATTCTTGTCTTTTTTTTTTTTTTTTTTTTTTTTTTTCTTAGTTCAAGCCCAATTTTTTNTTTTTTACTCTAGCTCAAGCCCAATTCTATTTGCCTGGTCTTGAATGTCTCCAATTATTCTTGCTGACTTTAGCTGCACATTTTTCAGTCTCTCTGTGTATTCCTCAAAACGCAGAACTCAGACCTGAGCATTTGTTTATTTGTGCAGTTGCTCGGGTGTGTGCATTTTGTTATACCAGCCATGTATCATGTTATACCAGCCGAATAGCACCCCAGCTTCTCCCAATCATTTCTCCAACTTCTGAAGAACATTTTTGAATACTAGCCCTGTCCTCCAGTTCAGGTACAGTCTTGCTTGTCGTATGTCCATGAGGCCTTATACCTTGTCCTAGAGGGAATTTAAATACTTTCGACATGATTTGTTCTTGACAAACCTATGTTGGCCATTGCTGATCTCTATCTGTTGGTTGGGGTAGTTTTGGCTAAATTTAATCTTCTCTTCTCTAAACTTGAGTTCAAAACATAAAGAAGAAAGAGCAGTTCAGTCAGACTGAGCTGCAGCTCTTGTGTTCAGGCTTTTGGACTGAGCACCATTTTCTGTTTCTAACTTGCAGAGGGTAGTTTTCCAGGCGGGAATTCAGACTTAAGGACATTTTTTCTGAAGGAAATATTCAAAAGCAAAATCAGAAAAGGTAATCATCATTTGAAAACTGAAGCATAAATAACATAGGTTAAAAGCTAATTTAGCTGGACACGTAGGAAAAAATGCTTAGCTGAGCTCAGTGATGCAAACGAGAGGGTTGTACTGTAAAGGAAACAGGTGACAAAAGCTTTTCTTGCCAAACCACAACTCCTTTTTTAGAAAACTTCATTCTGTCCCATAATCTGAGCAAAGTTTGGCTCAAAAAAGAAGGAAAGAAGAAGCTGAGTTTGGGGCAAAACTGTAGTTTTGGCCCAAATGCCTTGCATCTGACACTGCATAGATGTATCAGTCCTATACATGGAATGAAGTGTAAGCCTCAACTTACTGTAAAAAACCAGAGCTTTACCAAAAAAATGGAACTTTTCCTGCCCATCGTAACCCATGTGGGATATTGATTTGCCAGACTTCCCCATCTTCCCATACTACCATTGGTGGCATCCCAAGAGGAGCCGCAAATGAGGATGGCACAGGCTTGTCCTAAACTGGTGTGTGGAAATCACAGAGAAGTCTTTCTGAATGAAAGAATGTAGCATTGGTGAAAAATATGGGAGGAGAAAGTATGAGAAATGGGGCAGGAGCCAGCTGAAGCTCTGAGGAGGAGTGTAATGTTTGTGCCTGTAGTGCTCTCTGTTGGTATACTTCAGCCTCATGCTGTGGAGCCACATATCAGCCTTTACAATTAACAGATCCAAAGCCACAGGGACTTTGGGTAGACACGATTGTTAATTATCGTTGCAATCTGGTGAATATATAAACCTGATGTAACAAAATTCTTTGGTATAATTACTTGTCATACAGTTCACTGCTCAAGGGATTTAGCAGGCAGTGCCGTACTTTGGTTTAATCCAAAAAAATTCATGTTCACCTGCTGGTCTAGTTGTTGCCTGGCCAAATGCCAGGCCTCCGCCTCCTGCCTCTGATATTTGCTGCTCCTCGGTGTGTTTTAACACTCAGAGGCATAAAGCTAAAAATTGCGGGAATTGGGAGATAGGAGCTGACATTGTTTGGCTTGTTGAAAGCTGAAGGATGATTCGGGAAACACGAGGATAGGTAACCTTTGGGCTGCGTTACTTTGGAGGTAGCTGTGCGGTGTAGTTGTACAGCATGTGTTTAAAGTAATAATTTTGTAAGCGTAAACTGATCCTGGTTACCATATGGCAAAATCCACTCAAAGTATGAACACAGCTGTTAAACACATAACCATGACTGTGTGTTCACGAGTTCTATACTGCAGCTATTATCTGGCATCCCCAACTATTAATCTCTCAGTATTAATCAGCAATAAAAGCAGCTTGTGGTGAGCATCATGGATGCTTGAAATCTGATCTCTTCAGCATCATACCTGGAGGGAAGATAGCAATACTGGGACCTTTCATTCCTTTATTCCCTCCCTCCTCATTTTTTCTAGGAGATACGGTTCAACGCAGGACACGTGAAGCATGCCTTGCACCCAATTGTTCTGAACTGGAGTTTATCACCCACTGAGTGTCAGGTCCTCAGCTGTCTGGAGACTTTACAGAGATACTGGGTTTGAAGGCTTGACTCATTTTGCAGTTTGGCAAAGGCTTCACTCGTGTGATTTTTTTGAATGCCTTTTGTTCCAGATTCATCGCTGGAAAGCAGAATATTTAAGTGGACTGAAACTAGATGTGCCATGTAGTTAGCCAAAGTAACCGTGAAGCGTTTGCTCAGCAGGTTAGTTCAAACACCTGTATGATTTTAAACTTAAATGGGCCTTTTGAGACTGACAGGACTACTCTTTTCCTTGAGTACTTTGCAGAAGTGGAGGCTTTAACTTCTTTGAAAAAATAACAGGACTAGTGTGTCAGTTTGGTTTACCAGACCAAGGCTAGTCATTCTATTTGCAGCTCTACTATTTTTTAGTATTTTACGCTGCAAACTGACTACAGGGAGATATTTTCTAATGATACTGATTTTTATGATGTCTCTCTGTGGAGTTACTGTGGTGTTACAATGGTACTGGATCATCTATGAGGAAATTTTTTTGGACTGTTGCTTCCAACACTGTGTTCACGTAAATAGAACTCAAAATGTGCGCTGAGAAAGTGTATTGTTCTTCCTTTGCTGAAATCTGGCTTTGCATTAGCTTAGCAGCGTAAAATGTACTTGAGTCTTAGCATATAAACATTCTGTGGAAAGGAAATGGGATATTTGTTGCTCCTCTTTTGAAAAAGAGAGTTTGGGAAATGTCACTTGCTGGGCTGCTTCAAATAAACTCCCTGTCTCCTTTGGGACAGCTCTGCTGTCCTGGCTCATCCAGCAGCCCCGTGACGTTCTCTGGAGCCATTCAGGGAGCCCAGGGATGATGGGGAGTGTTAGACTGATCTCTGTTCCTGCGTTGCTGAAGTTAAGGGCCTGCTGATTTCTGTTTCAAAAGTATTTAGTGAGCCCCACCGAGAGCTGCAGCCCCTTTATTATTAATCTACAGGATAAATACTAATCTGGTGTATTAGTTTTGCTTTGCTAAGACCACCGCATCAGTGTGAATTAAGTCATAATTCTGTATATTTGTATCAGGCAGGATTTTGAAGTAATTGAGCACTAAATGATCACAAAAATTAACTCCCTAAAAAACTGTTCTGGGTTTCTCAATCCCCCGAAAGAGAGAGAAGAGCACCCTGAAAGCGAGTGCCACCCTTTCTGAGACAGTTGCTTGCAGAGGGATGAAAGGTAGAAATGAAAAACCTGGTGGTGTTCTTCATTAAGTAGCATTTACCATAGCGATAAGAGATCTGCTGAGACAGGCAAGACCTGGATCATGGAGAGAGAGAGAGATAAGCTAGCTGTGTCTAGGGATTTTATGCAAGACATTTATCGTTGGAAAAATGGAGGTATTTAGTGCTTCCATGGCTTCATTTAATTGTAAATATTATCTTAATTAATTTCTGCTTTCTGGTGCCCTCTTACCACATTGACTCTTCCTTTCATTGCTCTGTCGAGGAAGTCAATGCAACTATGAAGTTTTGATGAACGAATAGTCTGAAGATGTCTCAGAATATATTAATTTGCTTAAATATCCAATAGCATTCCCTTAAATGTGGAACAGGGCAGGTTTTGTTCATTCCCCCAGTATCCGATGTCCAGGGTGTGGTATGATTACACAGAGTATGTGATTTGAGCTTTTCCCTAGTCTTCGAAATATTAAACTTCTGGTGGGTAAGGGGTAAAACATAATATTTCATTGGAGTGTGGTGTTTATAAATGTTTGCTACACTGGTGTCAGACACAGTATTTGCATTTGCTGTTTCTGGAATGAGTGGTTTGAATAAAAGCTAAGCAGTCTGTAGGAAACATAAGCATCTCAGGAACTCCATGAATACCACCGCTATAACCTAACCTAACCCGGTTGGGTGAAAAATGTGGTTTCCTGTCTTCGTTTGAAAAAGTGTTTTTTGGGCTTACAGACATGCATCCTGCAAATTTAATTTTCATAAATATTTCATCTCTTTCTTATGCTCAATTTAATCTATCAAAGCCACACGGTGCAGGAGACATCTGGGATTGTGCTTAAGCAGCTGGGTTTCATTTGCAGGAGATTTCTAGCAAATTTCTCTTTCTTGCCAACCACAGAATGTCTTGGTGACTGTACAGTAGCACTGGGAAATTCAGCACAAGTGACATAGCTGCAGAAACAAATGGGCTTAGTTTCTTCCTTTGCCTGGGTTAGGTACCATCTCAGGCTTTTGATGGGCAGCTCTGTTTTGTGTCTGGTCAGCCTAAGCAGTAAGAGAATTTTTTTTTTTTTTTTCCCCCCTAACCATGGCAGCCTCTATACAGAATGAACCTTACAGCAGCCAGCTACATTTTCCTTTAGTAGAAAAAGCCACAAAGATCCTATTCTGAAATGTAGTGATTAACAGTCTTAATTCTACATTGACATATGTTGTGATAAAGCAACATATGTATTAAATAAATTGAATTATTAATTAGATACACTTGTAAGAAATGAAGATAAAAGCATTTCCCACATTTCTCGGAACAGAATATAGAGTGACATAGTAAGTCAGCTTTATCTCCTTTTGGCAACTTCATTAGAAGTATAAGGCACGCACAGGCATCACGTGGTGTTTTTCCTCACTGTTGGCTCTAACTGAGCTTGTCTTGGTTCCTTCTGCCCAAATAGATGCTGCTCACTGTGTAATATTTGGCGCGCTTACCATGTGTAAGGTGTCTCAGCTTAAGTTATGCAGTATCTTTGTATGGGGTAGAAGTATCTGACACTGGGTCGAGTAAGAGGCGCCCTCCTGAGATAATGCTGTTCTGGTGGGAGAATTAGGTGTGTCCCCTGTCATACGGCAATCTGGTGGTCTCATTGCTCTTGCTCTGATTTTACTCTTTCCATGCAATTTAGCAGCTGAATTGAGCTATGTTTTTCTTCTTAAATCTGAATGCATATTGATTAGATCAATATGATATTATACTAACCTTTTTCTATTGTGACTGAGTAACAAACGAAAACTCAGTATTTTATTGAAGTTGTTAGGATATATCCTACATGAATAAGGGCCACTGCGTAGATTTTATTGAATTAAGGATAGCTGCCTGTGGGAAGTCACCAGCTGAAAATACAGCTACAGATGAAGAAATAACATCGCTGCCTCTTGAATCTGTCATTACTGACAAGAATTTTCTGAATAAATTTAGGCTTTGGGAGCATTCTTTCACATCAGTTTTCAAAGAACTGGGACGTCTCACAAACTCCATTATTTGTTAAACATAGTTTCCTGTATCTTCTCTTAGCAGTTCAGTTGTTAGTAGCTGCCTGATGTACTTTATTTGTGAAATTACACAACTTATTGCTGTGGATGGTTATTAACAGTACAGTGTGGTGATGGGGTTTATTTTTTGGGTTTTTTTGTTTGTTTTGGTTTGTTTGTTGTTGTTTTTAAGCTTGTATTAGGCTGACACAAACTGACTTTTCTCTGGGTGCGAGGGAGATCCTGTGCTTTATATGACCCAAGGAGGATTCGATTTGAAATATATGTACTGTCGTTGTACTTCAGTGTTTCTTAAATAAATAGAATATTGTAATTTTTTCATAAATCGCTCAGAAATTTTTTTTTTTTTGAAAAGAAAAAAAGCCATATAGTCTTTCTAGCTCTGTGAACATGCACTTGAGTCATGTACATGTTTTGTTTAATAACGAAGTAGTACCACCAAAGAAGAGCAAACTAAATCTCATAAATAAATAAAATGGAATGCTGCTAAGTTATGGAAGCACATAAAGTGCCTGGGCAGTTGATGTAAAAATCTAAGCTTTTTAACCAAGTTGCCTTCAGCCTCAGGAAAGGACTGCCAAACTAATTTCCCTTGATGTTTGTGTGCGAAGCTATCATCCCACCACCAAAAAATGTGGTAAAATCAGCTTACTGGTATATCCTTCTGTTTATAACGAATAGTTTATGTTTATTTTAGGTAACAGAAATAAAGTCCTAGCTGATATAAAACAAAGGGAAAATATATTTGGTCTCTAAACCACATTTTAATAGGTGAGGAGGCTCCTAGCTTTCTGCAAGTTCTGTAAGTGATGTGTTTGTAGAGTCCTCTGTGTGTTTAGAGAGCAAGGAGGGAATGTCATCTGTAGTTTTACAACCATGAGCTACAGTATCCACTATGAACAAATGCTTCCACCTGTACATTTTCATGTCCTGGTGCTAAGATGACATTGCTGCTTCTGGGAAGCACCTTCAGGCTTTCGGTGGGTGCTGGTTGTAGATGGGTGTTGCATCAGAGAAGAGCTGCAGCTCTGCCGTGGATGCGATGGCAAGTGGTTGGCAAATAGAGAAAATGAGAATTGATGAAAAAATTTCCCATAAATGGTGTACTGCTTTCACTTCTGTCCAAACGATATGTTTCTGCTAGTGGGCAAACACCTTCCATACTCGGACTTGGCAGGGCTAGAGGAAAGCTTTGGTCCTGTGGCTAGGTTTAACACTTACATCTGACATCGAAAGGATTCTTTGAGCTAACTAAAGATGTTGTTGTAAATCTTTATTATATTGTTGTGAAGATCTAAAAGATGTATAGAAACTTGTGCTTCTGAAACTGTTTGCTAAAAATGAGAGCATTAATGATTTTTATATTTTCAGTTTCTATTGGCATACTATTTATTCTAGTGTGTGGAGAATATTGGGGAAAAATAAGTCATAAGCAGTGTGAAAAAAGCCATCAAATCCACTATTGCAACCATTTGGTATAAAAAAAAACCCTCTTCTTTTTTCCTTTCTCCAAATTTCTCATGTCTGTTTAATGTTGTCTTGGTAGTAACAGAAAAGAGGACCCTAACAAAGGAAATAAAACAGCCCAGTTTTCTGAATATGCAGTTTTGTGTTCAGTCCACTAATGACCTTTTAAAGACATAAAATTGGAGTGGGAGTTAAAAATCTTAAGTTCATTTTGCAGATTTGTAGTGTAATCTCACCTAGATGCACATCGGATTTGTGGATCCGGATCCACAAAAGTTCTGTGGCTGAACCCAGTTCAGCTGATTTCAGTGGGAGCTGGGCACAAAGATATCTTTGTGAATTTGGTCTGCTCTCTAGTTTCACCTTCTCTCCTGCAAAATGGAAATAATAATGCAGTCTGATTCCATCGAGCTGTTTCTGAGAAACATTAATTGGGAGCAGCTGTCTCCACTGGTGACAAAGGCCATAGAAATATTTGTAGTTACATATATAAACAGCAACAGACTGTTGCTATTCCATACGATGGACAAAATGGCTTTCAAAATCTGAGTGGTCCTGTGGCAGCCAACTTAGGCTATGAGCTAGTTCCATGTTACAAGTCCATTGTTTTCTTAGTCTAAAATAATCTTATCTTAATCTAAAATAATACTGAATAAATTTCCCTTGAGGATGGCAAAGAAGGTTTTGTCATTCATTCATTTGCCTGTCTCACAGGCAGACTCACTTGTGGAGTGAAGGCAACCATGTTTTGGCCTCATCACAAGAACCGTAGCAGGGATGTGGTGGAGGAAAGGTGCCTGTCCCAACCTCCGTACTCCAAACTGAATCTGTTAATCTGGTCTCCTGTCTGATCTGGACCAAAGAATTTAACCAAGCACTTAACGCACCTAAGCAAATAAATTTTAAGGAGAGTAACATAACATTTAGAAAGAGAATTTGTAGATCTAAAATGATGGCAAGTCTGTAAACACTGCCTGGTAAATTTTATATTCAGAGAAAGTCACACCACACAAACACAAAACCAGGTGGAAATCCCCTTAGTAGTGTTACAGTCAAAGTGTCTGCATTTATGTTACACATGCAACCTTTGTTTGACCTCTGTGCGTATGCATTACTATGCAGTCTTTAATTGCACGATAACAGATTAGCTTTTCCATTGGACCGCTGCTTTCTTCAGCCCAGAGGATGGGCAGCACTTGCTTAATGAGTCCCTATTCAGTATTTTGTTTTAGTTGCATTGTTCAATGTGTGACCATCGCTTTATTTACTGTGTGCTATTCAAACCCTGCTGAGGGCATAATTATTCATTTCCTCGCTTCCCCCCCACCCCCCCCTCCAGGACAGCCATCATTATAGTATCTGAATGTTCATTAACTTCAGTTTAGGTTCACAAATCCCCCCAGTTAAACAAAGCGGTATCTGTGCCCCCACTTTGCAGATGGAGCATGGAGGCAAAGGACAGTTCAGGTTGGAAGATGACACCCAGCCTGTGGTTTCACTGTTGGGTTAGACCAGTGTAACTTAGCATGCGAGCAGCAGGGTATTCCTGCGCTGTTGATCCCCCTCTCTGCTTGTCCCTGGTACCCCAGCAGCCTCATCACGGAGCAGATCACTGCTGTAACTGCAAAATAACCACCAAAACAGAAGGAAACACAATTTTTTGGTTGGACTGTCTCTTTCGATGACGTGCATTCTGATGTTGGTTAAATCCACTCGTGAAATTACTCCGTCATTTCTACCACATGCTTGGTTTGAGGCGTTTTGGGCTCAGTCCTTTGGCACTTACTCAAAGTAAAGCACAGCCTTCCTGAAGCCAGTGGTACTTGTGAGTGCTCAGTGTGCTTGAGGATTAGACCCTCAGTTTTCAGGCTGAGCATGCAGAGGACTGGAGCAAAGACCTGGGATATCGCTTAGATATTTCTGCTGGTTACACACCTAGGTAGTGCAGGGAGAAATAGGTCACAGTCAAAGTATTTAGCTGTGTTACTCAGAGATCATACCTTTTCTTTTTCTTCTGTATTAAATATTTTTTTCTACTCAAGGTTATTTACCTTATCTCCTCCTTAAATTTCTGGCAAAAATTGGAAAAGATTCTACAGACAACAATAAGTGTCCTTTATTAAACATACCTGCAAAAGCAACACTAATTCGAGCATCTCCTAAGTAGGTGGATAGGTGAGTAAGTTGCGGATCTTTTTTTACGTGTGCTTTTAACATACTGTGATTTTATTTGTGATTGTCTAGACTTAAGAAAAGCAAATGGAAAACAAAGTCCCGTCACATAGCGCACAGACCCATCGTGCCAAAGCATGATGCAGCACGATGACCACATATACGTGCAGCACAAAACTTTTCCCTTGAGTGAACAGAGTAAGTAGCACAAATAATAGGTTACAAATCTCCACGTGTCTAGCACTCAGGAGGGACAGGAAATTTTGCCAGGGCCTTGCAGAAAGATTTTGCCACGAAGGAGAGATGGGACTGAGCAAACCACAGTGCCATGTTAAGGTATAGAGAAACATCCCAGAGACTCTTGTTCCCACTCAATTCAGTTGTCTCCAGCCCATTCTCCTCCTTGTGCAACTTTATGTAGTTCCCACTGCTCAGGTTTCCCAGCTCACTTCTGCTCCTTGTCAGGCCTGTTGGTTTTACCTCCAATGGGTTGTTTTTTTTCCAGCTTTTCAGCCCAGTTTGGTCCATTTTCTCCACCTATTCTGACTGATTATCATATCTGCCTGTGTTTCAAGTACTGGAATGAACAACAGCGCATCATCTGCTGTGTTGCTGCAAAACCTGCTGTAACCTGAGGCAGGCAGGAACCAGGGCTGGTGGAAAAGTCACGTTGGGTTGGCACATTCCCTTTGGAGATAAAGTTGTCAGGAAATACAACGCTTCAGGCCCCCAGCGTCTGAATTAGTATAGCCTGGGGGGTTTACTGACTTATTGCTTGGTCAAGCTAGGTCAGATTTTCAAAGGAACAGCAACAAACACGCACCTAGTACAAAATCTTGCACTCATGGGTAAAGATTTTGTCTAAGAAAAGGTTAATAGAACTATTTCATGGAGTAAAGTGTAATGCTCCAAATTATACTTACCACAAGCTTGTAATATTGAAATATATGTGGAAGTCTGTAGGTCTTTGTGCTGCTGGTAAGAATACAGGTCTTTAAGGGAAAAAATCAATCTATGAACACTTTGAACAATCTTTTCCTTGGACTCACACTATCAGTTTTGTAGGAGTAATGGAAATCAAAGCTCATGGCAGTGTGTGCATCCAAGATCTGAATTTCAGTTTAAATGAACAGTGAATTTTTCTCTTCTTGGAAATGTTTCAACTAATGCTCAGTATAGCACTGGAATGGCTTATGTCGTGTAGGCTTTGGAGTGTGATTCCCTGCTCGGGTTACATCCATAGCACCGTCCACACCGTTCGTTTTGACAGAAGGGAGGAACTCAGTATCTCACAGGATCAGGTTATTATTTGGATAGTTTTTGTATCCCTGTCATAGAATAGAAAAAAACTGTTTCTGCTGCTGCTAACAGTCAGCTGTTGGGTGTTTAAACTCTCCTGTTAGGGGAGGGTGTTTGTTCTTCTCTACCACTTTCATCCCTTGATTCTAAGAAAGGAATTTTTTACTTAAGCAAAACATGGCCTTTTCCTGTCAGCAGCTGGGAGAATGAGGATTACGTTCTCTAAACAAAGCTCAGCGCCCTTGTCAGGTCTCTCTTTTCAGAAGGTCTCTAAAGCCATAATAATCAAAAGGCAGGTTTCGGGCAAAGCATTCCTGTGAAACACCTGCGTGTGCTTCCCAAAGGACAAAGCTGAATGCGGCGTCCTTGCAGTGTCTCGTGCTCCAGCGGTGTGTCCGGGGCTGCCTCTTTGGAAATCTCCCCGAAAGGCGGTGGACACAGACAGTAAAGAAATTCAAGATATTTCTGCAACGTCAAGAGCACTTGATATCTGTTTCCTTAAACCTCCTGAGAAGAAACATGAAGGAGCTCTTTGAAATAGTATTTTTCCTCCCTTTTTTTTTAAACATTCCTTTGCCTGTTAGGGATCTAGGGTATACATAGAGCGGTGTTGTTGTTAGTAAAGAAATATCGCCTGGCAGCTTCGGTCCAGCAGACTTGATTGGTTTTCCCGTGCTCTCCATCTCTTTTCCCGTGCATGGCCCTCGTTGGTTTGACTATTTATTATCTTTCACTCTATACTGCTTTCCACTGTTCCCTATAAATTAACAATTCAGCTGAGTGTGTGTACATGGCAATTCTGCGCGAAATGCAAAGCCCTTCAGCCGTGCATAAAGAACGAGCTTTGGAAAGCAAAATCTTACTGCTCTGACAACCAGAATCCCAACTGGCAGAAGCTACCATTTGCATATGTTAAATAGCGGAAAATGCGGTAAATTGGATTGTTTGTTATGACTGCAGTGTGACTTATTTGAAAAGTCAAGGCAATATATAACCTAAGTAACTTTATATTTCAAAATATTGATTAGTCTTTTGGAAAAGAATGTTTGTATAGACGAAACTGAACATGTTCCGAGGGAAATTGCATTAAACAATTAAAGGTCTGGAGACAAATGTGATATGGATTATTTTACTTGAAAAAGATGTTTTCTTGCCTTCATTAAAAATAATCTTAGAGGAGATTAGGAAACATGGATAGAATCACGGAGCACTTTTTATGTTGCTTTGTTCCTCTGAAATTAAGCTATCGTGACCAACAAAACATACTGCAGAATCAGGTTCAGTGTGTAATAAAAATATGTTTTCATTTAGTCTAAGGCTTGCTGCAAATTCTGAGTCTCCAGAGTTAAGAAACAGCAAAATACTGTAGTCTCGTTATTTCCAAAGTTTCAGTGTCTCTTCAGAACAATTTTCCCTGAGTTCCTTAGCATTTCTTCAGCTGCTGCTTGCTTTTTTTTTTTGCTTTTTTTTTCTTTTTTTGTTCTCTCTGGTGATAACAGTCTGAATTTCAGACTATCACCAAGACTGATACTATAACTCTATTCGTATTCTAATGTGAACATAATAATGGAAACAATACGGAACAATATTGTTGGAATCCTGGAATTCCAATAATGGGATTATCTTGATAAGAACTCTGTGAAGGATGGGACTTCTGGCTTCGTGGGCAGCTCACGCTAACACAGAGAGTCACCATAATACACGTTTTACGAGCCTCACCTTGAAACATTTTGGGTTTAGATTATTTTCTCTTTTGTTCATTAGGCCAAGTTATAATTTCAGTGTTACAAAAGTGAAAGTACATTACAACAGTTTTGATGTTTTAAAAATTTGTGGGTTTGGATGCACTTTTTGAATTAGTCAAATTTTCATTTTGGGGTAAATTTGTTAAGAGTGACAGAAAGCAAACCAAGGAGGAAGTTTGAGTTGCCTAGGCTGTCCCGCCACCTGTAACTGTACCTAAGCCATTTCTGACAACTATGTGTCTAATCGGTTTTAAAACCTTTTGGAAGAGAGGTTTATTCTTGTACATCTATAGACAATCTGTTCTCATTCTTAGTCAGGTTTTGAATTTCTGAATGTCTGAGATCTCAGTGTTAAAATTTCAGCCTTTATTTCCCACCCTGTGCAAGTGCGTGTGGAACCAGAGTACATCTCATCTCTCTTTGCAGAGACCTTTTACTTGTTTCAGAGCTGGTGCTGTGTGGACCTTGTCTCTAGACTAAACAAACCTTGTCATTTTAATCTTTCCTCATGATTCATTGTTTTCAAATTTGCGTGAGGGTGCTTGTTGCGTCTTTCTGGACTTTTTTTTTCACAAGTCCTTGTCTTCTTGGAGTGATGCTGCACAGAGCGTGACACTGCTCCTAACAAGGCTTCCCAGCCCTGAGCAGCCGGCTTGTTTCTCCTGTCTTATGCAGAACAGCCTATGGATACCTCCTGATATGGTAACTGCTTTCTTGTAAATTATTAGACTGATGACTCGCATTAAGTCAGTGACCAGCTGTCTGATGCTGCAGATTATTGACTAACCACTTGTTCTCCATGTTGTATTGGTGCGGCAAATTGTTTGGACTTGTCTTAATGACTTTATGGTGCATCAGAAACGTCTTGTATGGATTTGTCATCAATGCACATGCTTCCTGTTGTTAATAATTCTTGCTATTTTTACAGATGAAGTAGTTTGGGGTCAGGTTGAAAGTAAAGAATGTAATAATTTCTGGGGCAACAACTGAAAATATGTCAAACCTGTGAAAGCAAAAATTACCATTACTAACATCACTCTGTGGTAACCAAGTGATAGTAATATTTACTTTATATTATGTATGATTATTACAAGGCATGCACTCATATGGTTTAAGAACAAGTAGCCTGAAGATAGAAAGGCTGTGGTGCCCATGCACAGCTCCTCTCAAACGTGTGTGAAGGAGGATGACCAAAGTGGGCAAGAACAGCACATAGGCAGGAGCAATGGACGTTCAGAAAAATAGGAACTTGTAGTGAGAGGAGCGGTTCTGATGTAGCTGAGCATCCTAAGCTATCACAATGTTTCTGGTGGCATGGTCCTACTCAAGGACAAAGCCATTGGAAATTACTCGTATTCCTCTTACTTTCCATTCCCAAGGTGATGCAGCTCTCTGGAATTTCTCACTGAATAGAACAGCATTTTCTGTTTTCCTTTTCTGCTTGTTTTTGGTTTTCGAAAGAAGGTAGAATAATCTGCAGTTACTTTAGCAGTCTTGTTGCAGGTCATATATGGCTGAAAGCATGAGCCTTCAGTCCTGTGATGTACTGGTAGATATGGCCATTTGAGCACATCTTTGTTATTAAATGGTTATGCTGGGTGTTGTATTTGAATGACTGCACGTATACACACAGAATAAAAAAAAACCACGTGTGAATTAGTGCAGAGCTGACCCAAGACGTTGTTAGCACTAAAGGCACGATGGACTGGTGCATCCTCAGTGCTAGCAGGGTAGGGAGCTGGAGGGTGTGAGCAGGGACGGGAGACTGGGGAGAAACTGGGAGCTTGTGCTGCTAGGGGATGGGAAGAGTTTGTATGGGGAGCTGGGACCGCTGCTGCTCTTTCTGTGGTTGGGCTGTGTGAGTGGCTCCAGCGAGCCTAGCTTGCTGTGGCTCACACACAGGCCAGGCAGGCAGTGGGCCTGATGCCACGCTGCTCCCCCCATTGACGTGCTGCTTCTGTCCTGAAGAGGTTCCCAGCAGACCTTTATTGCTGCAACAGCAGTCCTCTCGGGGAGTATGTGTGAGTGAGCCTTTTTAAAAGGTAGGGTTTGCTCAGCTGGGAAGGGAAGAGAATTGGTTGTGAAGGAGACTTGGTGGTTCCTCCCAGCGTCACCTTTCACTGAAACTACTCAAACCATGGCACAAGTATGAACTGCTGCGGCGATGCCTCCCCAAGCTCATGGACAGTGTGAAGTGATGCCTGATTTGCTGTCTTAGTCATAGCTAACGAAAATGCCAGAGGTGGCAGGTTGAACTGTAAAACCTGTGAAGGACATCTTTGCATCAAGACATGTCCGTCCTAAACATTTGATAAGATTGGTTTTTGTTTATCTGGAAAGTATTCAATGTTCAGCCGTGAGGAGAGAACATTACATTTCACAAGTGCCTCCACAGGAGACGCGGGCTGGCAGGGGCTGCTGCCGAACCCCCGCAGCAAGGGTGGCTGCTCCTCGCTGTGCATTCCTGGAGTCCGGTGCTGCTGCCACATCCTCCTTGTGCTCAGGGAGGTACTCTGCCACCCGCACGGAGGGACGCTGCTATCTCACAGGCTGTGGGGGTAAATCGGTGCCAGGGCTGCTTCCTGTCATCTGCAATTTCACGTGTCAGTATTCTTGCTAACCTTTTCAAATAGTACCGAGAATATGTGATTGACATCTGAAACAACACATTTGTTCCTAGCAGCAAAGACTAGACCCAGAGTAACTTATTGTAAAGCTCTGTTTCTACCAGACAGCGATCCATATTGAAGCTTATTAAAGTCATGTGTTCAATTTTTTCATAATTGCCCCCATTCAAACCGTGGCAGGCAGCCAATAGAGCACTAAGTGGAAGTTTCTGTCGGTCCACCTGTCTTTCTGTAGCTAACAAAGCGTGCCGTTTTTTGTCTCGTAGACGTTACACAATTCATTGTCAGAGGAACTTGTTATATATATAGACTTAAAATAAATTAGTTCGAGAGAAGGCCAAAGCCATTCAACTATACTTCTTTGTATAGTAAGTCATGTATTTATTATACAGAGTGACACATTAATACTTTGTTTGGGTGGAGAGCTTATTCTTAAACAAGAACAGGCAATTCTGTATGTTGGCCATATTCGTCTGTTAAATGTTCTAATTAAAAAGGACGACATCCTGAGCAGCACGGGTTTCAGCAAGGGCACCCACCATCTGGGCTATGGTCACTGCTACTTTGGTGCATCAATTAGTTGGAAGCTTTTCCCCCACAAGGGTTCTGTGTTTTCGGGCCCTTGTCCTCTGCCAAAGCCCAATTTACAGCTGAGGTTTCCTTTTGCTACACTTCAAACCATAGGAAGACATCAGCCATCGCCTCATGTTAGCCTGCCTGGAGAAATGGGAAATTAATTTTACAGAATTCTAGGAAATAAAAGGGGGTTTTAAGTTTACGACTCCTGATCTCTATGAACAACAAGTAGACAGTTTATCAAACCTGTAATTAACTCACAGTTGGAAGTGCCCCCAGGATCAGAAACTTGACTCTAGGAGAAGCAACACTGGCACAGCAAATTAAAAAAAAATAAAAATCTCCTGCTTTCTATCAGAGCAATTTGTCTTGAAAATTTTCTTTTCCTGCACGGAGATTGGCAAAGACAGCTGTTGCTTCATCCTGGAAAATGGCCCAAAAAAGCTCTGCAAAGAAAGATGTTGCAGTGATTTTATTATAAGCAGTAAGTTTAGCAGCAGGGTTTTGGATTTTCTGGGTTTTTTTCTGCTGTAAAATTCAGGTGTGCTGGGGTGTATTCCATACTTCCATAGGAGGAAATGAGCAAGCCAGCAACTTTGCTCGCTGGCCTTTGGCAGTGAAATGCTTCTGGATGAGCTGAGAGAATTCTTCAGGTGAATGATCTCAGAGTAAGACTCACACCTTAATTTCGGTGATACCCAAACTGTCAGCATGTGATTTCCTTGTCCAGTGGGTTTGTGAGCAGCGAAGTATCGTGTCTGGTCAAGCCTGAAGGGAGATAAAACCTGGCCTCCCTTGGATCCCCTTTGGGCTGCCTTTATTGCTGTTACAGAGAACCTCTTGCTTTTATACAAGGACTTGTCTCCTGGAAGGCTTTTTCTGATTAATTTTCCCTGTTCACCTGCCACAGAAAGACTTTGGTAGCAGAAGCTTCTCCTTATGCGGTCTTGGCCCTTGTTTAGACCTTCATATTAAAGCTATTTAGCAAAATTCACTTTTTTAAGTACTCGGTTCGTATACAAGGATGCAATTCACCTTCCTTTATGTATCCCTCGCTTTTTGTTGGCAGTGAGCAACTTAAGGCGGGGGGGACAGGAAAGGAAGGGTGCGGAGGAGTTTGCCAGTGGTTAAATTGTTGCTGAGACTGGGCGTGTGGCTTGTGTCAGGTGACTGGGCATATGACTTGTCCTTTGGCTAATAGGTTTTTTTGGTTCTGGATGTTTTTACAGGCTGGATTAACTTCTGTGTCCTGGTTTTTTTTTTTCCCAAGGCGAACATAAATGTGATTCAGACAATGTTAGACCTAATCAGGATTAGCTCCTTTGTTGAGTTTGCTTGGAAGGATGACTGAGGGGACTGTTTACTGTTCAGTAGATGGGACAAAACACCGTGGGGTAGATTTACACTCAGTTCAATCCAGCCTGAGCAGTGCAGAAACTTGTCTTTTCCTCCAATCTGCAGTATTCACCTTCACGTAGCGTGCAGAAGAAAGTGAGATGTGATCTCTCATCTCTGCCCATGCCAAGGCATTCGTGCTCCCATGGTAGATCTGGGTCTCGATATATGCACATTAATTGCTTTGGGCAGTTGAGCAAAACCTCCTAATACCTTGATGATCTGTTTAAGGAATTTGAAGACTCTTCTAAACGCACTTATTAAACAGTAAGATCTCTTTGCTCTGTTCAGGAACTGGAGAATGGTTTTACCAAAGCAGTGTAAAGGGGCATTAGCAGAGTATCTAATTTTAACTGAACAAGGATTATTTGTCTGGGGTTTTTCACACAGCTGTATTATTGGGTTCTTTCACCTCAATAATGTTTGCTAGGATCACTGTGTTGTTTTATCCCTTCTGAAGGAAATGCCAGGGCTTTGAGTTCCATTTTCAGCACCTCCCATAATATATCTCACTATTTCTATACACTTAACATGTCTGTTTGCAAATGCATCCATCAGCATCTATTCAGCATACGAGAGCTGGCACTGGACTTTTGACTTGAAGGCTGCACTTCTGTCAGCGTGTAGGAGGCTGAGACAAGAACTGGAGTCTGGTTTTAAAAGATTTAGTAGAGATGTACACAACAGTTAAAAAGCGCGACTGTTTAGACTCAGAAGTTTCTCACCCCAAATTGTCAGTTGTTTTAACTTTTTTAAAATCATAAAATAGAACATTGTATTTGTTGTGCAAAATCCCAGTGAAGGGCAGCATTCTGTTCTCATACACAAGGAATCCCAGTGTATTGTGAGAAACAAAAGGCAGGGTTTTGACTGAGTGGATTTCAGCTCTCCATAGTCCATCTCTTCCTTCTGTTAATGAATAAAGGTGAACTTCTGGGTGACAGAAAGGTGGTAACGAAGAAAGAATTCAAATAGCTGTTTTGCCTCTGATCTGTAGAGCATGCAAGTAAATCCTGCTGCCAGACACTTAAAACTAACCCCCAAAAGAGAAAATCGGAGCCATTCTTTTCCGCTCCTTCACTGCTTGTTTTTTCACAGCCTGGGCGGTTGGCAACGAGAAGTTGAAGTATAGGCAGAATTATTTTTCAAAAGCAAAAATGCTTCCATGGTAAGCAAGTTTCATTTATAATGCTATTATAACGAGCGTTATACTTACAACCCCCTGTTTTCAGGTTATAACTTTAATTTAAAGTTATATAAATGAGGCTTAATGTCCAAGCTGGTGAATGAAGAGGTGTTCTTTGTAGGTGGTTTTTGGCAACGTTTAAGTTTCATTCTGCTAAGATTTGCATTAGTCTTCTCATGTTATTCTGTGGGGAACAGCATTCACACAATCTTATCCTAGCAGGACATAGTAATGCAAAGTATTCTTTATTCTTTATTCTCGTCAGAGAATAAAGACCCTTATATAATTTGGTCTCATTTTCAGAAGCAAGCATTTATGAAAAATGATATATTCAGCTGTTCAAAGTAAACCTATAAATTCCCTTAGGTTGTCTTGAAGCGCTAGTCACTGCAATCAGTGGCAATTATTTAAGATTTGCTCCATAGACTTTACATGTACTCTTTCTAAATATTTTTTCTGTGTTAACAGCAAAATATCCCACAGAAAGTAGCATTAAGACTGACATTTTGAATAGCAAATGTTGAAAAATAAAAACAAATGCTGGGCATCTAATACATTTTAATTTTGAAAAAGTATTCAATACTCTGAAAATGTTAATGAAAAATTTATTTCTGTTGGCTTAAATAATGACCCTACTAGGTGGGCCAAAAACAGAGGAGACTGAAAAGGAGTGAGGAGCAGTTGTTACCAGCAGTGTACTATGTCAAGCCTGCTGAATTTACCCTTAAAAGTCCAAATTGGGGATGAGGCATGTTGCCAGAACTCAAAAGATTTTCTTATGGCTGCCCTGTAGTGTACTAGAGCCTTCATGCATCAGGTCTGCTGTTTAACTACAGCTAAATTTGTCTAACATTTGAAGCTAAAGATTAGAGTTGCTTTACTAGCAAATGCAGACGTTATTAGCTCATAGCCACATTGCATAGAGAGCCACGTAGAGTTTGAATGGCATCTTTGAACCTTTTCTTGCTCTCCTTTCCATCTCTTAATAAGTAAATGGAAAGAAACAGTCAGCCCTCATGCAGCAGGATGTTTTGAAAAGACTTGAGGGATTGACCATGGGGTCTGCCACCGAAGGAGAGCTACAAAAGAATATGTCCCTCCCTCTCAAAATGATGTTTTTCCATGATTCCATGGGAAATTTCTGTGGAGTCCTCCATGATGGGCATTGGAACAGGTTGCCCAGGGAGGTGGTGGAGTCACTGTCCCTGCGGGTGTTTAAGGAAAGGTTAGACGTGGTACTGAAGGACACGGTTTAGTGGGTAATAGGTGGTGGGGGGACGGTTGGACTGGATGATCCTTGAGGTCTCTTCCAACCTTAATGATTCTATGATACTTTTTATCCAGCAGGGCTGGCCCAAGCTGTGGTGAAAACCTTGTTTCACCCTTCGAATTTAACCATTGATGTGAAGCTGTGGCCTCATGTATTAAAAAAAAAGAGTTTGGTTTGCATTAAGCCTCATTAAAATGAAGGATTACTTCTAAGTGAATCAGTGGCATCTTCCTGAGACCAAACTTTTGAACCAAATTTCTGAAAGAAGGGTATTTCCCAATGGTAGGCTGCCTACTGTGACGAAGGCTTGAATACCAAGCGCATGGTGGAATGATGACTTGTTCTAACTAGGACCCATTATGTCACTTCATTTTTGCATCTAAATGGGGCTTTTTTTAGATTTTTATCATAACTAGGTATTGAAGTGACTCATTATTATGGCATCAAGTGACTACGGTGACTTCCTGTGAATTTTCTGTTAATTCCCCAGCATTTCTACTTTTGAAAAAAAGAAGCAGTTTTATTTAGCTTTATCTTTTATTTCTTTTCAGTCTAATACGTGACTGTAACATCCTGTTAAAATTCATAGATGTAATAGGAAATTCTTAATTGACTTTTTCATCATTGTCCTTAGTTTGTCTCCTAGAAGACATGATCGATAGAGCTGATCAAAAAAGTTAAGACAATTAAAAAGTGTAAGACAGTACACATCAACAGAAAAATGTTTGGGTTTATGCCCAAAGTGTTAACAAATTTGAGTTACACTTGACTAACAGTTTCAAGTAAATAAAAGTAGCATTTTTGAAAATTAGTACAACTCATTCTGAGCAAAATGTAAATATTTTTTCAGAGTAACATTTCTGTGTAAACATTGACCTAGCTCTAAGCAACAAAAACAAAGATACAATGGTTTCAAGAAGCAGTAAATAATCTAGAAAAGAAATGACAAGCCTTTGGACTTAACAATATCTGTTCAAAGTGACATTTGCAGGTTGGCTAGGGAATTGTCAGAGGAAGCTTCCATCGCTTATTTATTTCCAATTTTTATTTTTTGTTTAGTCACCAAATTTGAAAATTCCTTATGAGTTTATCCTCAAGCTTGAGCACCTCTGGTTTACTTATTTAAAAAAAAAAAAAAAAAAGAGAGAACGACAGACCAACCGGGGGAGAACTATGATGGAGACAGAGTTGAAAGGTATGTAGAACATGCAGCGCTCCTGTGAAACCAGACCATGGAGATTTTAACTGACTGCTTTGCAAAGTGCTTTGATATTTCTATACAAACTTCTCTGTATCTGTGGTTTTTCTTCTTACTCATATGGCAGCATCATTGGTGACACCAAGTGCTTCAGGGAAAATGCACTTGCTGTACTGCTTTTCAAAGCTATTTTCAAGTTAAACAAAGCATCTCGCGTGCCAGAAATGCAGATCACTAAGTGGCTTTCCTCAAACAAACTCCCAGGCGTCTCCTTCGATGAGCACCCTGCGGGAGCAGGGAACGCTTGCCTTATAAATAAACACAGCCCAGGGAGGCCGGCCTGCTGGCTTGCAAAAATAACGTACATGGAGGCAGGGTAAATAGTTTACATCTCCTTCAGCCTCTGGGATGTGTCACAGAGCTGCTAGTTGAAACGAGAAAATCTGCTGCAGCCCAAAACACACACCCCTGGAAAGGGAGGATGGAGAGATTGTGCTTTAGGCAGCTTCTGATGGTGAAAGACGACTCCTACCCATGTCCTGTGGACCACAGCTGGCCAAAGAGCATCACTGCATCTGATTTTGGCAACAGACATCAAAAACAGTACACGGGATTTGAGTGTTTCAGATACTGTGTCCTATTTTTCTTTGCAAAGCGCAAGCAGGAAAGGAGTCATTTGCTTCTAATTCGTATCTTTATAAACCACAAAGTGCAAAGTGAAGATTATATCAAAGCCGTGGGAGTACGATCTACGTCATCTCTCGTTTACTGCCTAAATGTCAGCTGTCTGCTCAAAGTCCCTAAGCCAAAGGAGAGTGAAAGATGCTTTAGAAATATTTAGATACTTCAGAAAGATAGGTCCAGAAAAT
This sequence comes from Psophia crepitans, assembly GCA_013399095.1. Lineage (NCBI taxonomy): Eukaryota > Metazoa > Chordata > Aves > Gruiformes > Psophiidae > Psophia > Psophia crepitans. The sequence continues at coordinate 1,066,465 of VWZZ01004465.1, read as the reverse complement.
GATTCTTTATATCTGAAATATATGTCTGAGTTACATGGGAGAAAACTTCAGTGACTAGGTTTTGGCAGCTAAAATGAAAGGAGAGGAGACTTACCCTAAATCTACCAGCCTCCAATTTTGCTTCGTTTACAACTTAAATCAGATACAAATCTAATCTCGGGGGATTATTTAGGGTTATATTTCCATCATTTGTTTTTCTTTAACAATAATTCCTACAGTTTAGGGAAGTCCCAGCACATGTGCTTTGGGACTGGAAGATGAAGCGGTCCCTCAACCAGTGGCCTAGAATGTTAGGAGAGGGGAAACACCTGCACATCCCTGCTGGCTGAGGAATTTTGAAAGGGGTGTTTCTTTTGGCAAGAAGAGCTCCCTAGCTGGGGTCACTGTGGAAGTGGAGTCCTTTGTCCGTATCCTAATTGCTGAACGGAATTGAGAAGTTCATAAGCAAGGCTAATTGCTTGTCCTCCATCTCTTCTTGAATGAGCCCCTGGAAGTCTTTTATTGAGATGAAGCCGAAAGTCAGCCTCTTAAAATCTCAGAGCTGGCTTTACTGAGGAAAGGTTGCCCCCCACCTGTCAAACAGTCCAGTGGTTTAGTTTGGGAGAGTTTGGTGGCCCTTTGCTCAAGGTAAGTTTGGAAGTGTTGAGCTGACATTCTCCTGGAGAGGGTGGCAGGGCTGGAAAGGAGACACCATCAGGACAATTCATGTTTGCTGTAGGATGAATTAAGCAATGGATACAGCATATCAACACACAAAAAAATAGGAATGACAAATTCTTTGGGGGATAGGAAGATGATATTTCTAAAGTAGATTTTCTAGTGCATCTGTTTTGTAAATAATACTCCCCAGTTCTCGCCACATGTCTGTGAGATGGATGACTCGTGGTTATTTTTCAGAGTTCGTTGTTTGTTTTTTTTCTTTCTCATTCACATAGTTAGTTTGAGAGGTCTCTAAAAGAAGCGTACAAAAAAATGAGAAAGAATCTGTTCTATTGGACCTTTTTTGGACTTGTGTAAGAAATGCAGCATACAGACAGGTAACTTGATTATCCTGGTTTCTTGTAAGCATGTCTGAAAGGCATGGTTTATTTTGCTTTTAATTTGGCAGTATTTTGGTTTGAGCTATTCTAATACAATGATCTATGTAAAATACATCTGGTCCTTGCTAGAAGTGTGCCGAGCCCCATTTTGCCACCATTGTTACAGGTAGAAACTGCATTTGCCTTTGGCAGAAACAAAACCTCTTGAGAGTGCTAAGAGGGAACAGTTTTGTGGGGAAAGGAAAAGGTGGTCTTAAAACACTTGATTAATATTATTGCTGAATCTGAAAACATTTTATACTAGTGAAGGGAACCAGAAATGTGATGCTAGAATACTGTTGTTCCTAATAATCTCTTTTTGAACGGGTGTGAGGTTTTAAAGTCAAGGGTTTTAACTTCTTCCCAAGGCTCCCTAGTATTTCATGGGCTGCAAAACAATGTGAAATCCAAAAGCGACTCTGTAAATCTATTACAGTGCTTGCTGGGCTTGGTTTCACCTTCATTTTTAACGTCACAACTTGGTTTATTTTCAGTGGGAACTAAGGTCTAGGTGAGAAATAGGGGAATTCCTTCAGTACATAAATTTTTAATTGACTTTCTCTAACTGATGGAGAGAAAGTAAGAAGCATTCCTCACGTAAGAGATCTTGCCTTGAAATCCTAAACCCGCTGGAGGTGATGGCAAAACTAATGATGCTTGCAGTAAATCCAGGATTTCTTTCTCTAGGTTCAGAATTTTTAAAAAGGTGAAGATTTGAGATCATGTTCTATATTACAGATGTACAAACAGTTTGCAGAAATCACTGCTTCTCTCCTGAAACATAGCCAGCTTTGGAATTGAATCTGCTCAATATAATAACTCACGTCAACAGTGCTGTTGAGGATAAAACTGAAGAAGAATGGTTGTTTTTGTCCTGAGTGTATCACATCCTACTGAAACTGCAGCCGGCAGGATGTAGAATAAATTATAAAGTGCTAATTCAGTTATTTTTGTATTTAACTCTTCCTCTTTTGGATACTTTTTCATGGATATCTGAGGCCCTTCTTTAAGCGTAGCTTCCCGGGTGTGTTGATTCATGACATTTGTTTTCATATAAGAAATTCTGCTGCTGGGTGACAAAAATACGTAGTTGATTGTACAAGATTTTTTTTTTCTCTCTCTCTCAAAGTATATCCTGGACTTTTCTGAACATAAGTACATTAGCATCTTTCTTTCAAATAGTTATTAAAAGGTTTGTTCTTGCTTGTTTTGAGGATAGATGGGTAACGTTTAGTTCAGAAGTAGAGTGCACAGCCTACCAACAGTTCCACAGTATCTAGACTTGGTGTTGAGCTTCGTGTTTTTCTTATGTGAAGAGTCAGGGGTTTAAACTACAGTTTTAAGCCAACTTCCAAGATAAAGCTAGCAGAGAATACCCATGACGTTTCCCCCTAGTAATGCTCCCTCCTTTCCTGATATGACCCAGCAGCTGCAATGCACACCTTGCTCCTCAGCTCCTAAAGAGGATCCTACAGCTGTAGATTACTATCAATTTGGCAAACGTTAGCCACCATTGCAGCTGAATTTCTGATTGGCATTCTTGGGTTTCTGCCATCTGTGCTGTCATTTTTGTTGGTAAACAAAGTAGGCATTGCAGATATGTGGACCTGCAAGTGCAGTTCTCTAAAGAGATAATTATGAGTAAGATTAGTTAATTACTTATAACCCAACTATGGCATATTTTACAGAAGAAAATTACAAAACCTGACATATTATCTGCTGTCACACACATTTAAGCATTTACGCTGATTTTCTGCTGAATGTATTACTAAATCTTTTTGATTCTGTTTCCTTGGGCATGATGGTAACTTAGGGCAAAAAAACGTGAACTTTGTCTTGGGACAAATCAACTGGCCTTTTTTTGAGGATTTTTCTGCAGCCTGGGCATGGAGATCAACCTGGTTCTTCAGCTCACAGAGATGGTACTTCTGTCCACCACCTTCAGTCCAAGGGGAAGCTGCTTTGAAAAGGAAAGCAGCATAGGAATATAAATTATTGCATCTACAAAAGTGCGTGAGTGTCTATAGTTATCACATCCATCCTTAAAAACAGTTCTTACCCTTTTTCTTCTCCATCTGGCTGCAGCTCAGTGATACTGCTTGTTTTATCTGGTATGGTCCCCACCCAGGAAAGGGCTTTAGAAAATCATTCCTCTATTGCAGAGTTGAGTCAGGAATTAATTTAGCAGTGGTGCATTAAAAGAACAGCAGTAAGAAATACAAGTTGGGAGGGAGTAATTTCAGATGACTTTATAGGAAAATAATACTCCCTGTGCTTATTTACAGAATATCCAAATGCTTTTTCTTACTCTTTAGTTAAGGTTGATCAGACCAATAGTCGGGCTGTGTAGCAGAGAAACAACCGCTTATTTGTCAGACTTGACCACCAACACATTCTTTAAGAATTCTGCTATTTTATAGAAGAAAGCTGACTTCTTATATTTTTTTACCCTATATTTGGCATCTATTCCCTTACATATTCTGATGGAAAATGTTGCACAATTCATGCATTTAGTTATGTTAGCAGTATTTATAGTGAACTACAGTACATTACACTAATGAAGAAGTTTAATTTTACATCTTTACCTAGCTATAAAATAAACTATTTTATACAAATGAAAAGTTGAAAGCTTGGGAAAATATTTTTCTTTCTCTGTGACATTACACAGCATCTCAGCTTGAAACACATATTTGCTGTAGGCCCCTTGTTCTTATGACTTGGAGTATTTTTAGAGGTTGACTGGAGCTGAAAGAAATGAAACTTCAGCTGGATGACAATTTCCATCTCTTAAAAACAGCTAAAAAGGATAAGAGGGAAAGAAAAATCTCATTCTGAATTTTTTTTAATTTGTGTTGGTGAGCATAGCCACTTCCTTGCAATTTTATGTGAGGTCTCTGGAAGACCCACGCTATTGTATTTTGTTGGCATTAATTGCAACTTCTCATTGGCTTTTACTGAAGTCAAGGTTACTAATTCAATTTTAATGGGCTAATGGAAGCTTGGTGAACTTCAGATGGGATCTCAGGTGAAGTAAGTGGACGGCAGCCTTTGTTCTTTTATCTGTGTCTTCTCTAAAAAGCGTACCAACCCCAAAAATACAAACCCAAAAAACTTGATCGAGGACAAGAAGGCAGCTGGTCATGTCAGCTAGTGACCTGGCAAGTAACGTGTCATGTCAGAGGGCTGTTGCTTGTCTCCAGTTTGCTTTTTCCTTCTCCTCAGGGGTAGCAATGCTCCTCCTGCCCTTGCTCCAGTCCGCAGCAGTCATTTCAGGGTGCTTCTCAGGGGAAAACCTGGGAAGAGAGAAGGACTTCCCTTCCCAGGGGAGTGTGAGGATCATTAGGAAGGAAGTGCAGAGGTTGCCCTCCTGTAGAGAACTCTGTTGCATTGCATGTGTGGTGGGTGTACAGGTTGTGCTGGTTTCAGCTGGCATAGAATTAACTTTCTTCCTGTAGCAGGTATAGTGCTGTGGTTTGGATTTAGGGTGAGAATAGTGGTGATAACACACTGCCGTTTTGGTTGTTGGTAGGCAGTGTTTACACTGAGTCAGGGCCTTTTCAGCTTCTCACACTGCTCCACCAGCGAGGAGGCTGGGAGTGCACAAGAAGCTGGGAGGGGACATGACGAGGACAGCTGACCCCAACTGGCCAAAGGGATATTCCGTACCGTGTGATGTCATGCTCAGTATATAACTTGGGAAAGCTGGCTGGGTGCTGTGACCATGGCTTGGGAACTAGCTGGGCATCCCCGGTCTGCGGATGGTGGGCAATTGTGCTGTGCATCAGCTGCTTTGTATATTCTATTATTATTATCATCATCACAATCCTTTTCTGTAATATCAAGCTGATTCTCTTCCCCACCCCACTGGGGGAGGAGTGAGTGAACGGCTGTGGGGTGGTTTCAGTTGCCTGGTGGGTTACACCATGACACAGGTACATACCAGCTGGGAGAATGCAGTGCCTGGTTTGGGACTGGGAGTCCCTATTGCATGTGCTTTTAAAGGGATGTGAAAGTGGGGCAGATGCACCAAGGCCAAGGATGGTTTTGACATAAATCATCCAGGAAGTGAGGAGAAAAAAAGGGAGAGAGAAAGGGGCGGGAGGGAATATCAGTGAGCTTGTCAAACCGTTGTTGGAAAGTGGGCTGGAAGAGAGATCAGGTAATAGAATAGACTGGACTAGACTAGAAGAAAAGGCAATTGGGGGGTGGGGTGTGCAGTCCAGGGGAGTGTAAGTGTGGGGAAAATGAGTTTTGGGAAAGAAATTTACTTGATTTATTTAACGGACAACAGAAAGGAACAAATATAAAAAAAAGTGCTGAGAAAAAGAAATTAAATGCTTAAAACATTATGGAGGAAAGTAGGCTGAAGGAAAACAGGAAAGAAGAGAGAGCGACTTGAAGAGCAGAAGACTAAATTATGAGAGACATTGTTTTATTTCTGTTTATAAATGGTGTGAAACATGATACTCGGAATTCTCTTTTCAGCATGGTAGGGATGGCGTAAGCAGTCGTTCTTGCCGCGCTTAGCGGCAGAGGACATGCACCACACAGCGCTGCACGTCGTGTGTCCCTGCATTGCGGTCTGTAGCTGAGCTGTCCAGAGGGTGCAGCGGCTGGTTTCTTGTGCAGGGCTGTTGCTTTGGCTCGTTTCAGAAGTCTGTTCATAAACAGCAAGTTTCATTTAAGAAGTCACTTATTTTGTAGAGATAGATGCATGTGATCACAGTGTTATCCCACAGACTAGTGCTCCTTGTGCATGTGTGAAGAGTGGCCACGAGGACCACAGCTTTCCTTCATACATTGCTTATATTGACATTATCATATTGATAGTAGCAGGATTTTCAAATAATCCCATTTTCACAGTGGTTTGTTCCGTGTAACTAACTCTTTGTTCCCCTGGTTCAGAGCCCTCATGGGTTGTTTATTTACATATTTCTTGTTTATACATCTATATTTATGTATATAACATTTTATTTATTTATTTATTTCCTTCCTTCCTTCAAAAATTCCCTACCAGCTTGAAGTAAACTGTGGATGCCTGGCTTGTCTGCTCCCAGTGCTTTTGCTCGCATTTTCTTTTCCTGGTGTCTTTATTCCTAGCAATCCCTCTTGGATGTTTCAACATTGAACAACAATCAAAAGAATCACTGGAAAATACAGCACAGTTTGGTCTGCTGCTTTCCTCAGAACAAGCAAGTTACGGTACAACTGGTTTTATCAGTTCAGGATTGTTACTAGAGTGTGTGGTTAGGATAGGCAGATATCCTTTGGTTGTGTCTCCTGTCTGTTTTGTTAACTTGAGCTGTATCTGGAGTTTCAGGCCATTCAGGACGATCTGGACGGAGGAGGGGAAGAAAGAGTGCCTGCAGATGGTGTTCTTGTGCCAGGCCTGTAATAATGATTTTCCTCTGAAAATCAGAAGTGCTTTTAAAAGATTGTTATTGTTCGTATCAAGGATTTGCAGATGGCAAGGTGCATCTGGGATAAGGTCACATAGGTAGTTGTCACTCTGGGAAGAGGATCTACTTTTGGTTTCTGTGTGTCATAACCTGACTTTTATGTTACGCCGCTTTGCAAGGTGCTTGAATGCAGACTAGCGCCTTTGTTTGGCTCCATGATATAGCTGGGTGAAAGCATGTTCATTTCTTTAATCATTTTAATGGCAACGGCCATTCATGTTAAGAGACTTGAGTCTGTGTGATCCCACTGAAGGCAAAAGGATTTGTCTAGGGAAGGGAACAAGGCCATTTCAGGAGCGTGAAGAATTGCGGGTCCAGGAAAACACCTGCTTTAGGAATACCGTCCTCTCAATTCACTTGGGCTGGCCTGCTAGCTGAAATGAGTCACCCGTATAAATCTATCAAATCCTGTTGGGAGGGTGATCTCTTTATATTTATTTATGGGAACAGAACCTCTCGCTCTCTTAATCTCTGTGCCATAGTCTTTAGGACATTACTACCATATGATGAAACTGAATATTTTTATTGACTCTATTGTGTAGTGCCGGTGGACCTGAATAGAAGAAACGATACTGGAGAGAACATAAAAGGAGTTTCTTCTCTTTTTAGATGGGCATAAGGGAGTTCAATATTACCAGAAAAACTGCTTTGAACAATGCTGATAAAGAAGTAGTTTAATGAGGCTGGGGCTGTTTGCAGAAAATTAGTCCGCATTAGGGTAATATTCCTTCAGGGAGCGTTTATAATGCCTGCAGGAATGTGGAGGGGGGGGGTGTCAGATCGGATTCCGGCGCAACCTTGCAAGCTTTCAGCTGCCGACGCACGGCGCACCTGCGTGTTCCCCTGTCTGACCTCAGAGCGGGCTTGAAAAGCTCTGGCATCTGGAAGTGCGAGGAAAGATCAGGTTTTTTAATTTTTGTGACAAAAAAAAAAAAAGAAAAAAGAATCCATCTTTTTCTTGCTGCTTAGAATGCCTTGTATTTTAAGTCTTTTTAAAGGGTACTGGAAACTATTTTGTGGGTATGCTTTTTAGTGGTTTGGGGTTGAGTTTTTTTTCTTTCAGTGTTATTAAACTAGTGTGTGAAAGATGTCATAGAGATATGTCCAAATAGATGAATACTATTCAGTTAAAAAATTTGGTTAGTTGGCAAGACTCGAGAAAATAATTTCATACTCTGCTGCTTATCTCAGTAAGAATGTTCTCCCTAGCAAGTGCAGATTCAGGCATGGCAGCCTCAGCGTTTATCTCATTCGCAGAGGTCTGGGATAGCATCTCATTTTCAAATTGTAGGGATGTGGAGATAAAGCGTAAATACTGCTCTACAAGGATTGCCGCTTTATTATGTTATACTTCAGATCTGGTATCCGCGGTAGTAACTTGCAAATTGTTAAGTGCGTGTAATTGCATCGCTTGGAATTAACTGTTTTGTAATTACACTTTGATTTGTGTTTCTTTATCAGACATCGCAGAGTGGTTAAGATATTCTGCTTACTGACTTCCATGTCAGTAATTTTGCGGAATAAATTTGTGCTTATTAAATGCACAGATTTTCCCTTTTGGAATTTAAAAGTCGCTTGCTTTGGCATCTGTAGCTTATTTCTTGCAATCTGCTTAATTGTGTAGCTTCTCTGTTTATCTTAAAATGCAGATAAATGGCTTTCAGAGCAGTGTTTATAGCTTAACAGTTCCTGAAATAAGAGTCAACATTATCTCCTAGACTCTACCAGTCATAACTAATGATCCCTCTGCTTACACTGTTGAGCAAGTCGGGAGACACTGAACTCTGCAGAGAGCAAGGGCCCTGTGCAGTGGGAGGATAGTTTGTGTGTGATGGCGCCTAGTAGACAAGGCTTTCATGGCTCGGTGTTAATTGGGAACAGAAATTTGTCCTTGGCCACCTCTAACCTCCTATCACTGAACTGTTCTTCTGTCAATATGGCTACAAACCAGGGGGGGAGTTGACAAGACAGGAGTCTTGTTTCCCTCAGCATTTAAAGTAAATAACATCAGTTTACTCTTACGTTTGCTTCAGTTTTGTCCATCAGAGCACACTTTGCGACATGAAATCTCTGCAGAAATTGGCGATATTTTTAATGTTCCGAACGTCACTGGCAGCCAGCCTAACGGAGGCATTGTGTTGAGGGCTGAAAGAGGATGAGAAAATAATTAGGCAGCTGGCAATTACTGCATTTTGTCCTAGGGCTTTTTTTTTTTTTTTAATGACATTTTAATGTATTAATGAAAGGAAGATGCCTATTTTATACTTTCCTGACAAGTCCTTTGGCTTGGTTCCTGAGTGGAGAGTGTTAGGCTTTCCTTTGTAATAGGGTTAAGTGCATGCTTCAGAAAGAGAGAGGGAAAAGAAAGAAAAAAGGAGTAGATTTACCACTCATGAGAAATGCTATATTATTATTACCTTGGGAACAAAAGTTGCCTGTTTATCCATGAAATTTAAATAACATGGGGAGCAACAATGCCTCACGGCCTGAAGCGTTAATGTTCTTCTATACTTCTGTCAACTTGTTCATACAATCTTTTACCTGAGATTTTTTTAACTTGCAAGAAAAGTGTTCATTGGAAATTTCAAATATAGGTGATGTGAGGTGGATATCGGCCTTGAAGAATTTCAGCCGGGACAACGTTCTGGTTTCAAATAGACAATCCGACAGCCAACTTTTGCTGGCTTTAGGTGAATTTTAGCCAGTGATACACAAAGCAGTCTCTGTACCTAATTCCTATGTCTCCACAGCCATCTAGTCCACTGTTTTGAAAAGCTAATTAAATGTAAACATTTAGGTGGGTGACCAGTTGTAAAAGGAATTGTATAGGAAAGCTGTTCTTATTTAAAGAAACTTACATCAGTCTTGTTTATGCTTTAACTTCCATGTTTTTCATTGTTTTTCTGAGCTTTCACAGTATCTTAAAAGTAGGTTTTGAGCTTTGTATTGGCTGGAGGACAGCAGGCTGGTGCAGAGCCCAGTCTGGGTTAACACCACATACGGTACAAAGGCCATGCTATACAAAGAAAGCAAATTCAAAACACTACTTACAGCTCTGAAGATGTTTTTATTGGACGTTCCTATGAATGAACTACAGGAGACTCATGGCACAATAAGCAGGATGCCCACAGAGAGATAAGGAGGAGGAACACGATGGCTGCCAGGAGCACCACCGTGCAGTTCAAGAAGTTTCTAGCCGGTCAGTGTTACAACATTGCCTTGGCAGAGGGTTGTGTGGCAGGTACCTTTTTCACGTGGCACATGTAGTCCTGTTAGCGTGTACCAGCAGCTGTCTAAAGAAGGGATGTGGCAATAAGAGACCAAACAGCATGGAGGAGAGAAAATTCAGCTGCTGTCCTGTTGTCTCTGCTAGTATTGAATAGCTTTAAAAAAGCATGTGTGAGGCTCAAAAAAAAAAAGGACAATATATGCAAATTTTTTGAAAGAGGAAATTGGAGGCAACTTTTTTATTTCGATGTTGATGTTGTATAGTCATCTTTCTTACTTTTTCCTTTGTAGATCATAGAAGATATCCAAATATATCTTGCTTAAGAATCATACTGGCTTCCCTCAGCATCCCGAACAGTCAGCTCCTATGTACAAAATCAGTTGAAAATTCATATAGTTCCAGATCAGTTTTGAACATTTTCTCATAGGAATATAGGTCTTATTTCTTTGGAAATAATCCCATTGGTAAACAGCAGCAGCATAAACCTTCCAACAAGAGATTGAATACATAGTTCTGAATGTGCAGATATCTCTTATTTTCATTACCAGTTTCCAAACTTGGAATTAGATTAGGTAATGATGGACCACAAACTGAAGTATTGTTTTGTAGAGAAAAGCATTTCATCTCTACATGCGTGTTCCAACTGTGATGTCTGATGTTTACATGTTAGGAAGAAGAAAAGCTGAGCTGTAACAGTAGCTATAGGTCATCTCTAACAGTTACATACTATCTGGAATGCTATGTGCTACCTGAAAGGGTGTGATATAATGTCAGGATAACTAATTACTCTCAACTATTATATGTCTACCCTGGAGTGAAATTCTTGCTATCTTTCCATTACAGGACCAAATTTTTCTGATCTTTGTGTATAGTTTTTGTCAATTTTCCTATCTTTGTGACATACTGTGATAAAACCTATGTGTCCTGGTAGCAATTTCATGACCTCTTTGGTGGCCTCTGAAAAAAACCCACACAAAACCAAACCAAAACAAACAAACAAAACAAAAAAACAAACAAACAAAAAAAAAAAACCAAAAAAAACAAAAAAAACCCCACCAAACCACAAATTGAGGGTTGGGTGCCATCTCTTTTAACGCTTGTGTTCTCCATCAGCATTTTTTGTTTTGCCTATAAAGTAACAAGAGGAAGTCTAAAAAACATTGAAACCTTCTTGTGATTGGACTCATTGGAAAAGATGTGTTGAGTTGGTTGAACGAGAGCCAGGGCTGCTGTGGTGTATCCCGTATCACAGGTAGACCCACTTTAAAGGGAGGTGGGGACCAGAAGACTCCAGTGTGCATTTCACATACTGGCCTTGGAAGCCACTGTCAGCCATCTGGAAATAGTTACAAATTCTGTATTGCTCAGAATCTTTATTTTATTTGTAATTCCAGGATTTTCTTTTTCCTTCCACCTTTCTACTGTCATATCCTATGTAGCCTGAATATTGCTTTGCGCCTGGCTGAAATAATATTGTTTGCCAGGTTACAATCAAAGGGAGTATGGAGAAAAACAGCTGAGCTGTATTAGGCAGAGGCAGTCTGGACTGCATTTCTTTAGTGCTGAATAACACGCCACAGGTGCAGGATTAGCCCAGCGCACGGTGCTGTGTTTGCTTAGCGGAGCCCCCCGAGCCGCCCTCTGCCTCCTCACATGACTCTCATCTTCAGGGAATCTGGCAGCGATGTAGCAAGCCCGCCGAAACCCAGCGTAAGTAGAAGGCTTAGCTTCTCAGCTCACAAAGCACTTGCACTCCCCCTGCCCTCCCCCCCTACCCTGCTTTTCTACTTTTTTCTTTCTTTTATTTTCTTTTTAATTTTTTGCCTGGTTTGAGCAGAACACTAAAGAGACTGAAAAAGAACCCCAGACCAAAAGAAGTTCAGTGGGCTTTGCAGAAAGGTCAGAGAGGGAAATGCATGACTGAAAAGACAAGCAGCATCGTTGGGGTGCTGTGGCGAGACGTGGGGCTGTCCCGCGGGGCAGCAGGGAGCCGGCCGCTCGTGATGCCCACAAGCTTGGTGTCTTTCAAGCTCCAGTTCTTGCGGGGGAAAAGAGATGGGATGTACAGGAGAATTCCTATTCATTCTCTTGGACTGTGGGTCAGAGTTTGCACGGTGTCAGGGGTCTGCTCCAAGCCTTTAGGTGCGCTTTGGTTAGTTTAGCTATGAGAAGAGAGATGGTAGATTTATGGAGAAAACACTGTGGTAAAACAAAAGATTTCCTATTCCCTTTTTTTTGGTGACAAATGAGGAAAGAAAAAAAAAGAGAGTTTAGAAGTGCTGGTAACTAGCATTCAGCCTGACAATGAATTTAGCAGGATGTTTCTCTTTTTCTCCTGAAATGTGCTTTTATATTAATCTTTGGGTTTGAAGTTAATTTAAAAATAAATGTTTTGGCAATAATAGACCAATTTTGATGCCAGGTTTGCATTTTGAGAATGAATTACAGAGCAGGGACTGGTTTTAGCCTTAGCAATAGACACCTTTGTGTCTAATTTTAAAGGTACTTTGGATATGTATAGTGCATGTGTATATCAGTAATGCTTATTGAAATGCTGCATCTGTTCTATATATTTTAAATACTAGTTTATTAAGCAAATAACAAAAACAAATGTACTTTCTTGTCTAAAACTGTTCATCACTGTTCATAAGTGACTGGGTGCGGAAACGCAGAACAGTTTTACATTTGACCAGAATTATTTCTTGCTTCATACTCTGTAGAGAAAAATCTCAGGAGAGAAAGGTGGTCACGCAGCTCTTGAAAACTCCTGATCAAGGAGAAGAGCACCTGGCATACAAGTTATAAGGGTCTTTGAAATTCACTTTTCATTCTTAGACTTTGAGGTGCTTTATGAAGTGCATTTATGAAGATGTAGCCGTGTGACACGAAAAAAACAAAGTGGGCAAACCCAGTGCGGCTGATGGCTGGGTCCTTCTCTTCCAGAGAATGGAGGGGGTGGGTGAGTGTGGCAGCCTGGCGGCAGGGACCGACTGGCGGTTCGGTGGCAGCATCATCGGGCACAGGTGGCATCTGCCTCCTTCCCACCCAGGCACGAGCTCAGCAGATGCTCTGAAGCAGTCAGACAGGGAAATGCCTTTAGGCTACTTGAACACTTCAGGAAAACCATAGCGCTTATGTCTGCGGTCAAAATTGATTATTGTTGTTCCACGCATGCAATTAATTTTGGTTTGCAATAGAGATGCTGTCCTCCCCCTTTAAATGGATTTATTTGTTTTCTGTCAAAGTGAATAAGTCAGTGACACTTTCTGTTGCATTCAGCCGCGTTTGCAGAAGATACGATTTGTGCCTCAGCCCTCCTTCATGAACACAAAGATCTTCTTTATCGCTTACGATTTCTACACATGCAGTTCAAATCCCTGCTCAGCGTGTGTGGTGAGGCCAACAGTAGCGGCAGTCAGTTCAATTCACTCCCTGCCTTGGCAGCTGAACAGGGCAAGAATTTATGCTGTCACTTGTTCAATTACTTAAAACACTGCTTGGCCTGGTGACCTGGCAGGGTGGCATTTGCCTCTAGGAAGAAAAATTCTTGCAGATCCTTGAGCGCTTCATTCAGCAACAGTTAGTTGTTGAGTGTGTCATAAACGTGAAAGTTAGGGATGCTGATGGCATCCGCCCGTGAAAAAAATATTAAAACATACAAGTGATTTTTTTCAGACACTAAATAGTCTGTCCCCCTTGGACATAGACAAGCACTTGAGGAAAAGTAGGGAGGGGAGTTGGTAGGAAACATCATCATCCCCATGATTTGGGAAGTATTTGTGATAAGGTAATCAATAAACCAAGTTAAAGAAGGTTTATACATATATATATATATGGTCATAAAACTTTTAAAAAGCCATTAGAATATAGCGTGCTTATGCCATAAGATAGTTATCTGACAGTTTTGGTTTTGTGACTATCCACATTGTTTACTTTATTCTTACGAGGAGTGAGAAGGAACAACTCCAGTGCAGTAGGACTGAGAAAGGAGTGAGTGAGCGATTTATGAAGAAGGTTGCTTTTTAGGCTGAGCTGGGGATATGTCACATCTACTCATGAACAGCCAAATCCAGTCAGCTAGGAGAGCACTGGCACCTCTGAATAATGGTGGCACTGTCTTCTGCAAGTATGGCATGTGCACATTGATTTTAGTATACAGGTGTGCAGTCTTCCATGTTGGGGTGAGAATGGCTAGCTGTTATTGTCATCTTCCAGGCGCTATTTTTGTCTTGACTACTGACATGGTGCTCTTGGGTTTCTTTTCATTGGAAAAGGGAACAGGAGTGTCAATGATTTATTAAACATAACTAACTTGGAGAGTCACAGGGTCAAAGCCGTCTATTGCTTTCTTTTAAATGCCATTGTCTGAACGCCTTAATCTACATATCATCTGATATAATAACAAGTAAAAATCTACAGCTTGTCCATTAGAATAGAATCTTTGATGCTTTCCTAAAGATCAGATAGCAAAGCCTGGTTTAGTAGTAATGGTATCCCATTGCATTGCTTCCTGTCTGTATCCCCCCCCCCC